>VXBH01001955.1:234-11031 GCA_013400035.1 Rynchops niger | reverse complement strand
CTATGGCTTACAGAATTAGCCTTCTTCTCGTTTTTCCGTATTTGGGCCTCATCTTCCAGCTGGTGTCATTCCAGCTTCTCCTATTGATCTTGCTGGCACTTGAAATTTATTACAGCCACAAGCAAAATAACTATCCTTATTTCTCAGAACATCATAGTCTAGTTCTCTGGACAGTCTTTTGTTATCCTTCTTTTGCACCAGAGATGGAAATTATGAAATATTCTTAAATTATTAAATATTAAATTCATAAATATTCTGAAAATCTCACTTCGTCCTTCAAATCCAAACTCAGGTATCTTTATTCAACCCACTTTATCAGAATTCTTTCCACCTCTGATTTTAACTAATAAAGCAGTGCCTCAATGTTCCACATCCCTATAATGCAGTTTTTTCTCCTAAAAGTACAGCTGAACGTTTCTTCCTTCTGCTCCACTCTTCTGAAAGCTCAGAGTATCAAGATGAACCAATAAAGACCCTATGAAGAACACAGTTCAGGTGATATTCCAACATGAATGCATGGATAGATGCTTTCAAGTGGGGGTGTGTAGCCTGGATCGACACAGATTAGACACAGGATTGCTCAGAAAGACAAACGTGGCTGCTTAGTTCTCCCTTCTCCAGTTTTAATGCCTTGCCCTCAAACCTCAGTCCTCTTATCTGCTTTTACAGCTTCTCACATTGCCCCTGTCAGTTCCACTGAATAAATGATGTCATCCTTGTCTGCTTGAATGTTTACTTCTCTCTGCACTGCCCTTGGCACAGAATACTCTTCCCAAAACTAATCCATCCTGAAAGCAATTTTTCTTTTCCTTCCAATCTACCCTCAAGGCCCACAGTAAAATGGCAGCTGCAAATGGCTAAGCAGATGCTAAGAATGTAAAAGCTTTATAAAGTATCTGCCTCCTGGAGCCAACTCTGCAACCTCAAAGTGAGCACCTAAACTCCCAACACAGGCATGGGAAGACACAGGAAAGTCATAATACAAATGACTGAGAAAAGCAGAACGAGGATGATTAACGTTAGCCTGCCAAATAGGCAGTTTTCAAACCTGCTAAGGGCTGGTGCACATCTAAAAAATCACCGCAGTCTTCACGTCTTAGTTATCTTAGTCGGAGCTTCAGGGACACGACGCCCACCGCTCTCTGATCAAAGCCCAGAGCCTCCAGTGGAAAAAAGCCAAGAAAACTGTTTTGCTTTACAATAGAAGGAAGCAGTAACATCAGCTGCAGCTGATGCCATGTGTTTGCACACCAGCTCTCTGGCCAGGAAAAAGAACTGACAGACTCACACTCGCTTTCTTGACATGCCAGAGAACATCCAAGCGTCTACCATGCTTTGAAAGAAAGTAGTAGACAAAACTTCCTCTGACAGACATCTCTTCTAACAGACATATAATAAAACCATCACCTCAAAACCAACTACAACAAACCAGGGAGAGAAAGACCTTACCCGTGAATGTCGATGGAGACTGACCAGCCAGTGGGGATGTGCTGAAAACCAGTGTTGCAAACCTGGGGAGCTTCTAAAACCAAAAGAAACCACTACCACTTTGGGGTGAGGGTGTGGCTTTTTAAGGCAATTGAGAGGTTGTACTTTGCCAAAGGCTATCCCAGGACTACTCAAGATTTTCTCTAGGTTTATATCATTTGCCCTCTGGAAGAGTGGAGCAGGGAACCTAGTTTTCTAGCATCCCATTTCCTAAGTCATAGAATCATAGAATTGCTGAGGTTGGAAGGGACCTTTAAGATCATCAAGTCCAACCATTACCCTACCCTGACAAAAGCCGCTTCTAAACCATATTGTTAAGTACCCCATCTACCCTTTTTTTAAACACCTCCAGGGATGGTGAATCCACCNAGTACAGGGGGATGATCACTTCCCTAGTCCGGCTCACCACGCTGTTCCTGATACAGGCCAGGATGCTGTTGGCCTTCTTGGCCACCTGGGCACACTGCTGGCTCATATTCAGCCGTCTGTCCACCAACACCCCCAGGTCCTTTTCTGCCGGGCAGCTTTCCAGCCACTCCGCCCCAGTCCTGTAGCGCTGCATGGGGTTGTTGTGACCCAAGTGCAGGACCCGGCACTTGGCCTTGTTGAACCTCATACCATTGGTCTCAGCCCATCGGTCCAGCCTGTCCAGGTCCCTCTGCAGAGCCAACCGACCCTCAAGCAGATCAACATGCCCGCCTAGTTTAGTGTCATCTGCAAACTTACTGAGGGTGCATTTGATCCCCTCATCCAGATCATTGATAAAGATATTAAAGAGAGCCGGCCCCAGCACTGGGGGACACCACTTGTGACCGGACACCAACTGGATTTAACTCCATTTACCACCATTAGTCTTTCTTTTCTAAAATGCAGCTACTTGATATGTCTAAGTTTATTGCTGCTCTTTGTAGGACTATGTATTTACACATTATCCAGTATAATGAGACCATAAGATAAGTGTTTTGGGAAAGACTAATACAAATTATGCAAATGACAACAGAGAAATGAAGAAAAGCTATGAATCTGGAGCAAAAAACACCCATATCTTCTGTGAAGGCTTGTTCTTTCTTTATGAACTCTGTTGTACTGTGTGATTCCATGCAAGGTTCTGAGTGTGTCCTTCACGTGACACAGCATAATCTGACCAAAAAGCTATTTAACAGGCATTTTATCTTTATCTACTTACTTACACGTACCAAAAAAAACCACCAAGTGAGCCATTCAAATAAAGTATATTCCTCCCCTTTAATTGAATTTACTGGTTTCAATATAACTGCAGATTCAGCACTATTATTTAATTTCAGAATTTAATGAGTGTTGTCAGGTCTCCTTAAGTGATACACAGGAGGCTGAGGAAGTGGCTTCCAGTTCACTTGTGCCATACAGTCTTAAATTTCATTTGACGAGAAAAAGGTTTAGCCCTCTTTCTTCCCTTGACTTATATGACACATCTCTGAACATCTCTGTATGTTCCACGTGTAGGAAGATGTTCACCTTTCTGTGCAGCCCCCTTACACCTTCAGGGTCATTGCTAGCCTCCTAATCTTCCTTGCAGCTTCTGTTCATCTTTCACAGAAGCAGAAGAAAATAGGCTCTAGAGGGATTCAGCTCATGCTTTGTCTCAAGGTATATCTACGTGACTGGGATGTCATTCAGGCCTCTTGATGTTGATGTGGCAGATATAGCACAGTAGCCATCCCCACACAGAGGCGTATCATGATTTATCAGTGCAATTGTTCAAAGTCTTCCTCCTTCCCTCAAATTGTTGTACCTCTGTTGTGCTGATTCATGGTCTAAGTTTTGGGAGGTGATAAGGGCACCTGATATATGAAAACTCACAGTACTGCTGCACAGGATGGAAATCAATGTGCTGTTGACTGCAATAATCAGAGTAATTACACAGATTAATAAGAAATCTTTCAGAGAACCAATTTTTGAACTATACCATAGGGCCATTCTCCATTTTAAAAAGGGCATATTATCGTTAGTTACTTTAACCTTAAATGTTAAAGAAATGCTTATAAAAATCTTCTTGATGTCCTGATGACAATTCATTCTTGACTCACTACCACCTATGCGACCAACTTAGTCTCAGAAAACAGCTAAAAATTTTACTTTTTGCTTCCCTCTGGAACCATGAACATCCCTCATTTTTCCTTCAAAAAACAAGAAAGAAAGTAGTCTCAAAGGTGATAAATTATTCCCCCAAGTAACATTATGTTTCTTCTGTAAAAATGTTACCAAAACCCTAACCTGCTTATAGAAATGGATGATAAGAGAAAAGAAAGATAAAACTGTTATCAACTATAGTAAGTAAATACCTTTCTTTAAGCAACTGGAACACAACTTGTGGGCCAGAATGAGGGAACAACCAATTGCTATTGCTTTACAGTATTTTTCACCAGTATCAAAATGAGAAATTAGAGATAGTAAAAGGGAGGTAGAAGAAATACTGACAAGACTGGGTATGTGGATAAACATAACCAAGAGGTGAAGAGTAAAAATAATAGTATTGGAGAACAATGGCACACTATAAAGGTATATTGATATCATGGGCCTCTAGTCCTAGGTATAATTTAGTCTTACAGATAGACTATGAGAGAAAATACAACTGTAAAATCTGCTTGTAAGTTATACACATATGTTTTTTTTTTTTAACAACAAAGATCAAAAACTTACAAGACAGTGTCAACCCAAGTACACCTTGGTGTAGAGATATTAGTTTAGATAGCAACAATACAACCAGACTGCATGAGTCTGTCCCTTAGGTGACATAATTAAATACATAATTACACCATTTCTCATTTCAGAGCCAGCTCTCTTGATGCATAGCCTGGGGTCATTTCATCAGACTCTCTATGCAGATAACTAGATCATATTGTACTTATATGCTGTCCTTTGCACTAGAATTATTTAGAACCTTCTAAAAGACAATCTTTTGTCTTTTAAATCCCTGGAGCTATTTAAAAGCTGGGTAGATGTGGTGCTGGGGGACACTGTTTAGTGGTGGTTTTGGTTAATGGCTGGACTCAATGATCTTAAAGGTCCCTTCCAACCTAGACAATTCTATGGTTCTGTGAACTAAGAGTCCAGAAATGCAGCAGGCAGAGCTTACTACCATAGCGAGCCTTTACATTAAAACGTAACATTAAAAGCTGTTAACAAATACATAAGAGAATTTGAAGGGAAAGAGGGAAATAAAAGAGAATTATATAAGATGGGAATATAAGAGAATTTGCGGGAAAAATTGTCTGTCAGCCTACCAAAACCAGAAACAGTTTTGCAGCAGAGCAAGCACATGTCTGCTGAGTGGCTTCCATTTCATCACACACTCTTAGTTACTTAACAAAGTGAACTAAGTACAGAATAACTTAGAAGACACCTTGTTTCAGTGGGTTAATGTCAACGAATTAAAAAAATTATCGACAGTAACTGTTGTGGTTGTTGTCAAAGAGCACATGCGTTTTCCCTTCAATTATTTCACAAACAGAATATATTTGAGAATCCCAGGAAACCCAAACATGTGAGGAAGACCTACAGGCAAGTGCGGTTAAAGAGAAAGAGTGAAAAATACTGACCAGGACCCCGGTGTTATCTAAAAAATCTTCCCCCTCCTTTTGTAATCACAAACATGCAACCCAGTACTGCTAGCAATATGCAAGGTGTTGGATGCTATCATTCTATCTTTTTTTCATGGAAGCAGTGGACAGATGTGTTTTCTGAGTCAGTATCTCAGCCCTGTCTGATACAATTTTGTAAAGATTTAAAAAGAAGCTTTCTGGATGAAAGGAGTGCTGATTGTCTCTTTCCCTCATCGTTAGGTGCCAATCTGTACCAACCACTGCTGAAGGTACTTCTCTGACAGAGAAATTGCTTAAATTTAAAAATCAACTTTAGCTATGATGCAGAGATCCCAAGCTGATGTTGATGAATTGTTTTGATGCTGACACTATATCATTCAAGTATGACACATTTGCATTGAATTTCTCCAAGCTGCGTTCTAATTGGAGCACCAACCCTGTCTCTGGCTACAAAATGAAAATTTTGTTCTTCTTGTGTCAAGGATTTTCCCATAATTATATAACCCTCTTTCATCAGTGATAATTTTTTTTTTTTCTCAAGAAAGCTCTTGCTATGAACACTCCTTGGAAGGATCTTTGTGTGGATTTGCAAGCCGAGTGCGGTTAACCATTGTTTTCTCATCAAGCTAAACTGCTTTGGGCACTCTGTTTAGTGCCTCTGGCAGTCATGATTTATGCCATGGAAGATCTAAAAGTGTAATTTGGGGTAAAGGACATTCAAGTTGCTGTATAGGAAGATCCCAAGTGCTAGGTTTTTCTTTTGCTCCCTAAGAAAGGGAGCAGAAAGGTCTCTTCCCTTGGTCTTGATTTTGTATCTGAAAGCAGCTCTAAAATTCACCAGTAAGGTAATGTAATGGGGATAAGGAAACATGGAGCTATTAGGAACCTGAAATAGTGTGCTCAGCTGTGTCATTGATAGACAGTGTCAGCTATACTGGGATGCTTCATCGTCCTGATTGTATTTCTGCTGCTTCTGACCTGCTACCTATCTTTTCCAGTTAGAATATAATCTCACCCAGGAACTTAACTGACTGTCTCCTATCACAGCAGTACCTGTGTTGAGTGGGATCACAGGATATTAACAAAATGAATCTAATCAATTCAGAAAATACGATGGGTTTTCACTTATTTTTGGTATCCTGGTGTCTCAGCTGACCCTGAGTGAATGTACTTTCTCTTACCAGATCTTAAGCTTGAGCAGTCCCAGCTGTTTCTCTAAAGCTTGAAAGAGAGACTACTTGGAGATCCCCCACAGAAACAGAAAATAGGAATAAACCCAGGAACCATGAGAAATGGATGGAAAATGTGAGCTGGCAGAGCTGGGACTGCAACGGAAGAGTCCTGTGTCTGTACCGCTCTTCCAGTGCAGTCAGTTTTTGTCCTCCCCTACCAAAGAATAACACATGGCAGTGTCACTTCACGAGAAACAACTCTATATGCCTTGCTTGACCTGCGGTCCCCTTTTCTGCTTTTGCAACAGTCCTCTAGCAAGAGATTAACACTGTGGTTGGCGGCTGGATGCTGTGTGGTTGGCATCCAGCTGGGTGTCGTTCCAGAATTTCCTCCTCCCCTCTCTCAACCCTTCTGATGTATTAAAGTCTGGGTGCTTATTCCAAATCATCAGACCATATCATTTAACAACGTTTGGCAAGTTTTATTTATTAAATATTTTCCAACAAAAGCCTGTAAGGCAACAGAAAAGTAAAGCGTAAAATACATTTGACTTAATTGGCAGCAGCAGACTGCATGTGTCATAAGGAATTAACCTCCAATAAAGCAGGATGTGCAGGAAACACAATGTACTAGTTTGATATGGTCTTTCAGAGCTACCACTTCCTGGAACGGGGGCAGAAACACAGGTTGGCTAAGCCTGGAAAAGGCCACTGGATTTATATGCATGCAATAACTCTCAAAAGATCCCACACAAGCACATCTAGAAACCTAGCAAGAAAGAAGTCACGATTCTCTTGCCACGTCAGGGATTTCATACTCTTTTTCCCCATCTGAGGCAGATGGAGCGCGCTTATGCTTCACCTCCAGTGGTTCACCCGCAACATCTTTGCCCAGTCTGTCGTCCAAATATCAAAGCAGTCAGACCAGCCAGCCATCGTTTTTGGGACAGCCTTATCAGTGGGATATAAATAAATGACTGATCCAAAACTACATAGCTAGTATCTTCAGACACCCGCCCAATGTGAACAGACGTTCTTGAGAAGAATTATAGAAAGCTGAAAAAAGAAAGTATTTCATGTTATTTTTTTAGGTAATGAAGGATGGACAGAAACATATGGCTGCAGTAAAGAAGGACAAAGAAACCCTTGCCCTGGTTTAAAGATTCATTTTCACTTTGCTGTGTAAATGACATGGCCTCATTTTTCATGGTTAAAAGAAATAAAGAAAGAAGCTGACTTGGAAAGAATGTTCTGTCATGAAAGTCTTGACAAGGATGTTCTCTTGTACAAATTGCACCTTTCCTGCAAGGGATTCGTAGGCTTTCGGCAATGTTAGCAAATGGTGCTTCAATGTATGCAAGCACTGCACATGGTAAACTGAGGCCTGGGGCTAGGAACCCTGTATGAGATTGTGTAAAACAGGAGTTGATCAATTCCTATTTCCACTCTATGGAATAATTACACTTCAGTTTAGTCAACTGGGACAAGGTTTCGGAATTGCAAGTGAGGTAAGTACTCGTTCTAAGAGCAATTAATCATCTACTTAATTTTAGAAGTGTTTAAATCGTATTGATGTCAGTGGGACTAAACCAAAGGTTAAATGAAAGTTCTTGTTTATATTATGTTCTGAATTTCCGTAAGGGTGTGCTCATGTGATTTTCTGAATTGAGACGACAGCAATCCAGGCCACAGAGAGGTTATGTCACCATGCTCCCCCCCCTTTTTTTTTTTTTCAGGAAGAAAAAGAACAGTCATTCTTGGCTGATAGGGTCTGGCCCCTCAGGGTCACCCTGGTCNGTTCCTCAGGGTCACCCTGGTCATTCTAGAGGTAACATTCTGGTGAACCACCATTTGAAAACAAAGCAAAACAAAAAACCTTCTCACAGTATCCTGAGCAAAAACCTAATATCTGGCTTCAGGCCAAATTCTTCATTTTTATTTTATTCAGTTTTACAAAAGTCACCAAGATACACATCTTGGAAAATTTGTGTCTAATAGGCCCCTCAACTACTTCCATGGCCTCTTTTTAAAATATTCAGGCAGCACAGAGCTACATATGGTATTTCAAAATGGAAGTACGTGATAGCACTGGACAACTTGAATGGTACGGGCCACATTTTCTCAGTATTTCAGTTGCTTTTTCTAACAAAAGGGATTGCATGATGCCTTGTTCTTGGGAACAGGGCACCTTGCATCCCCATGAGAGAGTAAGCTGCTGAGACTCATAGCAGGTGGAAGTATTTGACCCTCAGAAACTTGGAGTAGATTTTCAATCAGCATAAATTGTCCATGAGAAGCTGTGGGATGCGCAGTACCTAAACATTATTATAGTAACTTCGAAGTAAATGAAAGTAAATCCATTTGTACCAGAGAAGGCATCTCCTTGAATTCCCATCTTTGTAAGCAGACTTCTGCACAGCTGCAGCCTTTATTGTCAGACCTTTATTGTCATTTGCTGATCCTTAACTGCGATTTTGGGAAACTGTGAGTATCAATAATTCAAGCAAGGAAAGTTTTAATTCTTGCAATAACTGTCTATTTATCTGCAGCTTAAAGACAGAGAATTGAGGACTAATGGTCACTAACTATGCCCTGATGGGAGCTGTTTAATGAGGATAAATGATGAGTGCTGTGTCAGCTTAGAAAGCAGCAATAGAGTCCTAGTAAGCAAGCAGGCTGCCTCTTCCATCTTCTGTCACAAGTTCCATTTTTATACTCTGTCCATGACCTAAATCTTCATATTCTCCAGCCTCTCCCTCCCTCCAATGAATGCCCTTTTGTGTTTCTGAACTCATTGCTTCCCCTTCAAGTGTGCTGCTTTATTATTTTTCTTTTTTTTGCTGTTTTATAGAAAAATAAGGAGTGCCCTCCTTTGTCATTATCTTCGTTACAGCTCTGCCACGTCATTATTTGCTTCCTTCAGAGATCACTTTTCATGCTTTTTCTAATTGTGTTCTTGCCATGCTCTGAAAATGCTCACCCGCAGATGCTCTTCATGTGCTCTCTTCCTTGACTTTACCTTGCAGAGGCTTTCACAGTTTTCCCTTTTTAACTCATTTTCTGCTTCATATACTTGTTCTTTGAGTATATAAACAGAATATTGGGCAAGTCAAGTAGAAGACACTAAGAGCTATTTGAATCCACAAATAGTATTGCGGCATGCTAAATCAGGGAGATGCAGCAGGGAATTTTGTTCCCTTTGAGTCAGGGACAAAACTTCTATTGATTCAATTGGAGCCTTGTTTACCAGTAATATTTGCGAGGGAGTTTAAGAACTGCCAGATATATGAGCATGTGTGGGAGTGGGATGAAGACAGGCAAGAAATTTTTCACACCTGTTCAAAGACGTTCAAGGCCAATCAAACAGTTATAGATGTGATTTCCCCCCCTCATCTGGAGCAGGTCACCCAGAAAAGGACAGAGAGACGATAGGGTCCCTGTTCTATGCTTTGCGTCACTGTCTGGGGGTAGATCCAGAAGGGGCTAAATCCCGCCAGGCAAACAGATGCCACACAAGCCACAAGCTTGTATGTATTTCAAGCACTGCAGAGGAAACACTGGGCTTCCTATAAGCTTCGTTTAGGCAGGGGTGATGTACTGCCTGTTACCTGGGCCTTGGAGAAAGACTTTTCAGAATTTTTTTGAAGCCCAACAGAATCTTGAGAAGAAGTAGATACTAATACTTGAACACCTTCCTGATCCACAGAAAACTGTCTCACCTTTTTTTCCGTGAAGTCTCTCCATGTCTTTTCCCTTCCTCTTTCCATCACAGCTCTTATAAAACCTTGGTGATCTGACTACTAGTGCTGCCGAACCAGTTTTCCAAACATTTGATTTTTTAATAAAGTTCTATATTATCAATATGATATTTCTTCCTGGCAATAAACAACAGTAGTTTGTATTACATCATACTATTAGCAGGACTCCAAAGCCACTTTGGGATGAATACTTTCCATAAGGAAAATGAAACCAGATCTTTTGCTCCAGTAAACTGCTTTAACACTTTTGAAACTGATAGTACTGAACTGCATAAGCTAAGAATGTAAACCAGTGGGTCTTGCTCTGTGTTATAGAGAAAGTTAATTGTCATAATGAAATGACTTATGATTGCCCTAACACACTGTTAAACTCCTCTTACAACTCCTGTGGTGCTTTCATACCAGTTATTCCTGCAGCACACAGTAAAAAAATGCATAGATCGTCTGATATGCCACATTTCACTGTGTTTTCTGTACTTTCTATTAGCTTTGAAACCTCTATGTTGGTGCACTAGTGATGTGGTTCATCAATTGCCCACAGAGGGCCAAACATACATTTTTTTCAGTTGACATCCATGCTTCCCTTGCTTTCTAGAACTTTCCAGATGGTACGTACTGAAGGGCTTTGAGTAGGGTCCTGTCACTGATTCCCTCAAAATCACTGGAAAATTCTTCTACTTGGTCAGTAACAGTAGAATTGTTCTAAAATTATGTGTACTCTTTGTATTATGGAATAGCAATAATGCTCTCATGCGCTCACGCAGCTTGCAAATGGTAGCATGGGGGAGAGGATCACTG
>VXBH01001952.1:23705-42219 GCA_013400035.1 Rynchops niger | reverse complement strand
TTTTTTGCTTGAGGGTGATAGAGATAGCTCAGTGGCTTAGCACTCATACTGTTTTTTTGGACTCTGTCAAATCAAGTCTTAGTTAAATGTGTGGCAGAGTGCTTTCTTGAACATTGCACCCTATGATGGTGAATAGGTTCATATAAATACATGTACTTAAAAAGACTGAGAGGGCATGGTGTTTTCCTATATGAGTATGTAGAAAATGCTGCTCCCTTTTCCCAGAGGTTATTAGGTGTCACCTTAGAGTGATAGTTCAGAAAACACATTTAGATCTTTTAGAATTACTCATGCTTCATAAAAATAACAGTAGTAATGGTAGTTACTGCAAGAAGAACCCGTAATTTGGTGTGGAAAACAGTCTTTTCTGTTATGCCTGTTCTTAGTGAGGAGAAATACCTTTCCTACCTAAAGTCATTAAGGGTGTTATGGTGGGATTGTGAGTTAGTTAAGTTTCTCAAAAAATGGGAAGCTGGGTGAATAAAATGAAATCATTAGCTCTGGGTATGTTTTCTGTTGTTTATTGCAAAGGACATGAAAGCAAAACGTTCAGAAAAAAATCTTTCTAATCTTCCTTATTCATCCTTCATAAACTAGATGCTTTTTGTGTTCTGTTTTTTCTGCTTAAAAATTTGGTTTTGAGGACTGAAATGAAAGGCATGGTTATTTGTTTCAAAAGAAATGAGTATATATTTAATCCCAGACAGTAACAAACGGAGGAGCAGCCTCTGACTGGGGTCTGAAGTAGCTTCCTGTTGGCGATACTGGATTTAGAACTTTTTGCCAAAAGGAAGGCCAAAACCTCATCTTTTCTTTTGTTCATATGACTTGTGGAGATATGCTCATAGCAAACTGAGAGCCTACTTTTAGGTGACTGCTGGACTGCAGAAATGCATATTGTTATAGTATTGTCTTTGTTATCATCACCTGTTGAGATGCTTAATGCAGTAATACACTGGCAAGCTAGGACCAAAGTACATAATTACGCAGAAAATATGAACTCTGAAAGGCACATGCCTGCTACTAAGCTATCGCTGATTCATTCACCCAGCAGGCAAAGTCAAACCATTTGAACAGCTACAGGAAAATCATTCGTGATTGTACCTGTCAGCTTTGGCCAAGCATTTGTGTTTTGTTTTTCTGTGATTGCACTTAAAACTTTTCATGCTCTTTTGCCTCTAAATATCTTCATCACCCATGGAGTCAGATCAGCTTTTCTGATGTATTCTTTCTTAAGAGAAATAGAAAAGCGAAGGGGACTTCTGTGGCTCTTGTATAATTTGGTTTCTATGCAATTATGATTTGCCTGAAGTTTGAAATACAGATATTTGCCAATTCACTTATGGCTTCATAGGTGCAATAAGCACAGAGTGAGAAGCAAGAGAAAAAATGGGAAGAGGCCGAACTACCTTTGGAGGAACTGAGGATTGTCAGCTGTTCAGTGGTTTGCAACAAGCAGCCTGTGCTTTGTCCCATTCATTTCTTCCTTTTGTCTCCTGTTCTATTATCTGTGACTTTGGTGTTCATCCCACCCTAAGATGACCTGAGCTGATATGACATGAAGGTGAAGATTGTTATAAGGGATGGGGGCCTGGTATCCCCAGGAGTACTGATTTAGCTATTAGTTAACAATAGCTACTGAACTTGTTCTCCTCGAGTGCATTACGTAGAGTATTACAGTAATGAGTGGGGAAGTAGTCACAAAAAGTTGTGAAAGGGAATAATTCCTCCAGGAGATGAAATTTTCTTTTTCATCTTTTGTATTTTTGGTCCTATGTATGCATTACTTACTGTATGTTAAAGTTAAAAATCAAATTACTGCGAGTCTTTCTTTCTTTTTTTTTTTTTTTTTTTGTTCTGAATAAGCACCACTTCTGTACATGGCGATGTGCCTTGTTAACAGTTGGTGTTTTAGTATTTAGAGGGGGAATTGGATGAGGGAGTACAAGGAAAGTTTGATCCAGCAACAGGACTGCCATTCACAAAACTGAAGTGGAGCATTTGGTCTCCAGTTCCAGATTGCAGCTCACTTAATAATTAAAACTGATGTTCTAAAATTGCAATTTTACAGCATGCTATGGTACTTGGATAAGAAAAAAGTTAGTGTTTTCTTAAGTAAGTGGCTCTACCAGTTGTTTTTATTTCTGTGACCAGGTTGCTTCTCTCATACAGATTACATTATATTCTCATGCCTTCTGTATGGAGAAGGGTGATCAGTGTTGCATGCTTTGCTTGTGCATACACACGCTTACTTTCTCTCCTAATATCCATAAGGGGGTTAAGGGAGGGAAGGAGAAGAATACAAACAGAAAAACCACATCCTGACAGCTGCCTTCAGTTAGTCCTGTTTTTCCCCCAGACTTTTAAATCTTACAGTGGCTCCTAATTTGTCCCACATGAGTCTTCTCCCAATGGGGCTGTTTTCCGTTTCCTTTTTGCTTTCATTTGATCCAAAGTAAATAGTTAACAAAGAATAAACCAATTCAGGCAGCTGTCAATGGACCATCAGCTTTCAGGTGTCTTGGACAGGAAGAAGAGGGCATATTATTTTGAAGGTAAGAAGGGAGAATGGAACTGAAACCTGATGCCTGTGTGGACCAGAAGAGTATTTCCAGGTCAAGTCTGCTTAAGACAATGTGGTCACAGTTTGTCCAGGAGATAAATTTTGGGAGGGCTGATTTTGTTTTGTTAATATGTGTACAAACCTCTTACTGAAAAAAGGCTTTTAGACTGACAATACACGGGGTGCATGACCCAAGGAAAAAAAAATCACAACAATTAATAGCAATTAATGAGATCTCAAGATCCTTTTCATAGGGACCTGTTGGAGAATACAACTGCCAAATAGAGTGATGCTGCATTTGTTTGCTGATTTTTAAGATAAGGTTTCCTACAGTCTGAATGTACCTTTCCTTTTACATAACGGAGTGTCTAAGAGCAAGGGAGATAACCCACCTTTCTCTTAGAGATGTATAGAGCATGTCAGAGCAGCTTTCTCCTGCCTGTCCAGTTAGGTTAATCACTTCTAAGTACAAATTGCTTATCATGACTGTAAAACTCAACAAAGTAATTTATCATTTCACTTGAAAACTTCTCTAGTCTATGTTTAGGAAGGATATAAAGGATTTCCATGACATTTCCTCCAAAAAAACTCCAATCCAAAACAAGAATTGATGCCAAAATAATACACTTTATATTGAGGTCTCCAAAATAAATGGCATTGTAGCTAGTTGCCTGCAGGTCATTACTGGCTCTGCCTTACAGTATTAGAGTAAAACCTATCCTGCCAGCTATCTAGGTGTGTTTGTGGAAACCTATCACTCTACTATTGAAGGTCTGCTTCCACTGAAATTTGAAGATATGTCTACATAGACTCTCTTTGTGTAATTTTCTAGCTTTAGTGGCTTGGGTTTGGGTTTTTTATTGTTTTTTTTTGGGTAGGGGTAAAGGGATAAGGGTTGAATGGAGAATGGGAAAGAAGACCAGTTAAGATTTTTTCCATCTTGTCTACATTTTGTATGAGAACCAATTTTCATAAAGGTTATTCCTGCTGTAATGATATATATAATGATATATGGTGCCTTTGCAGCTCTCTGGGCTTAGTGCAGTGTTCTGCAGGTTCTCCCATTTCTCAAAAGAAGCGATCCATTAGAAGAAAGTGAGCTGTGTTTCTTAATTTTGCTTCATCATTTTCCATTATGTTGCAATAACTAATACCGAAGTCATTCTCTAATGGTAAAGAATAATGCAATTGGCTTTGAACGCCTAATTCCTTCTTAAGCAAATAGTTCTGTTGGCTTCATCTGAACTTCAGGGAGAAGTGGGATCCAAGGGCAATTCAGGTTCCTGAAGGGTAAAATAAGCTCTAGTCCTTGCAGTAGTGGAGGAAAGCAACATAGTGAGGACCAGCTGGGGCTTGGATGTACTTGCCCAGAAAAGTTAGATCTGCTGAAAGTGAGGAGAGAAATGTATGGCAGAAATGGACCCTGAGATCAGTCAGGCCTTGTTAGACAGAACAGGCAGGTTAGAGGGAGCTTGGGGTCAGGAAAACTCTGGGAAGGCTTTACGGGGAAGGGTTGGAGCTTGGCGGCAGCCAAGGTTATGAACAGACAGACAGAGGCGAGCTTAAATGAACACTGAATTTCAGAGAGAGAAAGCAGTAGAGCCTGTAGGTGGCATAAGGTGCCTCATATGTGTTTTTTCATGAAATTGCAGGGCTGCCTAGTGAAATGTCAGAGAAACCCAGAGGTCTGTGCATGTTACGACTGCTGCTGGGATGCCAGTGGGAAGCTGAGCTTAGGGGCAAATACAGATGTCTTCTGGGGTGGGGGCAGCTGAGGTATTGAACTGTAGTTCAATATAGACAGTAGGAGTGCTATCTGTATGCTGCTCCCTGTTAACAGTACCAATTTTTAATTTTACTCTACTTTTTTAAACAAGGAATTTGGGCTTTTTCTATTTGGAGTGACTGGTGAAGCCAACACATTTCATAGCATTTGCTGTGACTATTTCTGTTACCATGTTGCCATGACATCTATCTGTGTAAATTTTTATCTCAGTAAAAATACTCCAAATTTCTCCCTGCCCTCCCAACATTTTGCAACTATCTCAGTGTTTGTTTTGGTAAAGTACAGTAGTAAGGTTACTATTTTTCCTCTTCACAAAATTATATAAATGAAAGAGCAGTTCCTGTGCAGTTTCATACTAGGGAACAGTGTGTATATACGCACATTCTGATTATTATTTTTTAAATTGTGTTAAGGTATAAACTCAGTCTGTACCTTATCAGAAACACGGGAATTTCCAGTTTTCTGTTGCTTTAGCAGTTGTAAAAAGAGAATATATATATATGTCTCTTTATCCCATTGAAAATGTCTTGTTTAACGTTTATTGAAATGGATCGTATTATGCCTGATGTGGATCTCATGGACAAGCAACAAGGGAACTTTAGGGCCAGAGTTGCTCTCCCTGAGGTTTTGGGTTCATTTTTTAACTTTTACTTAACCTAAGTGCTGGACTGTTTTTCATTTCTGACACTTTATTGTCAAAACCGAGTGTCTGTGTGTGCTGTGATTTGGTTATTTTGCTTTGGAGAGGGGATATGGCCTATCAGCACATACACCAAGAAAAGCTCAGTCCTGGGGGAAAAAACCCAGAGAACAGGAGTTAGAAAAAACTTCCAGTAATCAGATGTCTAAGTTGAAGAAGTATTTCTGCTGCAGGTTTATGTGTAAGTGAACAAGTTATGTTGTGAACTATACATTAATTTCCCTAGTTGCAGTTTTTGCTAAAGAGTTAAAGGAAATGTGGGCAAGAGGGAGGGGGCAGAGCTGGCGAGGAGGCTGGGAGGGAGAGGTGTCCTCCGCAGGAGTTGGGAGCGTGCGCAGAAATAAGGAGGCAGACATGAATGAATACTTTGTGCCAGAGAGAGAAAGCACTGCACGCACCACATGCGCACAAAATGTGTGTATGCAAATGTGTGTATTTATGCTACTGTGAAGGGGCGGTGTATATTAATGCTACTATGACAGGGGTAGGTGTTGAAATAAGCATCAATGATGCACAGTTTATGGGATTTTTATCGCTGGCACCACTATTTGCCCAACTGGATATAGTAACACATGCTTGTCTCCTGCAAAACATTCCTTTCATCTCCAGCTAATGCTGTTTAATGGGCCTGGATAACGATGGCGTAAACAGAAGCAGAAGCTGCATGGTTTGTGTGTGTGTGTGTATGTGTATGTATTTAGCTTCACTGTTTTTACACTCTGTCTCACTTGGTGAAACAGCAATTAGAAAAACATCGCCTGGAATGGAGGAAGAGCCTTGTGTGGCTGTCATCTCTCACCTGTTTTTACATGCTTTTACTTCAGCTGCGTCATTACCTTCTCTTGACTTGCCTTAGAAGTAAACACAGCACTGCTGGAATAAGAGGAATAAATCAGATGTATCTCTACATATTTGCTGATTTCTATGCTAAAGCGTGGGAAAAGAGAAAAGGATCAGGTACAGATACTGCCAGCTGATTTTTGAGAAGATGAATGTGAGGCACTTAGTTGGGAATGAAATCTTTTGCTATGTTATTTATTTTTTTTCCCCTTAACATTTTTACAAATAAAACATAGTCTGGGTTCCATTCTCGACATGGCAGAAGCTTAATAAGAAAACAGAATATTTGCTGAGATCTTTGCTTTAGATTTGTTGTTTGGATTTTTCTAAGATGGTATTTATGCCCCTCCCCCTGTCTACTCCCCCCATCCCCAATCTTTTCCTCCAGCAGAAAGAACAAAAATGCCCCTCCTGCTCAAGGTATTAAAAAGCCTCCTCCTACCTCCTACTCTGTCTTGTACCCTAAGCTGTACGAGGGGAAGTCGGTCCAACAATGAAGATATGTGTCTACTGCCTTGCGGTATTTGTTAGAAGGACAGAGTAATGCAAGTTTTTCAGACATTTCCATGAAGTTGAAGCGAAGGTAACTGAAACAGCTTGAAAGAAATACAATTTTCTGCATGGTTTTTCTGTGTATGCTAAAGCTGAGAATGCAGTCGGACCACAGCAGTCAGGTATGGTGAACGAAACTGCCACTGTTTGCTATTACTCTTTTTTCTTGTCTGTTCAGTGTCTTTAAGCTGCAGGTAATAGATCTTGGCCTCCTGTGTGAGGTGCCTCTATTTCTCAGCGAGTCCCTGGTCTAGTTAGTTGTTTCTGCATTTATTAAATGACACAGAGGACCTCCCTTTGCAAAGAGTTGTTGTTGCCTTTCCCACTCCTTATGAAGATGAATTAATAATTTTTCTCTCTTAATTAGGTTCCATCTGCTGTTCCTGTCTTGAATTCTAAAGGTTATAGTTATTACCATATTCATAAAATCGCCCAACTGTGTAAGAGAACTTTAACAACAATTTTAAAGCCAAGTTCCTCTATTATGCCTCATTCAGTGTACGTTTTGCCGTCAGTGATAGGGAAGCTGGTCATGTGGGGCAAGTCCTGCAAATGCTTTTCTGTTGTTTTATAGCGGAAATGTGCCACCCTGCCAAGAGAAGTATGTCTGTATTTCAATAAAACTCATACAAACTAGAGCTTACAAACACGAAATGCTTAAATATGCATCGCTCTGGGAAGAAAATCTTTAATACTCTGGACTCTTCTAAATCTGTAGTGCTTGGTATCTTGTTGCTTGGTAATATAAATTGAATGCCTAAGAATACATACCGGCTTTTAGTTGAGAGTGGATTTGGTGTGAACAGGCAGCCTTATCTTTCTGTCTCAAGAAACCCGGGAAGAAAGCCCGGTAGACCAAGATGAATACTGTGTGCATGTTGAGTGATGATTTATTTTTCCGCAAGGGATGAAGGGCACTGGGGATCTGATCTTAATGTGTGTGTCCCTTCAGGTACAAGAACTGCAGCTACAAGGTAATCACATTGCAGTGTTTGGCACCAGGTTGAATTTTCCTTCTCTCTCAGCCTACACGTACACACCTTTTCTTACCTGTCTCTAGTCTCAACTTTTCTCCCCTGTGTTCTCACTTAATCTGTAGCAAATACCTGAAGGTATAGCTTACTTTCATGTGCTTCCTAGCCATCCATTCCTTCTGATCTAGGCTTACACTGGTTATCTTTTAAATGATAGTATGTTTACAAGAAGAAAGAAAATAAAGACGTCTCTGGATTGCTTGTTTGACATAATCCCTTTCTTTAAGGAATACCTGGTTGTTCCACTGATAGCTAAATAGTATGGTCGCTGTCTGAGATCAGCCTTTGGAAACCAGTTCCTCATCTTGCCTTGTGGGTGATTCCTCACCTCATCCAGTGGGTGGTTGTCTTTGTTTCTGCCCCAGCTTTGCTTTCCCATCGCAGTCTGCAGTGCTGTGCAGTATACGGTGCTCCTAGGAAGATCTGAATGAACATGGAACATGACAGATGATCTTCGACATGAGTATCGTGCAGTTCCTGCAAATCAGAGATTTGTGGGTCTGAGAGTTGAGATCTAACAATTCTCCCCTGGTCAATTTTAATAGCTTACTTCCCCCGGCAACCTGCTTCAACCCTTCACTCAAAATTACTGCCTGTTCAGTGTGATTTATTCACTTAACCCTGTGCCAGAGGTTACCAGCTTTGTACCTAAGTGCTAAAAGGCAACATGGGCCTCTTCCCCCTTCACAGGTCAGTGCATTAGTCCGAGCCGCTGAGGAGAGCAAGTGCACTGAAGGCTGTGGGTGAAGATGGCTGAGAGGTTGCTCAGTGATGGAGGGGCCTGCAGGCAGCTGGTATTCAGCCCTCCCAGCATGGTTTGCCAGAGACATCTGTCAGTGCCCTCAGTCCTTTGTTATAAAGGTGGTAATTTTTTGCCTGCCTGCAGTGGTGAATTACAGTGCTCAGCCCCTGCCTGTGCTCTTGTTTGGATCTAATTCAGAGATTTTGTCTTCATGTTATTTGAGAATGGCCAGGGAGCTCTGGAGCAAAGTGGGTTAAATGTTTGTTAATCGCTGTTAATACTCTTTTTGCAGTTGAAAATTGTGCACACTTGATTCCACTCTACCTTACATCTCAGTTGGTTCCCTACCATGCTGCCTGCCATGTTCTTGACAGACACAGGCAGTGATATACTCATCATTGCTGTATGTGGACTGAAAACCAGTATGAAGTGTGTGCACGTGGTGTGCAGGCTGAGTCAGTTTGTATACTCGAAGTGACAGTCCATGTAAGTATTGAGGTACTGGAGGAATAATCTTAGCTGTGTCGCCATTTGATTAACTCTTGATGTAGCTGGGAAAGAGCGCACAACTGTGTAATTTACATACTGACATCTCTTTCAGAAAGTAGCAATATATTATGGGAGTTAAAATGAGATCACATTTCATTTCAGCCTTTGGTGATAGGGTTGGGGTGGTTTTTTGGAGTTTGTTGCTAATGGTAAAGGAGCGGTGGACATCTCCTCAGTAGATTTCTTTGTGTAGCATAAAGCGTACTCACACTTGCAAAGAGAGCGCTGGGACATGGATATTTGACACTGAGCTATAAATTTCCTTTCTCTAAGAGGCATTTGAATGTATTTCTTCAAGCACTTCAAGAATCCCATCCTTCTCAGCGTTGGCATTAGAATTTAAGATTTCATAGAAGAAATGCATCCCAGGAGAAGGGCCAAATTCTGTTTGCATTTGTGAAGCTCAAATATATATTTAGGGATTGGTGACACTCTGCAGTTTGTGTCTGATTATTTTTTTAAGCTTGATGAAATATGTGGTTATTGGCAAATATGTTTTTTCCCTAAGGCCTTTTGCGGGTGGGTAATATCTGCCTCTCCTTCTATTCTCAGATGACAGAGTATATTTGGATCCCATTTACAAATTAGTCAAAACTGTGTTGTTGCTGACCTTGTGGCAAGTTGCTGTTTTCATCCCTATCTCCATTGTCTCTTGCTGTCTTTAAGGAGTTCTTGGAATTGCAATAATTTTAGGAAATATCTCTTGGGGGGCAGGGAATAAATGTTAAGTACCTCATCCTCCCTACATGACCTTAATTGCAGTTATTCTCAGGATTTGGATTTTGCTGTGTGTCTTCCATATCTAGTGTGTGGTTGTTATTCCAGAATTTGATGAAGAGCTGCTTTAGCTTCGCCCATTTTACTGAGCTGTGAAAGTCTGCCTGGGGGGGGGGTTCAGTGCATGTGTATGTAGGCAGCTGATGGCTTTGTTGTTCTTTTTAAATTCAAGATGCTGCTGTAGCAACTACAGATGTTGGGGGTTTTTTTTGCATAGAATTATCAGATCCATAGCTTAGGAGGCTGAAAAGCTGTTGAACTCGTAAAGGAATATATATTTTTTTAATGTGGGTACCTTTTATTTGGAATTGAAAATGATAGCAATTTAGATCTCGTTTGAAATGTAATGTACAAGAAAGCGTAGATAAACACTCCTTCTTGTGTGGCTGGTGTCTTTCCTTTTTTTTGTGTAAAATGAATGGATGGAAAGCAAACTGGTAACACTTCATTTTCTCTGGCTTGGCTCATAGGTCAAGAAAATTACGAATTAGCAACTGTGAAAGACTAACATAATTTTTGGCTTACTTACTGGGGGAGTTGTGGTGGGGATGATACCCAGCGAAGGTAACTGGTGGCATTTGGAATGAAAGCCTTCTTTCCTGGGATTAGTAGCAGTTGCTGAAACAATGAATAAAGGAGCTAAAGGCTGGTCATTTTTGAATGCTTTAGGACAATAATGAGGAAACAGCAGCAAAGGATGTACCTCCTAGCCCAAAAAATGGAAGAAGCGCTGCCCTTCCTTTGTTCTGCTGGAGTTCTTGTAGAGCGGGAAAGTGTTACCCAAAACCTAGGGGGAAAAGCGTGTTTGTGTTGCACTGAAATGTGCTGATATAAAATCATCATATATTCTCTGCCATAAAATGTGCTAGCAGGTTTAGGTACTGTGTATAGCTTAAGGCCTCGTGTGAGACTGCACATGTTGCTGATCGTAGGAGAAAATAAAAAATTTTTCCCCCTCTCCCCCAAACGAAGGGGAATTCTGATGCAGAGCCGGTCAATGTCTGCGCCATAAAAGCCAGAATGGCGTATGCATTTCTGCTTTGCCATAGAGGCAAGGCACCTGCTCCACAAGAAGGATCAGTGAAATTACTAGACGTAATTGATGTTTGTGCAAAACAGGGAGCATTTATTTTTTTCCTTCTTGTCGTTAATGTTCAGTGTGATAATGCAAATGAGTCTTTCATACCGCTCCCGACTCTGTCCTGTCACATGTACTTTTTATCTTTTTCCTTTGTCTTGTGGGTACTAGCAGTTGCTAAATGGCTTTTATGGAGGATAATATATTTAGGAAGCAATTTCCATTTGAGATTTTTACTGCTACCTCTCCCTCTCTGTGACCTAGGGAGTGGAAGGCTGATATAATACAGTTATCTTTCCAAGCTGAGTCACTTTAAAGCATGTGCTCATAATATATGGTTTTTAATAATCTCTCCTGCCACAGAGCAGAAACTGGTCTCTGAATGAGGACAACCAGATGAAACTTGCTTCCGTGTAAACACGGCTTGGTCAGAATCAGCCAATTTCAAGGCGGATTAGTGTCAGCGCAGTGAAAACAGGATAAGGGAAGTATGAATATGGGGAGAACTTGAGCTTCACTTGCAAAAAAAAGAAAAATCTGCATGGGATTGTTTCCCTTCCCTTCCGCCAACTCCAAAATCTTCTTGTCCTGTCTCATGAGCCTTTTGTGCTTTAAGGGTAGGCCAACATGACAGGACAAAAAGCTGAAGGGAGAGCTGGCCTCCTGCACAGGCAAGTGGAGCTTAGCACTGGCTGCTGTCTCGGTCTGGTCTGCAGGACTGCAGGTCCACATCAACAGGTGTCTGTTCCTGATGCTCCTGCCAGGTGCTACATCTGCTTGCTGTCCTGTTTTTTGACCAGCCTTGGGTTTTTATTTTAAGTGTGTTAGTGTCCAGGCTGAGGAAGATGTGTTTTAAAGAAAAAAGGCCTTGTAGGGTAACATATTTTGAGACACCCGTACCAGCTGCACCGGCTGAATGGATATCTGGATACCCACTGATATCTGGGCATCTGCTGAGACCTTTTTTTCTTAGGAGTCCATCCTGTAAATGCCCTTCCACTGGGAATGCTGTGTTTGGGCTGCGGGTACACCTTTTTGGCTCTTGGAAGATATCCCAGGAGCTGCTGCTCAACTTGCAACAGTGAGTTGTATAAAAACTTGTACGTATTGCAGATTTACCCTTGAGACCCTGGCTGAGCAGCCTGGAGCTCGTGCCATCGCTAACTTTTGTCTTACCCTTTACACCTGTATTATGATAGTCCAGGACATGCTGTCTGGTGAAATGGGTTTCTGCTGCAGGTTTGATGCGCGATGCTGGCTTAACAGGGCCTTGTTATTCTGTAAAGTATATAGTGTATCTGAATATTTTCTTTATCCATGAAAACAGTAAAAAGTGCAATTTACCTTGCAAATCTTATTTTGTGGGGTTTACAAACAGCTTACTCATTCTTAGTACTTCTCTGAGATGTGAATCTTTTTTAAATGGCCTGCTAAAATTATCTGAGAATGAAGCTATAAAAAACTGAGGGCTTGCACATATGAAATGATGACGAAAACGAAACCCACAGAAATTTCATTGTGATTTCCATGTTGGGAGTGATAGCTGGGATTTTGCCTTCAGGAGCAAAAGATTAGCAAGAAGCAGAGCTTTTTGTAGGAGTTTTGAAGTAATGATGTGGTTGTCCCAACTTGAGGCAGCTCATTGGAAAGCATAAAATATATTTCTGGATCAGCTTGCTCCTAAACTATGTAATTTAGGATAGCATAAATGTGTTTCATATTAAGTGGGATCTTATGTTGATTTATTACCTGACTAATGTCATCCTTCCTATCCAAAGTGGTGTGTTTCCAGATTCCATTTCCTACTGATGGTTAGTACATAGTTTCTCTAGGGCTGTACTGTGGAGGGCGTTTCTCTTGGGATGAAACATTTCTGGAAGAACGCTGTTTTTTGCTGAGAAGCCGCATGTTGATTGGCAATGTTTTCCAAGCAGGTTCAGCCAACAGCATCCACATATTTGAATCTGCAGAGATTTCTGTGAAACATCAATTCTTTTTAACAGTTGCTTTCAGTCCCCTCAGCTTTCATTTTGGTTTTGCCCCTCTTTGCAAATGTAAGTCATCCCAAAAAGTTTCTTCTTTTTTTTTCTCTCCTCCTATAAAAATGTATGCAAACCAAGAAATGAGGCATTTCTGCTGTAATATTTTGATAAGCTTCCAGCTTTACTAACCCTATTTTATTTTAATCTTCTGTCACACACTGTAGATCTTGGCAAGCTGAACAGTTGTGGTTCAGCTGTTGTTTCCATTTTATTTTCTAAAGATGTGATATGTTTACCCAAATAATGAAAAGCTGTGAAAAAAGCATGATAAGCTCTTTTCGTCACCTTCTTTCCCCCACTGTAGTATTTAAGGAGTATATAAAATATTAAATAATTACCCCATACTTCAGGAAGTACCCAACTACTTTCTTAAGATGCTGTAGATATAGCATGGGTCTCTTCTTATTCTTTAAAACCATAAAAGGAATCCTTTTTTAAGCTGTTTGTCCAAAAAGCCAAAATTCTCCTTGTCTGTTTTTTAGAATGACTGGATGACTGTTTATGAGCTTTGTTTTGTTTTGTGTCTCTCATACTTTTTTAATACAGCAAACTGTGGCTATAAAGTAATTCTCTGTTGTAATGCAGAAGCAGAGAAGCAGTGAATTTACAGGAATTATTTTTTTCAGAGCAGAATCTCTCGAGCAGTTAAGCTTGTTGTCGTTTTAGGATCAAGTGCATGCACCATAAGCAATAAAATTTCCAATTCAGTGGTAAACAGTCTGTTAGAACTGAGCTGGGGAGCAAGCTGTCTAATTTAACTCCTGAGCATGACTATCGGTAAAGGTAGGAAAACATTGTGCTGGAAGGGTTATTTTCAAGTTGCCTGGTATCACTGAGGTCTCTGAAAGGAGCTCAGAGGAGCCTAGTTCTGTTCTAGCTATTCTAGTGTTATGCAAAACTGGTAACAACAGCTTGCTTTCTTCTGTTACTAATTTTGGTCTGTACTTATGCACCTGGCATTACTGCAATTGCTTTGTAAGTTTTATAAACTTGCAAGGAAGGAGTCATTAAGCATCTGTTTGTAACTATGGACGAAACGCTGTCGATGCTTTCACAGAGAATCAATTTTTTTTTTTTTTTTTTCCTACTTCGGGTGTGCACAGATTACTTTGGATAATAAGAGCAGCAGTATTGGCTCTGTCTTGCACAGAATCAGATCTTTGATTCTGGTTGTAACAATACTGGAGGCTTCTAAGAAAGTTTAGAAAAATGTTGCAAATATAAATCAATATGCTTCCTTGCTGTGTGCTGGCCTGGCCTTTGGCAGTTGGCGACTTAGAATAAGAAAAAAAAATATTGTTTGAAATGGAGATTCTGTTAAAATATTGATTAAGAATGAGATTTGAAAGCATTTTAATTTCTTGCAATTTTGAGCAGATACTGGGTTTCTTCTCTGTGTGGGAATATTTCTGTGAATACTTATGATGGCCTGAAATTTCACAAAATCATTCTTTTAGTTGCCTATAGGCTGGAAGGAGTTAAAAAAGAGAAGTTAAAACTGCTAGGGTGCTAGTGAAAAATTTGACTGGTCTTCCCATGTGCTTTATTGTGCAGAGTCTTCTGTAAATTATTTCATGTATCTCATTTTCTTTAGGAGTAGGGATATAAATTGTTCATCTCACCAAAGTGTGTTTTGATTTTGGAAAAAATGCTACACAATTTGAAAATACCTTCATCCCAAAGTCAATTGGTAGACAGATTCTGTTATTTTGGTGGCAATAAAATTTCTGAAACTAAAGATCTAAAGATCTGCTTTGACAAGTAGACAAAATTCAGTAGAAGCAGATTGAATATTTAAAGTGTTATTTTAGTGATTGTCATTTAGAAATTAAAACAGCTGGGCAATAGAACTGCAGTACAAAGTTGACGCAGAGTGGAGTACAATTGGAAGTTATTTATATGGGTAATTTTTTAATTTGTATTTTTAAATCCATGGACCTTCAGTAGTAAGCAGTACTCTGGCTGCTGTGTGGCTGTCAGGAGCTGTTGCATGGATGTCTGGGTTGCTATATATGCTTTCTTGGAGCTTCAAGAATTGATTACATAGCTGACTAATATGTTGTCTTTCTGACAGGACTGAGATATTGCTGTACTCCTTGTCCAGAGCATGTATGATCAGTTTTTGTGTTCTGTGTAGTCAATGATATACTTTAAACTTAGGAAACATTTATTAACAAAGAGTATTCTGTGTTGTTTAATAGGTAAGGCATTCTCTTCCTCACAAGTTACAGTTGCTAAAAGAAGGGGAGAGTGAAAATAATCATCATATAAAATTATTGAACAAAGCAGCAACAGAATTATGGCTTAATACAGTCTTAAATGCGATGTAAGAGATCACAAACTACATCTTTTAAAACAGAGAGGTAAGAGTGCAGCTGGTGCTACAGTAGCCTCCTGGGGCTTGCTGTTGCTCCTTTTCAATTTCCCCTCATCCTGAGTTTCCAGTTTTAGTCTGGTGAGGATTTGAAGGACTTTCGCAGCTCACTGCAGGGATCTTTCAAAGATATGCATGGGAGCAGCTGAGCCATTTGAGCAGAGAGAAAGCTTGAAAATGAGCTGACCTTGAACAAAACATTTTGCTTTGGTTATCGTTGAAGGTAGGAGGGCTGCCTGTTACTTTCTGCCAGACAGCTCACCCATTGAAGTGAGAACCTTAGCTTCCCCTCGGATTAGATGTGAAGCTGGCGTACTAAGCACTCCGCTCCAGTGTGTGTACAGGTTTGTGCTTACTACTGCAAAATCAATTTTCTTGTCTCTTCCCAATTTGAAGATTGTCTTTTGCCTTACCAAAGTTTTACAAAGTGTTTAGCACAGATTTCTGCTAAGCAGGATGGAGTAGTGCAGTTCCTTTTTTCCTTTAAAAACAAGATGTTTGATTATACCAAGAGAACAATGCTTTTCTAATGAAAGGCATACCTGAAATCTGCAGTTAGAAGAGGGTGTCCCCACCCTCCAGTGCAGGCAAATCCCAATTGAAAAGCATAGCCTGCAAGTTTGAATTGGGGCCCTTAGGTTGTTTTAATCTTCATCATGCTGAGATTTTTCTCAGCTTTTGGATGGTAAACAAGATCTGTGATTTCTGTCAATGATATAATTTAACTTTTGGCAAGGTATATGGCTTTGTTCAGAAAGGAGAGATGAGCTCTGTGGCTGAAGGTACTGAGGGACACATTTTAGTTTTAAAGATCAACCAACTAATCTCTCTTTTCAGGTCGCTACAAAAGCAGCTCTTCATAGAGCTCAGCAATTTCAAGTAAAATCATCTTTGCCTTTCCAAAACTTGGCAAAACACTGTGCCCAGATTTATTCTAAGTAGGGAGAGGGCAAGTTGATCTCTCTTTATATTTTGTAATGATATTCTTTCTTGTTCTGTGTTGGGCAAGAGGACTTTGGATGCTGTCCATCTGGAATGTTAGGTGCATCATACAAACATCCCACTGTTGAGAAGAGCTGCTCTAATTTCCAAGTGCTACTAGACGAATTGCGACTCTGATTCTGTCCACATTATCTCTGGGGGGTTTAACAGATAGGGGACACCATCCTTGAGACAAAGGCAGATGTGCTTTTTCTGTGTACTGAAAACATTGCTGTATAAGCAGCATCTATGTAAAAATACAAAAACAACCCCTTTGCCAGAATCCCGGGGGGGAGAGGGGGGGTGGGGGGTGGTGTACCATTCATATATTTGTGATTCATTTGTTCAAGAAAACAATAACCAAATATGAATGATGGCTTCAGATGAACTCTGAAGGACAGAAGAAATGAAAAAAATGTTTGCTGCTTTGAAAGTGAGGAGGATCTTGGCTTAGATTTTGTGACCTGAAAAGAAGTGCTGGCAATGGAAGGTGAAAACCTGTTTGATTGGCCTGTGGTCTTTTTGATCTGTGAACACAATTTAGCATACCATCTGGGGAAAATGTCTTCTACTGGCATAGAGAGGAAGTAGAGAAACCAAGAACAGTGTCCAAATATACTTTAATTTCTGTTGCTCTTGATTCTGTTCAGTCTCATTTTCATTAAAGGACTAGAATTGTACATCTGCAAAGTACAATGCACAGCTAACCCAGGCACTGTATACTAGATTACAAAGATATATTTAATCGTATCCCTATTGCAATCTATTACCAGGTCTTTAACGATTCCTCTCCCCACCTCGCCCTCAGCTTCCCCCCTCCAAAAACCAGAAACTTGTTTTACATACTTGTAAAGCTGCTTTTTTTTTATAAAAGGAACACTACAAGCTAGCAAAGAAAAATTGGTATTTGCTACTGTTAATATTACTTTTTTTTTTAGCTAGTCATTATTGATAATGTGTGCATTGCTGTTTAGATTGCAGGAATCGTATTTGAACCTTGCATCAAAGTATGTGTTAATTAACTGGATAAACTGAGTTACCAGGGTTCCTTTGTTAGACTGCACTATACTAGCATTGTTTCTTGTAGAACTTTAGTTGTGTTTTTGTTTAGTTTTTTTTGACAATCAAATCTACAGCTCTCTCTGTCAAAAAAGAACCTTCCAATTTAATCCTAAAAGAGACTGGCTTTTTGGAGCTGGAAGGCAAAATACATCCAAGGCATTTCCAGCTGTCCCACTCATCTCTAGAATCTAGTGCTCCCTCAATAGCAGTCAAATACCAGATCTTTTCTCCCTATAAAATTCCTTACAGACATGGAGTAATTTAGACTCTCCTTTTCTTCTGTTTCTGCACTTTTCTGCTGAGTATGCCTGGAAAGCATGAAATAAACAATTACGAATTAGAGAACATAGTAGAAATGCAGTACAATGTAACTAAAGAGAAAACAAGTGGATATATAGAAACTGAGGGATGTACGAGAAGGAAAAGGGGAAGAGCTTAAAGCACACTTCAGCAGAGATGGAGCCGAGTCTTCATGAGGATCTGAAGAAATTTGTCTTTTCAAAGGGCACTCGGAAATCCTAGGCAGATGATACATTGTTGAAAGCAGAAAAAGAAGCTGCTCATATAAATGAGTTGAACATTAAAAGGTAGTTTAACATTAAAAGCTCCGTATGGCTTTCTTCCATCCTCTACAGTGCTGAATTAACCTTCTTCTAAATTTGCCTTATTTGTTAAACAAATCAAATCCTCTCTGAGCATTTGAGAAATACCAGAAACTTCGTGGTTTGTCATCAGGTAAAGCTCAGCAAGCTGAGGGAATTGCTCCTTTAGTTGCTTTTCGCCACTTCGATTTTCTTACAGAAGGTACTGGTGCCACAGAGTGTTTGGAATAAACGCATGTGCTTTGATTGTGATAGCCCAGGTTTAAAACAAAATCATACCAGTAAAGATGTACAAACCTGCCTTGGACGTACTGGTGCTGTACCAGGCTGTATGGCAGAAGCGCCGTGGGGTGGGGTGGCAGTAGCAGAGGGCAGGGAGCAGCATCGTGGGCACAGAGTGAGAGTTTGTTTCTGAATCGTCATGAAACCCATTTACCCCTCGTACTTGATGCGGAGCATCCTCTGTTAGTGAGGAGGCAGGGAGGTGATTTTGGGAGGATTTACTGCCCCCACCTGCTGGATGGGATCAGTGTATCCCCAGACCAGCCAAGGGTGGGACTGAAAAGAAACGTCGTTTAGGAGTATGTCAAACCTCTCTGTTTTTCTAATGTGATAATCACAAAAGATTCCAGAATTGGTGCAAAATGTTAAAATACTGTGCCTGCAAAAAAAGCCCAACTAAACTCCTGTCTTTTGTGTGAGACCACTTTATGGCAAATATTTTTACATCCCTGAGCCCTACTATGAATTCTAGTATTTGACGATTCCCCAAATTATTTTACAAACAAAACTCTATATTTTACTCCTTCCAGAGTGAAGTCTATAAAACGTT
>VXBH01001952.1:7379-23670 GCA_013400035.1 Rynchops niger | reverse complement strand
GTTTTTTCTCTGTGCCCCCCCCCCCCCCCCCTCTTTTTTTTTCTTTTCTTTTTTTTTTTGTTCTTTTTGGACAGTCAAGGAAAACCTGGCAGTATGATGTAATCCTCATAGCTCACTTCCTTACATAACATTCTGAAGTTATATGATTGCAGGACTGTTCTAGCATGTGAGTCTGAGTGACACAATTGTTATGTGGAAAGTACTATAAATTTATCCTTGCCGGTTTATATGTTTGAGAATGAAATACCGTCATGTGTAAAATGGCTTACCAATGGTGGGGGGGAGGAAGGGGTTAATTAAAGAAGCAATGTCATGGTAATAGTTGCTCTGTTTCACCACATCTTGGACTAAGCCAAAATCTTGATCACTTTAAAATCTGTTCTGTGTAGAGCACTTGTTGAACTTACATTTGGAGATGATCCTTTAATGGCTGAGGTCCGGTGTGTGCCGAACCCTTGAATTTACTGTGCGTCTTCAGAGACGAGTCAATTTATACGGCACAGCAGAGGAGGTGTTGAAGGCATGTGCTGGAGGGGGTGGTGGCCCCTGGGGAATATTTCTTGTAGGGGAAAGGTTACTATGGTGATGCCAGTAAAGCAAGAAATGAGGTAATACTTTGTGATGGTTGGAGGGAGAAGTGAACAGCTCTCACAGATGACTTTTTTGATACCTTGGGCACTGAAGAATATATTTTGATTTTTTTTTTTAATGTTTTAATCTGATTAATTGGTTACAAATTTCTGTCTGCAAGAGTTACGTTTCACACAGTATATTTTCACCTTATGGTCCGCTTTGATTAATCATCTTTGTCTTCCCCTGGATGAGAAGGTATGAAAGACTCCAGTTTCCCTCTTTGCTGTATTTCAGGGATTAATGGGAAATAGTGTCATGCTTTGTCAAGGGACGATTTTTCATATTAACATTTGCAAAGCAGAGACAGTGCCCTGTGCTGTGGCTCTTTACCATATTAAACAGGAATGTCCTTCAAAATCTTTGTCAATGATAGGTATAAATCAAAGTGAGAAAAACGGTACATACTGAATTTAACATAACTGCATTTTTTAATATGTAAGTAGGCTTAACTTTTTCCCCGTCTTAAGTCCATCAAGATCAAAATCAAGCAGGCATTCACATCCACAATTGAAACTTGCCAACCTTTTCCTTTAAGTTAATGATAGTCCAAGCTCTCCCCACTGCTTTTGTCAATATATCTTTTAAAGGCAAGCATTAAACTTAGGTTTTCCTTAGTCTTTCTTTTCTTTATTCTTTTTTTTTATTCTTTTTCTTCTTCACAGCTTCAGGCCCAAAGACTTCTTTTAATAGACATTAGTTAAGGCCTGGAATTGAGTAGACATTTGTGAAGGAGACTTGAAGTTTGGAACAGAATTGTCCTTTATAGTTTTTCCATGGAGGAAAAAAATCTTCTTATGAGAATAAAGACTTTAACCTAATCTCTTGCCATCTGGAAAATGTAGAAGCCAGAGGTTGTTGGCACTAGGTCACATCCCTTATGTAAACTGTCAAATTCTTTTCATATTAATGGCATATCAAGTTAAACCCATGAGGTTTTTCATTGGCCAGAGCTAATTTATTGATTTTTTTTTTTTTTGAAAAATTTTAATTCTGTCCTATTAGTACTTGATAGCATTAACTGATTTTTGATAAACGTTCTTCATCTCAGTTTAATACAGAATTTTCTAGTCTTCCCCAGTTCCTCAGTTCTCTAGTAGGTGATGATGTATTTTAGAGTCCTTTATGTGAAATCCCCATGAAGGGGGGGAATTTTCTCAAGTGACTTTTGCAGCTAATTAGCTTGAAATGAAGCTGGAGACAACTGTTAGGTGCAGTGAGATGGCCTGACACATGCCACCATATATAATTCTAGTGCTTCAAATTTCTGGATGCTTGCCAGGATCCAGTGTGGTAGTTATCTGTGGCCGACTCCTCCACAGATTGAAGCACAATCACTCAAATTAAGGGGGGTTTTGGCCCCACCCCCAGAGGATTTAGCATGATGTTTGTTGTTGCCTTTTGTTTGTTTGTTTGTTTTATGAGCAGGCAGGCTGGGGGGAGTAGGGTTGCCATCACATCACACTCCCCTTCTTTGTGCTCATAAAATGCACATAAAAGTGACAGGTTGCCTCTGCCAATTACCACAAGAAAACAAAGAGTGAGGGGATGGGGCAGAAACAAAGAAAGAATGTTTATAATCATTAATTTTTTAGGCTGGGAAGGTAACTCTCTCTGGAAATTGGGCCTTAAGCTCTTAGCTATATTGACAGCTTTTTTCAAAGACAGAACACTTGCCAACAGCTGCTGTTACCAAAGTTGATACATATTGATTTATTTTTTTTCTTTTCTGAAATTTTTAACAGCTTCACTCCCGTCCCAAATAAAAGAGAAATCATGAACTCTGTTTTAGACTTTTTAATAGGCTAAAACATTGCACCAGTGAGACCCTCAAAGACTTGTTATTGCAGAAAACAGACTTTAATGTTGCATGTTGAGAATAACGACCAATAGAAGGAAACCATAATGTTTTATTGCCAAACACTTCATACCCAGAATGTTTTGCCAGAAGGTAAGATGTGTTTGGGAGAGAACAGCAAACTTGCTTTCGCTAGTACTTTCTTCTGCCCTTTCCCCCTTCCCACATGGTTAGAGTCTTATCTGAAGTAGAACAGTGAAACAAGGTCAGACGAACCAAAGGTTGTTACAACTGATGGCTTGGTTTAGCCTTTATGTCTCTGCTTGCTCGTAGATTCCCCCCCCTTCTCTTCGGGATGTTTGGAGGAGAGAGATGGGAGCAGGTGCAGGGCAGAGGTCCGTCACCAGGGCAGCCACCCCATCCTCACCCTGGGGCAGGTTGTTCTCCCACGGGTGACGAACAGGAGTTGTTTTTTTTTTGCCCTGGGATAGCACATCTGAAGTCAGGTGGTTAAGAGGGGAAACTTTCCAGGGTGGCAGTGGCAGCACTCGCGGTAAGTTGCCCAGTGCCTGTTTCCAGCAGCGGCGTTGCTGTCGGAGCGGGAAGAGCTGAGTGGAACATATTGGCAGATTTTCTTAAGTAAGCGTTTCCAATTGATGATGGTGGGAATGTGCTGGCGGACAAGCTCACTGCCTGTGTTACACAGGATTTTCTGTCAAAACCCTGAGGTACTACAGGGGTGTTGGTAAAAGGGCCCCCACTCTGGTGGTGCAGGAAACTGTTGCTACAAAATATCTTTGTCAAACCCCAGTCACAAAACAATGTGAAAAGAGAGGGTGGAATTAAGTGTGAAGGTGGGATGGAGAATAGGAGCATGATAAAAGGGGGGGAAAGAGATACAAAACTCTTATGTTGCTATACAGAGCTCTTAGTTTGTATTACAGTAACTCCAAATAATGCGCCCTAGTGTTGACTAGCAGGATGTAAAATTGTTTTATGACTGCGCCTCATAAATGTTTGCTTATAAAACTTCAGCATTTGCATGACTTCCTAGTTTTCAGTGAAGGATATCTGCGTGTTTCTCTCGGCGCTGTGGCTCTGCTCCTGGGGTGCAGAGCCATGGGGCTGCCAGCCGCTTGCTGGTGCCCGCTTGGGTTGCATTGGCTGTGAAGGGAATTGGGGCTGGAAAAGTCTTGTGGCTTAAAGTTTGTATTTTACCGGGCCATTATCTTTTCTTTTATCCTGTGGTAAGATCTTGCAGTGGCACAGTTGGTCAGGATACAGCCGATCAAGTTGAGGATCTCTCTGGCAAGGGAGAGTGTCCATGTTGAGGAAGACAGCAGGAGGTGCCCTGAGCAATTAAAGACAGATGTGGGAAGAGTACCGGATCAGCAGAGAGAGGAGGAGTTCACACAATCAATTTAATTTTCTCTCCTTTTACTAAATTAGTCATCACTGAAGCAATTCCATATTTTTTCCCCATATTTCCCACCCCTTCCTCCCACTCCCCCTAAGCCCCAGTGATACTGTTTTGCTCTTGACAGAAGCCAGGGAATTGTACATTCTTTATACTATTTAGTACCCCGTGCCTCTTCAAAATGCATTTCAGTCGGCAGCTTCTCTATTGTACCGCTCTCACAGAGATTTTGCTGGGCTGTAGGGAAATTGCTGTGTATGAATAATAAACATCATCTTTAGGGAACAACCATTACTTTTCAGACAGTAATATTCCCAAGTTATGTTATGCAGTTGCTAAAATATGTCAAGCCTTTCATATCTCTGGAGTTAGGGAGGCTTGTTCCTCTGCTGTGTATTCTTCCACATACAAGGGTGTATGTACACTCCCTTGTCAGTATGAGAACCATTCACTGCCCTTGCATTTGAAACATGCTAGAAATTTTAGCTGTAGAATCCTGCTGTATTTTTTTCTTGTAGCCTTGGGGGGGAACGTAGATTATTAGTTGTGGTACGCTTTTTTTCAGAAAGTGAAGTGGTGACATAGATTGTTTGCTGTTACATTTTAATTGTCAGATGTACATTTCTTCCATTGCCGTTTGTAAGGCGAGTGGCATAATTTAGCATCATCCCCCCAAAATGTGAGTCACACTTAAAAAAACAAAACAAGTAAAATAAATAAAAAACATCAAATGAAAGATCCCTTTTATTGGCCTTAGGTGTGTTGTGCTGTACCCAGACAGCAAGCCATCTGCACAGTGAAAAGTTCACTGGTTGTGCGCTTCAAGCTTGTAACCACAGTGTATTGCTTTATCACTGAGTGCCTTGGCTTGAATGACCGACCCAGTGGGTTCCCGTGCACTATCCCCCATGTCGGATTATGCACATCCCTGATGCTGGAGCGCTTCCCATTCTAACTGAGGCAAACCAGAAGAACAGAAGCCACGCAGCAGGTTGCACAGCTTTTGATGAAGCTTTTTGCACAGACCACTTTCTCTTAACTGGGAATGATCCCCAATAACAGCTGCTACCAGTTCTACTATTAGTCACTCAGTTTCACTTACAGACAAATCTAATCCAAGAAGATAATGTTAACAAAATGTATATACTGGCGGAGCAGTTGAAATTACATGCTGCAGACAATTAGTTACTCTTTCAGTGTTGGTTTGGTTTTTTTTTGTCAGTTTTTGTGTATATTGTTGTTGCAAATTTCTTCTGCTTTAATTTTTAATTGTTTCCCTTTGGAAATAGTCTTGTGAACACTACTAAATCTGGGTCAGGTTCACACCTATTGCTCCCTCATGTGCTCACAATTAATGAAAATGTGTATACTGTATGTAAAGTCACCTGTTAAAATTCCCTAATACACAAGGTTTTATTGTTCACAAATTAATGTCATGAATCCATTTGGACACCAACCAGGAACTTGTTGTAATTGCTCACACATAAGTAAAAGCTTTCCCTGTGTTTTAATTAGTTGATGCAAGGGATTAAGATGATTATGTGGAAGGCAGTGCAGTTTCTCTCTTAATAAATCAGGCAGTGTGGGTGCCAAATCAGCCCTCGATCCCATTTGGGCAGAGTGCTTTGATAAAGGTACCAATCAGACTGCTAAGGCTTCCTGTGGCAGCAGCGGTGTAGATCGTTCGGGTTTGCTGATACTGTTGATGTGCAATGTGGGATATTAATCAGGACTAATTATACACATTGGCTATGAAACAAATTCAAGGCCAGTGCAGGGCACGCTTCTGTATGTAATTACTGACTTTAAGGTACTGGGTTAATTGATAGAAATTAAGTGGACCTTCCATTTACTGACACAGCATTTCAGAATACCAGCTCACCACAATGGCTCCTTGTTTGCAATTGGGTCCAGTTAGTTTTAAACATGTGCCAGTATATGGTTAAGTAGACATCCATTACACTTTGTCTGTTTTTTGCTTTCCTGCTCTGTACCTTTTAATTTTTTCTTAAAACCTACCAGAGACGCGGCAAACAATGAAATACTTCAAATAATGACAGTCAGCATGCTCTGAGAGTGCTGTGTAGAATGTCATTAGCTTATGTCAGACATTCAGAAGAATCGCAAAACCCTGTTTTGTGAATAACACTAAGGGCTGCTTTTTTGATGTGGATTAGAACGTGTGCATGTTTACCATATGCATCTGATAACGCAGTTTATGTGCTTTGTTAGGCCAGCAAATGTGTATAGGAGATAAAATCTCAGTCTAATGCACTCTTGTATCTATATAGCTACATATAAATTTGAGTCAGTGCATCTTTCTATTGTACGGTGCAAGTGAGCTTATTCAGGAGGGCTGAAAGGTGATCTTCAACACTTGCCTGTACAGAAGGGAAATGGGAATAAAGAAAGTTTGAGTATTCTTTGAAGGAGATGATTGCAGATGCTTTTGAGTTTTTACTGTCTTAGTCCATCAAAGGTAAGCTAAGATTTACTGGAGAATTGGGCAGGACTGTCATTCAGGGCTTTAGCCAGAATAACATACTGAGAGAAGATAATTCAACAAATATTCCTCTTGCTATTTATTAACTTATGTTTCTGCCACTGTAATTGTACATGGAAGAGGGAGTATCTGAGTATTTGAGCTAAAGGGGATATTTCCATTTGAGTTTCATGTCCCTGCTTCCTTAGTGCATATTGTGTGCTGCATGAACTAAAGAAAATGTAAGAATAGGGTTTTTCTTTTTTAATGTGCTTTGTTGTGATCTGTGCAGCTACGACAAAAATGCTCTTCCATCTCTATCAGGTCTGTTTTAATAATAATTGGTGCTAATGGTAATAGCGCTATTTTCTTTTCGCAGAAATATTTGATTGCCGTTCACTCAACGCCATCCATAACAAGCAGGAAACTTGCTACTGTCAAAGCCTTTTTTCTTTAAGTCTGAACTTCTGTGGCATAAATTGCTTGTAGATGGGGTGTGAGCCAGTCCATTCCCATTGTCTGTGTAGAACTAGCCACGTGAATGCCACAAATTAATCACATCTAGCGCGAGAATAGAAAGCTCTCACCCACTAACACGTTTGTGAAAGCAGCTTTGAATCCAAGGGAAAGAACCTCTCAAACGAACATGAAAAATGTTGGGCTTTTGAAGGCCAGGGAATTGTGCAGCCTGACCGGACCTGCCTGCTACCATGTGGGGGGAGTGAGGGATGGGAAGACGACCAGCCTGGGAGGTTTTCTGCTAAATGATCTGCTTTCACTGACTGATGCTGGGGTCGTAAATGAGCTGCTGGCTGCGGCTGGGTTGGCGCTTGGAGCGCAGTGCCAGCTGTCTGCCTTGCTGGGGAACAATAGCAGTACCCTTTGGTGTGTGAGAAAGGGACATTCAGGCATAATGTTTTATTAGACTTTGGGATAACCTTTCCTTTTGCAAACCTCAGGATTCTTAGATAGGAATTATACAGTGTCATTTATAATTAACCTTTTTTCTCCATACCCATTTGTGCATAAGAATTCCTTAAAAGGTATCCGTGAATGGCCAGCATTACGCATTCTGGTCTTGTCTTTCTGTTTCTCTTTTATGTTTCCTGTCTGAAAACTGAGGTGATTTTGAATAATTCTCATAATTTAGGAGGAGCAAAGAAAACCCAAAACACCCAACAACCAAGTCAGGAGTACAGGCAAAAAAAAAAAATCGTATATTTCTTTGGGGCATGATTGTAATGCTGAGCCTGAAGAGAAGGGTATTGATGTCCTTTCCCTCCCTTCTCCTCAAGTCCCTTGGATATAAAAGGGATGATAGATGGAGAACTTTTGAGCCCCTTTGTTTCACGGGATTCTTGGAGTACAAATTCTTTGGAACAGAAACAGTTTCTATTTAGGTGCGTGCATGAAAGCAGACACATAGCAGCCACTGTCAGAGTATACACGTCATTATTATATTTATAGTTTATGATAACAAGGCTGAACATGAACTGAAACAGTAGCTAAAGGACAAGTTTTTAAATGGTATCTTAAAAGCGTGGTGTTTGCCTCATCAAAAAACTGCAATCAAATGCTGGTTTCCCTAGTCTTTTGTTTAAACATTTACCCTGAGATGCTAAAAAATCTTTTCTAACAATAAAAGTGTACTTTTGACAAACACAAACTTCACCGTGGAAGGCCAGAAATTGTATTAGCAGAGAAAATAAAAGATACCCTGACATTTACATAAAGATTATAACAAATACAAAGCATCAAGCGTGCANCCTGAACATCCTAGCGAAATTCAAAGTCATTTCTAGAACTCTAGCCCTGAGTTCTTAGGCTGCAGGCTTTGTACTGTTTTCTTCCTTAAATGTTCATAAGGCTTGTTTTCTGCATAATGTGTACTTTTCTTCCTTCTTTCCTTCTCTGTGCGTAGAAAGCGCACAGAGCCTGCGGCGGGAGGTGGGGGGCACACACGTCTCCTGTGCAGCATCATTTAGCCCCATCGTGGAACGTTCTTCGTGGCTTTGCCTTGGATCTACTCTCGCACCACTGCTGCCTTCAGATCTGCTGCAGCATCTGTACTTCCCCAACCTCAAGCCTCAAGTCACGCCGAAGGTCACGTTACAGCTAACCCCAGAGAGTAAAACATGAAGTAAAGGGTATACAGTTTCTCAAAGAGATGACCCTTCTGCACTTGGCCTCTGGGAAGCTCTGGTATAATGACAGAGCTTAACAGCTTGTGCAAGCACTAGTGGCTCGGGGTTAGCCCTGTTAAACAAATGGCTGGCTCACATTACTCTCTGTCCCTATCATATTCATAACTTGATATTCAAGAAGCACCCTTTAGGAACTGGTGAAAAAGGAGGAAACAGATAGAAGAATTGCAGGTCTTGGTGGTTTGTTACTCACAGATGTTATTTAGAAATTGGTCTGTGTATTTTCTTCTCTGTCTGAAAATACCTTCTGGAAAATCTCGTATAACAAAGTGAGCAGCATTGTTGTCTGGAATGCTGAAAATGTGAGAAAAGCATGCCTTGCAGGTACTCCAGAACTAACTGAAAGACATAGATGTCTGAAATCTGAAACCTGTCTGAAACCAAGTCAGGCCTGAACCACCACCTTTGTAGGTACAGAATTTTACCCGAGATTGTATCATTTTAAGGAGGAATATATTAGTTGAAGTGGGGAAAGGTCAATTTTGTCACTGACCGAGATGGAGTTAGCAGTACGATAACAACTACTATTACATACTCCTGTCACCAGAACAAGTTCTGTACTGCATGCATCTTCAGGGCTGTTGACAGCTGATGCTTACTTTCTATTCATAAGTGATTTTGGACCACTCATATTATCACAAGCTCTTATTAGTCTCCTTATCACTTCTTGTTGAGAAACCGTGGTATTCAGAAAACCATGTGGAAACCCTGATGGTGCTCTAAAGGCTTGAAATACTATCTTAATCACTGATGAACAGTAATTCCTTTTCCATAAGTAGACTAATAAACCTAGAAACTAGTACCAGTTTCATTTGCAGCAATCTGAAGGAATCCTTGACAGGTCGAAAATGTTGTTGACATTTCAGAGCAGTATCCAGTGTCTGGACTTTTAGGATGCCTGTGAAAAGAAGAATCTGGAAGATTTTCACTTGCTAAATAGTTCATGCAGTACTTTACCAAGAATTTGGTGTAGTCCAGCAGAGTATGTGGCAATGTAGTTCTGTAGTAAGATGTTCACTACAAAGTGGTGTTGCTACAGCAAAAGGCTATCTTCTCGTCCCCTGCCTTCTCCCTTCTCGTTACCTCTTCCTTTGTGTCAGCAGAAACATGTGTGCAGCAGTGTGGACCTATGCCAGTTCAAAGGGATTGTGAACCTATGTCACAAGCTGTCTCTGTAGTAAATAGCTACTGAAATAGTCCAGCATGGTCTCAAAGCCAGGAAAAGAAGAATGTTTATTATTTCAAAACCCCCTCGTCTGAACTTCAGGATTTTGTTCACTTACTCTGAAAGATTTGTTTAGGGTTTTTTTGTTGTTGTTGCTTGTTTGTTTCTTTGGGGTTTTGTTGTTTTTTAAGTATGGTCAGGAAAAATGTATCAGATATGTAATCACTGCACAGCTGTCGGAGGACAAAGTAATTTTTTATAGCCTGATGGGTGATTTATTGCTGTCTTTGTTTGGGTTTTTTAAATGTCGTTAAAACTGAAATGCCCTTTTACAACTGATTACATTTGTATGGTTATATTATTTTATATATTATATTTTGGTTAACTGTCAATGATTCTACCCTTTGCAAAAGTATGTTTGCCTTTTGTAGATTACGTAGATCCTGAGGTAGTAGAGGTCTTCACAGACGTGCTGTCAGACTGAGTGGAATGCTGTTCGGCAGTAAGACTTCTCCATGCTGCTGTTTTAAAGCAAGGCTGTATTATAGGGACTTATACAGTATGTGAGCTGACTACCTGATGGTCTCCTGTTGCCCATTATGCAAATATTTCTTATGTCAGTGCTGTATTATGAATAGATAGATTTGTACTGTAATTTGGTTCATAATGTAAGAAAAGTCTTTTTTGTTTAAACAGTTAAGTGCAAGGAACTTACACCACAGTGGCAGGCATCTAATGACTTTTAAAGTAAATTTTATATAGCGTCTTTCATATTTTTTTGTATCTCAGAGTACTTCACAAGAATTGGTTAGTGGCTAGAACCAATCTGAATACATTATATCAAAATGTTGTAAATTTCAAAATACATGTTGAGGTAAGCTTTAAATATGTGCATTTCAGTTTAAAACATTCTGTATTTTTCTATTTTGAAGTTGCAAATCTAAGTAAGTTTCTCTTCTAAAGGATAATGAGCTTTCCAGATGTATCAGCAACTATCTTTGCTGTTTGTGTTTGAGTTATAATGCAACTGACATTCTCTCTCAGTAATTCCACTCATTATACTGCAGAGATCACTACGGAAGAATCACTCTTCAGTGTGGCAGAGTTGTTTTAAAAAAACTTCTTTTCAATAATTTATTTCCCCTGCTTTGAGAGAAAATTTCTTTCTACTCTTTATGTCGTTTAACTCTATGTACATGCTGATGAAATCCTTGAGAGACAGTCACTCTGCATTTAGTCATAGATGGATCAGCAGCGCCACAGATTATTACTAGGTTTTGCACTGAGTTGAAGAATTCACTGTATATGTGTTTTCTGAAAAGGACAGATGGCACTGGAACCGTGTTTCTATGTTTGTTTTTAAATATCCTTTAAGCAATGGTTATATAGGAAAATAAGTACTTAGTCACATTTGTTTCACAAATCTTTGGAAGCAAGCACATTGATTCTCATTATTAAAACTCCATGGAGCAGAACCCCCACATGGCTACATTTGACCTTTGCATATTCTCTAAAGACCCTAATTTTTTTTTTTCCTTTTGAAAATAATGTTACTGTATTATTTCATTTCTTTAATAAAAGAAGGGAGTTGGAGGGGGGGGGGTATTCACTGGCTAAAGTCATGGCTTCCCAGATTCAAAATGACTGTCACCTGATATTTGTATGCTAGGAATCTGCGTATTTGATGGTCTACTGTCTTAGCTGGTGAGCTCTTCAAGATCTTGTTTATCTTTGTAGATAAGACCTATTCCATGTGGCAGATGATAGCATGAGTGGACAACTGGATGGTTTTGAGTTTTCTTTCTTTTTCTGTTGTGTAAAATGCTTAGCATTGATATTCATGCTGTGCTTGTGTCTTCAAGAAACATGCAAATGCAAAACTCAGAGCTGAGGAGTTAGTAAAAATAAGGGGTAGTTATAAGCTGTTTGTCATCCTAAAACCCATTTGGTTTTTTTCTAGCATTCTGCCATCATGCCCCAAAATCTTTTCATGTGAGACTTCTGTCCACTCGCCTGCCCTCAGCCTGGATTTCTGTAAGGTTTCTCAGTGCCACAGGCAGAACACTTTTCAAAGAGAAGTTACACAGCTGCTTTCTATTGTTCTTGAGGTATATCCTCTGCCAGGGTAGTGTGTACTGCAAGATCTGCTTTAGACAACTCTCATCCCTTTTGGTATGGAAAGAGTGTGAGTGGTTATGAGGATTTTACCCTAGCAATCCAAGGCATGCGCCCCACAGAGCAGAAGGGATGCAGCTATTGTTTTCTGAGTCCTCCTGGAGGCACAGGAATGTTCATATAGGAATAATCAGGCTATAATAGAATATGGTGCTCTTTTTTTCTTTCTTTCTTCTTTCCTTTTCTTCTTTCCTTAAAAAAAAAGGAAGGTGAGAGAATGTGTTAACTTAATTAGTGTCAAGGGCATGAATGATCTTCATCTCTGCAGGTTACGGAATAAGGACGAGCTTTTCTAACTGTTAGTCTTAGCTGGGATCTAGTAACATTTTGTCTGCAGTACAAAGACCAGAGTATCTTCATTTCTCAGCCATCAAGAGGAAAATACCTAATATCTATACATGTTCATATTTCACATCCAGTCCTCATCAGTGCTCCATACACACCAGTTCCTCAGCAGGCAAAAACTATATCTTTGTTTCCTTACAATTTATACAATACTTAGTAGCATATTAACTTATGTTAAGATGTCTGAGCCTGATAAAATGAGGTAGAAAGACTTTAAGCTGTTGATACTTTAAATACAACGTCACATTGATGCTCCAAGCAGCACCTTTGTTTTTGTGGCAAGGATGTCAACTGGTAAACCGCTGCAGCTCTGCAGGCTGGAGTTCCGTTTATTGTGGGTGGGAGAGAGAAAGAAATAAGTCACAAGAAAAACAGTTAGAAAGCTAAGAGAGAATTGACCCACGCTCCTGGGACCACACAGATTTGCTTGCTGGATGTCCTGCCAGGCAACGGGGGAGGGTAGCTGTCTGAAGGTTTTGCAGGTTTTATCAGAGCAGGGTAATGGAATTGACCGTCTGGCAGGCAATCTGATTTGGGAATTCCAGCCAGCCATGCACCCATGTGTTGACTAATAAGTCAGTGCCTCCCTAAGCCTTGTCGTTACCTAATATGTTTTTGTTTAACAGCTTGGGGCCTTGCAGGAGAGCGCTGTTTGCATTGTAGTCCCTCCCTGTTCTACTCTTTTTCCCCTGCCCCAGAGCTCTGCTGGGATCAGGAGCTCCCCGGGCGAAGGCGCTTGGCAGGAGGTGCACCCTCATTTCGGGTGTGCTTGCCGTACAGTTGTTTGATGGTGTTTCTGAGTAAGGAGGTCTGAGCTGTTGACATCATACAAGTTAATTACCTGTCTAGAGAGCGAAGGCAATATTATGACCAGTATCATCACTTTGAGACTTTGTAATTACTAAGGCAATATAATTGCTTGATTCGTGTTAAAGAACCAAATAGCTGTTGGCATTCATTTCTATAAAGTAGGAATTCTTTCAAAGCTTTGTAAAAGGAGATTTCTTACTGCCCAGATTTGAAACTTTGATTTAGGTTTCTTGGTATAAGATGCTATGAATATGCATATATAGACTGATATTTTTCCAGATCTGCTTCTGTGGCCAAACTTTGGCATTTACAAGCAGCTGCACAGTTTTTGATAGTGGTTTTTTGTGCTTCGATATGCCAGTACTTTGACATATAAACACTTGTTTGCATGCCTAAGCCTGATCATTTTAGTAACATGTGTCACTGATTTGTTACAGACTGAGAGCAGATATTTATCCTTGCAAAATTTCAGGCCTGCTCAATTCCCATTCAGAGTTCAGACATACGATTCTATGACTCCATGATTTAATTGCTTGTGTATTTGCTCTCCTTCTAAATTAATTCTCTATTGCATAGGAAATAATTTTTCACATCCTATCAAAAAAATAGTATTCCTTCCCAGTAAGATTGTTTTCTTTTTATGTGAAATGGCTGATGTTTTTCCTACCAAACAGCAAGGTAGCCAACAGAGGGAGCACAAATTCTGTCATGTTCCCAGTCTCGCATGCTGGTGATAGCCTGACTGGTAGGACAACCAGGAGCCAGGTCTCAGATGTAGCACAGAGAGCAGTGTTAAAATATTGCATGAGTGCAATGATAGTTCAGTACATACAGAGTGTGGTTATTTTTCATAGGCAAAATCTGTCTTGATTTTTACTATTTCTTTTTTTGGATGAATCATCCTTACGACACAAAGTATTACTGAAGGAAATAACACCTGAAAAAACATTCATGGAAGTAGAAACAGCACACATACTTGGTTCTGAGGTTTGTTGCTGTCTTTAGATGGATCTGACTGAATACAACTCTGCAAATGTAATGCATGCATTATTTATTAATTATTTCTTTTCAAGCTTTGTCAGGGCAGGTCAGGGCAGATATTATCTGTGCACAATTTGAATACATGATTAAGAGCCATAATCTCCTTTAATTTATATACCCAGAAAAATTGGAATAAGTAAAACTCTGTGACCCTTCCATTAAACAGACTTAGGCNCTTGAGTTTTAAATTATTATTTTGACAGTCTGCTTCACATTTACTCATTTTAGCCTAATCATGCAAATGCCTAAGCACGTGAATGACTGAACTTGTATGCGTCGTTTCTCTGAAGTAAGTCAATAAGGTTTGCTTGTATGAGCAAAAGCTTGGGCATGTGTAACTTAAGCAGCAGAACTGTAGTATGCCTTACAGAGACAAGGAAGACAGGTCTATTAACTTAAATTTAAAATGTACATTTCCCTATAGATGGTTTTTTAACCTATGAATTTACAGGATTTTGCGATGAGTTTGTAATGCGGAGCTGGAACAGAGGCTTGCCAAACTCATCTCCCATGTATTTAGAGAGACTGCTAAATATAGAAAGGGCTGAATTGGGCTGGTTTCAAACTGGGAAAATCCACAGATGTAAAAGTCTTTGTAGCTTGCTAGCAATGCTCTGAGACACCCAGCCACCCAGCGAGTGCTAGTGTTAAACCTTTGAGAATGGAGTCTGCTTTCTTGGCAGGGAATTTATTAAATCAAACACTGACCTTTTTAAAGCCAGTAAAGGCAAGTGTTTCCTCTATCTAGATATACAAACAAAATCTCCAGCATTACGGTCTTGCAAGCACACTGCACAACCTGCTGCCCTACCCTTTTGTAAAAGAGGCGTCACACAGTGACGACACAAATAGTGTCAAAATCCTGTAATGGTCTCCAGAAGACCTTCCTATCCCAAGTGGGCTATTAATTTGTTCCAAAGGAGCAAGTTTTGGCTGCACAATAAAAAGAGGAAAACATTGCTAGTAACAATAAGGGTTCCTGTTAGTTGTAGTGAAAAGTGACGGCAGTATTGTCTGGCAGGAACTCAAGGTTTGTGTGTGTGAGCAGCGTGGTTTAAGCTGTAGTTTTATAGATCAGTTTGGTGTGTTTATTCTGAAAGTAGCGGCTGCAGGTCTTAGTCTTGTTCTGCAAGAACATGAGGAACTAATTTCAGTGCTCCCTGAATGAAATTGATGCAATGTATTAGCTTCCTTAATTGTGGAAGAAATGTCAGTTTCTTACCTCCTGGACAGCTGTGAAAATTTTGTCACTGAAATAGGAGTATTGAACTGCACAATGTTTTTTACATTGCTCAGTAGAAGAGATGAAACCAGAAGTCCTGGGCTGCAAAGCAGGAAAGAACTGTGCTGTAAATGTATGGATCAGATATGCAGGTATTTTTGCCTCAGTGTTTTTACCATTGCGGTGTTTTCCTTTAGCTTGTTTATCTGAAAGGCAAAGAGGAAGAAGCTCTTTGCATTGCTGCAGCATGTAGAAAATAAATACATTCTGTATTTCTAATTGAATTGGTTTCTTAAGGTCAAATTTTACTCCTCTGATTGCATGAGCAATGATGCTAAACTTGGAGAAACGACAGGGCTTAAATTTGACACTTAGAATGTTATTTAAGTACTTTCTCATATCTACAGGCTTTGGAAAACAATGGAAATAGTTAGTAACGAGTGCTACAGAGCTATAATGGACCCTGGATAATGTAGCCTGCAAGGATAGCTAAGGTTTAGAAACAAGTGGCAGCTTTACCTTTAAGTTAAATTTAAAAGGAGGGCATTTTATATTTCATCCCCTTTCAATGCTTGGATCATTTATTTCCCCTTGAGCAGTATGAGACTGTAATGTGAAAAGGTTCTGGCCCTTCTTCCCCATCCGTATTAGTGATTAACAGAGTGAGTAATGACTTCAGGCGCCTTTGTGGCACAGTGATCGCAGGAAGAGAATCCCACCATAGTGAAATGTGGTAATAAATGTAGTAAAGTAGGAGAAAGGCAAAATAACTTTGCTTTTTGTTTGTATTTTGAGCACTGTCAAAGCCCAGATAATATCTCTGTCCTTTTGTTGTTCTTCAATAAAAGAAATAGTGATTCCTTATATCTGTCTTTAAAAAAAAAAAAACCTTGAACTTCCCTGTTTTGATTGTCCAGGGATTCTCAAACCTTTTTATTATTGAATTGTTCTGTAGAAGTCCTATTTTCCCTCCACAGTCATTTTTTAAATTTTGAGAAATTT
>VXBH01001943.1:12553-37894 GCA_013400035.1 Rynchops niger | reverse complement strand
TAATAAAAAAAAAAATCTTTAAAACCCTATGCTTTCTTCCACGCTTGATTGTACAGCCCTGAGGGTGGGGACGCTGATGGCACACACACACCCCCCCACACACCCCCCCCTTCCAGCTGAGGCTGGACCAGCAGCAGGTTCCCCAGCCCCGGGCAGGAGCTGCCGTGGCCCCTCGGTGCCCGGCCCCGCACTGGCCTGTGCTGCTGCCAAACGGCAGGGAGGGAAGAACCCGGCCCCCCCTTCCCTCCCGCTGTGAGGAGAGGCCGGGGAGGCCAAGGCCCAGCAGCGAAGCCGAGGGCTGCGGGCATCGCCCAGCCCAGCCCGCCTCTCCCCAGGGCTCCTGGGGGATGTTTCTGTGAAAAGCCGATGGGTTGGGAAGTCGGGGGCTCAGGAGGGCGATTCCCAGCCAGGTCCCAGCGCTCTCACACCAGGCGGCTCCGAATGGGGCTCCAGCCTGAAGGACCACGGCCCGGCTGCGGGTGGGGGGAGCCCTTGGCCTCGCAGCTGAGGAGCAGGAACCCAACCCCTCATCCCTCCTCCAGCACAGCGCCAATGCGTATGCCGGGGGCGAAAGCAGAGGCACGAGGGCGAGGTCCCCGCTGCTCCTGACACTCCCGTGTCCCCCATGCAAGTGCTCCAGCACAGGCCGAGGGCTGGCAGCTCCCGCAGCCTGGCCCAGGGGCTCACCATCACCAGGCGGCTCTGGTGTTCCCTGGCTGAGGGCAGAGCCCCGGCGCCCCCACGGTGCTGAGCGACGCGCCTGGGAGCTGCTGGAAGGGGCTTTGCCTGGGCACTGCAGCGGATCCCGGGGCAGCAGGGGAGGCAGAGCCCAGCCCTGGTCCTGCGCCATCACCCACCCACACCAGCCTCTCGCTGCCAGCCCTGCCTGCGCGGGCAGGGCAGGGGAACGGTCCTTTACGTGCCCTCCCAGCTTTCAGGGAGCCAGACCAGCCCTTGCAAAGGCCAGGGCTGCTTTTAGTGAGTGTCAAAAAAACTCTTCGATCAAGGTTGAAGAAATTCAGTCATAAAATGACAGGCTAAACCCCTCACGCACGCAAAGAGGATAATGCCCACTTGGCCCCCGCAGGCTCTGTGACAACCCCGGTCCCCAGAGGGTTTGACTCGTCCTTCTCCAAGGACTCGAGGAGTCCGGCTCATCCCACGCACCACAGAGGAACCAGCTTGACCCGGTCCCCCCGCTCTGAGGCGCCGGCAGCCGCCACCTCTCTTCAAATCACGAAGAAACTTTCGTAAAGACAACCTGAATGTCTTTATTGATTTCCTATTTACAAATCACAAAGCTGGCCAAAAGCGGAGTGTGAACACTGAACGAGAGCATCGGATACATTCATCAATACAGCACTGGAGTCAGGACAGTCCCAGCTCTGCTCAAAAGGTGACGCGGTACAACAGGATGTCTCATACTTTTGGAAACAGGCATGTCCGACAACGAATTACATTCATCTATCTACAAAAGCCAGAAATTGCATCAAACTGCAGAAAAGCCATAAGAACAGAAGTTGCTCAGGTGTAGCCAAGGTTGGCACCCGGCCTCCCCCAGCAGGACAAGCTGCCACGTGGGGCGAGGGCAGGAGGGCGGAGGGGAAAAGAGAAGAACAGCAGTAAAACCAGACGCTTCCAGGGAAGAGGCAGCGGGATGGGACAAGCCAGGGCCACCCTCCCGTCCCGTCTTCCACAGCCCCCTGCGCAGCTTTGCTTCGTTCAAATCCCAATTATTTCCTCTGTTGCCGCCTCTGTACAGCAACACCCCGAGGTGGCAAATCATGGAATCCCAGACTGATTCTGGGGTGGGAAGGGACCTTAAAGCCCACCCAGTGCCACCCCCTGCCCTGGGCAGGGACACCTCCCACCAGCCCAGGTGGCTCCAAGCCCCGTCCAACCTGGCCTTGAACCCCTCCAGGGATGGGGCAGGCCCCGACCCAGTCCTGGGGGGCACGTAGTGAAGCTCCCACGACGGGAGGGACAGAGGCCGGAGCGCTCACAACTACGGACAGACTGAGGGGCTGCCTCCCCCAGGGGCAGGAGCCCGCCCGGTCTGTCAAATCCATCTCACAACACCCTTTGCATCGCAGACAGTCGGGTTCAATAACTAAGGCATGGACCCATCTTTTTTTTTTTTTTTTTTTTTTTTTTTAATCTGTTTTTGTTTTTAGTACTGGCCATATTAAAAACATCCTACCTCGAAGCAGGCTTACAATATACACATCTTACACCGTCTTCCTAGAGAACGTAACACACTATTGACATCTCTAATAGCTACTGGTCGGGAGGTGCAGGGTGTCCCCGATGGCGTTACTGCTGCGCGGCTGATGAGGACAGAGCCGGGCAGCACCGACCCCACCGCGGGGAGCAAGAGGAGGAGACATCCGTTCCCCAGCGAGGGAGCAGGCACCGAGCCGCCCGCTCCAGCGAAGGACGACCAGGTTTCGACTTCCAGCAGTTAAACGCGGTGGTAACCGCTGCCCGGCGAGTTACGAGGGCTCCGCGTGCCTGGAGCGGAGGTTGGCAAAAGGGGAAGCTCAGCTTTGGGGCACCTCCAGCCCTGCCAGCGAGTCCCGCGCAGGCTCGGGAAGGCTCCGGCCCCGCTGCCGAGCGGTGCTTTAATTACAAGCTGCCGAGGAGGGGGAGGAAACAGCCTTGTCGTCTTCGTGGTGGGCAGCGACCGTCAGGCTGGTCAGGCAGCCGCGGGTACAAACCCCCCACCTCCTCCCTGGCAGGACAAACCTTTCCGGCTCAGCTGAAGTTGTACCTGCTCCTGGGGAAAAGCAACCGGCCCTCAACCAGGTAAGGAGGGGGCGACCGCAAGATTACCGAGCTCAAAGCCAGGTGCTATTTGTACATCTTCCTCCCGCGCCTGTCCAAAACAGGCAGACTGTGCAAACGTACACAGGCAAACAGAAAAAATCTTTAATGTTTCCTAAACTGTTTCCTAAATCCCCGTCTATCTGCTGCGTTACCAGGTACCGGGCAGCTGCACATCAAACCTCTCTCCCTACTTGCTCTGAAGCGGCCCTCGGGGGTGGGGTGGGGGGGTAGCAATGCACAGAAACGACCGAAGAGAAAATGCATTGAAACGTGCATGAAAACAGCAGCAACGCACAGGAACTGGGGGGGGGGAAGGCAAGTTCCCTTCCTTGCTTCAACTGCCAAACCCCAGCACTATCTGCGAAGGATTTGATTAGCGCAGTCACAATTAGCAGGGGTTCCCTGCTGCTGAAAGCTGCCCGGGGCTTATCCGAGATCACCCATCTTTTGAAACGCCCTACGGAGTCTGAAACAAGCACCAACCGCCCGGCCCCGGCCCGGCAGCCGGCACACAGGGGAGGAGGAAAGAACCTGCCCAGCCAGAGCCGCTGCCCCTGCCCGGCTCCGCAGGTTGCCATCGCCAGCTGCCCCAGGTAAAGGATTGTCGCAGATTAGGGAGAACAGCATGAAAACGCCGCAGTCTCTCCAGAGGCGCTCTGGTTTTGAGGTCTTCCCTCAAGACCGCGTAGCGCTGAAACAGGGAAGCCTCAGGGAAAAGGCCACTTTCCGTAATTTTTGTTGAAGGCAGCCACACGTGCCGCGGCGGGCGGGAGGCGCCGGGCACAGGCCGGCCAAGCCCCGCCGTGGCAGCCCTCCCCTCCGCTGCTGAGCGAGAGCAGGAGAGGACGCGCCACACAGCCCTGGGCTGTCTTTCTGCAGGCTTATCTCCTCACAGCAAGTATAACCACAACCAGAGCCACTCGTCTCCATGCTTCTGACCGGTGGAAAAGCATCTACATTCATTACAGTCAAAAAAACGCATGTTGTTAGATAGGATTAATCAGTAAAGTGAAAAATGACTAGCCACAGACAACCTACAAATGATACTGGTGTACCAGTTAGTCTGGTACGTGATAGCAGCAGAATCACTAGCACAAGGCAAAACATGAGCTTTGAAATGATTTTACTGAGACCTTTGGCTAGTGTGGCTCCAATTGGTGTGGTCAAACTCAGCCAGAAATTTAGTTTGGAAGGTCACGGGGAAGAGAATAGGAGAGTCCAGAGCCAGCTCCGCGGCCGCACTATGTGTAGAAGATGATCTCTGGGATTTGTCCATCCTCCACCGAAGTGCCGTTGTTATTCCCAGCCGCGTAACAGAACGTAAAGCAGGTTTTGGCTCCTGTTGTTGGTGATTCATGGATCACTTTGCGCAGTCCTTTGGTTCCATAGTGGGAATCTGGACCCTGCGATGGTCACAGAAACAAGCACAGGTCAAGACAGGGGCCGCAGCCCCGCGGGACTGCGCTGCCCGGGCCCACTCTGGGTTTGGCCGCACAGCCCGCCCCGAAGCGACGAGCCCTGGAGACCTCACAGCACCTCCCTTTGCTTTCTGGTTCTCACACCTCAGGCATTTTGAGCAAAGTCCTCGTCTCTATCGGAACGTAACACCAGGTTTAACCAGATCTCACCAGTTAAACATCAACTTTTTTGAGGCACTGCAGGCAGGCTCTGGCTTACACACCGGCAGAACTGACCGTTCATCTGTACGCACCAAAACAAACCCCGTCACTTCGTCACTGATGTAGCCTGTTAATTACTGTACGCTTGCAAGACAAGTTAAAAACCAGCTCTGAACGCTGGGGGTGAACCATGGCATTGCTCCACCAGGTGAAGGACAACAGAGCGGACCTTCGAGATTACGCTACAGGCCTTGAAGAACGCAGAGCGAGAACCTGCCTGCTTCCACCCATCTTTATAAGCCTCCCTTCCCCCGCGCCACCCCGTGACGGTACCTTTAGAGTAGCACACGCTGTATAGTTGACGTTGGGTAAAATCTCGACAGGCTCCTTGAACATGACCCGGAAAGTGTTTGATGATCCGTCGCAGCTGAACCCCGTGTCGTTCTGCCCCAGGACCGTGTTACTGTCTGTGTGGATGATCTGCAAGACACGTGGTAACTTTTAATCAGCGTCGTCAGTTGAACGCTGCCCTGCACCAGCGCGGGTGTGCGTCCCCTGAACTGGACCAACTCCGAGGGACTCGGGGTTTGACCAGCCCCGATACGACTGCACTACCCCGCTACTTCTGTCCGTCTTCGCCGCCGTGATCACAGCGAGTAACTGCGGGTTTGGGTCCCAGACAGCCCAAGGCACTTGCCGCTTACCCTGAAGCCTGGCAGAGGACAGCAGGCCCATGTCCCGCACTTTGATCTTTGCTTGCCCCTCTCCTCCAAGAGCTCAGGGGCACCAGAAGGAGACCCTGACGGCTGAGGAAGGGGTGCTGACAGACTGTGCTCGTCACACCAGCCGTGCTCTGCTGCAATAACCTTCCTGGGACGGTTCTTCCCAAGTGATCCAGACCAGAGTTACGTACACGCACCCAGAACAAGGCACACAAGGTTTCCGTAAGCCACCCCTGTCTTTGAACAAGGTCACGATGGACTTCAGACCAACTGAGTCTCCCTCAGTCCTACTCGTCATCGAAACAGGACACTGACGGCACGAGGCCGCCCATCAGCATCGCACGGGCCCAGCACAGGCCCAGCAATTGCTTTTCTCCTCGTCCCTTGCTGGATCGTGGCTGCTCCTCTGCATTTGTACAGCTCAGAGCCAGAGACGGCCCAGGCACCATCGCAGCACCCAACCGCTGCTGCAGCACCTGCAGGGCAGAACTGGCCTGGCCTGCTCGGTGTGGGAAAACATGCATGGCTTCTTCTCAAACTGCGTCACAACTCTCCGAGACGCATTTTCAAAGGCCGCGAGCGGACTCGGGGAGATACTGCAGTGACGCATGCAACGGGAGGTTGCACAGAATCAAGAGCAATAATCCCTCTTATCCCCGGTAACCCATCTGGCCCTCGCTACATCTGCCAACCACCCTACCTGGAGAGCAAGTACAGTCCCTTCCAACTTAAGATTTTGTTGCATGTTCACTGAAATGTGTAAATTAGTCCCTACAGCAGCAAGTATTTTTAACGTAGCAGAGAGAATTACCTGTATATTTACTTGGTAATCTGTTGGCCCGTGTATGGATCCGTATAATCCAAACCCAACTACAAATATCCTTTTGTTTACTGAGAACCTGCGGGAACAGATCAGGAAAGTCAGACCAACTTGCCACTCCTGTACTGTTTTCATACAAGGATGACACACAAATATCTTCTCTCGCTTTGATATTACACCTATGACTTAGTCAAACATACTACAGTTTTAGTGCAACTCTTACTAATAGCTGAAATCCTTTATGGAAACCATCGTGCGTAAACTTACACCTTCCACCGTCCTCATGGGCCAGCAGTAATTTTATTTGCTCACGTAAAATACAGAGCTGCACAATCCCCTCACCGAACTTCAGAGCCCAGGCTCGGAAAGGGTTTTCGAGGTTGCGGTATAAAGTCGGCATCCGAAAACGCCCGCAGCACGGGGAGTAGTGCCCACCCTCACGGCAGCAGCAGTCGTTCCAGCAAGGTTATCAGCAAGAAGTGTCATTAGATATTTCGCTGCTGAGCACTGGAGGAGAATCGTTAATGTGCTCCTGAGTATTTGCTGCGGAGTGGCTGCACTCGAGATTTAGCCAAGAGCAGAAAATAAGACTCAACAGTTCCTTAACGCAGCAATCCCTGCTGCCCACAGCAGCAAGGGGAGGACATTCGCCCCACTACAGCTCCATCTGCCCAGGCAGCAGAAAGCCTCAGTGCCTGCCAATCTGCCACCATAATTTCTTCACCGATCCGCCAACGTTTTCGGTCCTGCCTTTTTGAAGGCCAGACACCTGCGGCGGGCTGGAGACCACTGCGCTGCAACCAGCATAAAAACATTCAGTGTTGAAACTGCACACGAGCTTCGCTGGAGACCGACCCTGACCCCGCCAGCAGTTGCAGTTAAAGTCAAATACAAGCTCCAAAACGTCTCTGAATGCCAGAGCGGGAAGCGTTTGGAGCTAGCAGCTCCACCGACTACCAATTACCATCTCCTGTAAGAGGATGAATGGACAAAAGATCCCACCGACAGCTCTATCGATATGCAAGAGAACCACTGATGAAAAATCTTGACTATTTTAAAGAACTGTATTAATGTAAGTCCTCCTTCCACCCAAGACAAAGATGAAACAGGAAACAACCAAGGCTTTCTGATTACCTCCTGTCTTGCTCTAACTCGGCCGCACAAAGCCTGCAAGCCCCCCCAACTTGCTACGCCACTGTCACCATGGCTGGGCTTTACTGTTTCTCTACAAGCTTAGGTCTAAATAAACTAGAAGCTCGCAGAAAAGCAGGCGCAGCAAGCATTTTATCCTAATCCTTCCCTCAAATAGGGAAGATTAAGGGGCTTCAACAAGCCACATTTACGCTTACAATAGCGCAGGGAACTGACCTGACGGAGTCGGCACACCCAGGCACAGGAGGAAGCCAGGAGCTGCCTGGTGACTCCAACCGCTACGTGCCCGTACAGCTGCAGGAAGCCACTTGAAAAGGAGAGAACCAATCCCACAGCAGGCCCGTGCTGGAGGGCCACATTTGCTGGAAACTTTTGCCAATACCGAAGCGAAGTGGCAGCCCGCAGCTGCACGCACAGGTTAACGCATCAGGCGATGCTTTTGCCCAGCAAAATGCTTTCCCTTCAGGCTTCGCACTATGTTTATAGGGTGGAAGTCGGGGTCTAGCACGTAACCTTGTGGATTTGGGTCTAGGGTAGGCTCAAAGCTCAGTAAACATGAATCTATCAGCAGCAGAATTAGCAGAGAAGCTGACCTTATCCTGTCACTAGTCCCACTGTACCCCCAGCGGCTCTCCACCTGCTGGAATCGGCTGATGCTGCACTCCTTCCCCCGCAGGCAGCAGCGCGGTCTGTCGATGAACTCCACCCGCGGCTTCGGGTTGACTGTGAAGTGGAGGAACAGGCTCACCACTTCCCGGTCCGTGAGGATTCCCGACTGGGCAGGCCCTGCAGAGGAGCACGAAAGCAGCAATGCCGTCAGCCTTCAGAAACCAGAAGGGATCCTTTGGGGATTTACGTGGGGAGGCAAACTCGACTCGCAGCTAAGAGCGGGCCAAACCCGCATCACACACGGGATCTCGCTGGTGTGCCGGGAAGCCAAACCCCAGGCAGAAACGTGCTGCCTGCCATCTATCAGCATGCCAGTCGCGGACTGTGGAGCCGCTGTACGCAGCACGTATGTGAAATGATGGTTAAGCGTGCAGCTCTGCAGAGCACTGGGCTAACAGAACTGGTTTAAAGACCTAAAAACATGCAGCTAATCCTTCCCCCACTCCCTTGGGAGATGATAGTACTGGTAAGAGACAGGGATTTTCATATATCTGCACCTGTATTTCGTAACATTACTGTTAAGCCATCACCAAAAGCCCATGAGGGGTAGTGGGAGGGAACGTCACCTGGTTACCATCAACTCAGAAAGTACAGGAGTATTTTTCAGTCAAGACAAAGGTGGTTCAGCTCGTGCCATCTTTGACTCCCTCCTTCCCTCGGGCATTTAATCCCTGCTTGAGGTTTTTTTAATACCTTTATTGTAGAATCTAGGGAAAAAAAGCTAGCAGTTTTCGAAGAATTAAAGCACATTCTCATCTATTCTCCAGTAATTAGATGTTGGGTTTTTTTTCTGAAGCGATGCTGAACTCAAGCTTTGGAAACTACTCTGAATACTTTCAAAAAGTGGAACCGGGTGTCTTTTAGCTTAAGAGTCAAAAGCTGCTCTGCATCTGTATTTGCAAAAGGATTTTAACAGAAACAAGACTACTGCATACCCAAGAAACAAGAGCATTAAGTGCTCGTTAGTGTGGGAAGCAAATGCCTAGCTACTTGTTGGTCCAAAATGACTTGTAGTTGGTTAAATTCAGCACAGCGTTATGCAGACATAATGTGGTCCAAGGCTGCAATGGGTAGAGATGAAAGACTTTAAGGACTGCTAACAGATAAATGAAGCTTATGGAGACTTTGCTCAGCAAAAATTAGCCGTCATTGATCATGTCTAAACGTATCCCGTGTTGCTGCAATTCAATTCTCAAATGTTTCAAATTACTTGCTCTAAGGGAGGGGAGGGACATATTTGCCAGTTAAAACATCTTCATGCAAAACTCCATGTTTCACACCAGATTATACAATAAACTGGTGAAACCACTGTCTGTAAAAATCCTTTTTCTTTTGGGAGAGGGGGAGGCAGAGGGGAACAGTTTCCCTCTCCCACCTCTGCTGTGACAGGCTGCAGCGGTGAGCTGTGCAAACCTCATGGAGTGCAACCAGGACAAGTGCAGGGTCCTGCACCTGGGTTGGGGCAACCCCCAGCACAGACCCAGGCCAGGAGATGAAGGGCTGGAGAGCAGCCCTGAGGAGAAGGACTTGGGGGTGTCGGTGGGGGAGAAGCTCCACACGCCCCAGCAACGCGCGCTGGCAGCCCAGAACCCCCCCGCAGCCTGGGCTGCATCCCCAGCNGAGGGGGAAGGGTTTGCAACTGGCAGAGGGGAGATTGAGATGAGATGTGAGGAAAAAATTGTTTGCTGTGGGGGCGGTGAGCCCCTGGCCCAGGTTGCCCAGAGAAGCTGTGGCTGCCCCATTCCTGGAGGGGTTCAAGGCCAGGTTGGACGGGGCTTGGAGCGACCTGGGCTGGTGGGAGGTGACCCTGCCCAGGGCAGGGGGTGGCACTGGTTGGCCTTTAAGGTCCCTTCCCACCCAAACCATTCTATGCTTGTACGATCACAAGGCTGTGATCTGCTCAGAGCTGCTGTTTAGCACAGTGCACACCGAGGAACAGCATGTGCCGTGTTTTCACCCAGTGCCAACACAAAGGAAAGTTACCCAGTTCAGATGAATCAATCTCTGCCTCCCTGACCAAGCTGTCTCTGAAGAGATTCACGTCCCTAAGACCACATTGCTGCTGTGACGGGCAAAATAGAAAGCAGGTACCAACTTTCAACCACAGATTTTCTTCTTACTAATATCCATCTTCATCTTGAAATACGTACATTAACTGTTGATAAGCTGACGCCATCTCTGCCTTGAGATGTGATGTGCAAAGGAAGTGGTGTCAGTGACTCTTTTTGCTCCTTTGCAGCCTAAAACAAGTTTCAGTTTTGAAAATGGCTCCACAGTGTCTTTTAGCATGAAAACTATTTAAGCCGATTGCCAGTTTTCGGTCCCTGGAGAACCACCAGAGTACGAAATCAAAGACAACAGGCCATGAAAACAAAACAGAAAAATCTTTAGTCAAAACTGTTAAATGATTTAGACATCTTTGTAGATCAAGATCTTAATGTAAACTTGAAAAACGCTTTGAGACGCAGACTAAACAATGCCAACCCTACATCTCAAAGAACATTTTGAAAGTTTTTTCTGCTATGGGGCTCTGCTCTGAAGGACATCAGCAAGACACGGCAAATGCCGCCACTGGATCACAGGCAGCAGCAAATAGAGGATGGGGAGAAACATTCTCATTTCTCTTCAGGAGCAGGCTACAATCAACACCAATTATCTGCAAGTCCCTTAGCTTCATGTAGTTTAAATGCTTGGAATAGTAAGAAAGGAAAGCATGCGAAGCCCTGCGTGGACCTTTGCTCTCAGCTGAATGAGAAAGTAACCATCTAAACATACTATGAGTACAAACAGCTATGATCCGACTTGCTCCTACCCGATGGAGCACCGTAGTCTTTAAAAGAGTGAATGATTATGGATGAAAATAGCGTTTACACTGTAGATTTTGTAGATCAGTGGGAACGGGGGATAATCTCAAATTTAAATTACTACAGGATACACAGAGAAAATCCATTTTCATGTACTTGATCCTCTGTAGTTCAGAGAAAGCAAAGACCAGGGTTGCCAGAAATGCCTTTGTTCAGTTACCTGCTGCAAACTCCTCAATAGTCATCAATGGGAAGCGGATAAGAGAAAGCGCTTTGCCCAGTACTTTCCGCTTGTTCTCTGGAATCACCTGAAGTTGCTGCCGTTGACACTCAGCCTCCGACCAGCGAACCACTGCATTAAACAAACGAACCTCCCGGATCCCCAGGGTGTCCCTCTCCAGCACCGCAACCAGGGTGTCTGCAAGGCAGGACAGACAGTGACAACTTTAGGCACTAACCCAAATCACCCGATTTTACCTTGCCAGAAGTACCCTACGTACAGCCAAGGTAAGTAAAAGAGAAGCAATTGAAAAAACAGGGTCTCCCAAAAGCGTTGCCTGCAGCCTCTGAGGAAGGTATATCTGCGTATTCCATAAGCGAGTAACTCACTGGAGCAGCAAACAGTGTCCATTTAATTGGCACGTTAATGGAAGTGCAGTAGAACGAACTGCAACTTACTTGATGTCAAGTTTGGATGAAGCAAGCAGTATGAAAGCCAGAAGGTTACCCGTGCCTTACCTCCACAGTCCATCTCATTAGAAGAAGGTTAAAGTCTGAATTTTAATGTTTATTAATTGTGCCCAGCAAGTTTGGAAACTGCATATGATAATTAAAATAGCCAGTTCTCGCTTCCAAAAACACAACACCTTTTTAACTCCAAAACCTGACGAAGACTCATGAAACAATGCCAACTCCACAAAAAGAAGGCAAGTTACACCCACCCAAAACCTGCCAAAAATCAACAGAGGAAACGGGCTTTGTATCATGCCCAGAAAACTCAAGTCGCACCAAAGTAAGCAGATTCCAGGATATTTCTGCAAGCAAGCGTGATCTTTTGCAAATGCCTTGTCTGTAGCCACTTAGTGCCAGACCGTTCAACAGATTGCTCCAGAACAACAAAGCCACAGAAGAGAAGTGCCAAGTATTAACCTGTAATAACTTTCGAGGCCAGGTTGTTATGAAAGCGTGGAGAGGGAGGAGGGGAAAAAAGCTTACCCAGATCAATGTCGGTAAACCCCTCCGCATTGATGGCATCTGATGTGTTCTTGTCTATGTTCTCCAGGCAAAGGCTGGCCAGCTGAGGCTCATCAAAAAGTCTTGCCTAGTAACGAAGAAGCGGTCGTTAACACAAAAGGTATTTTAAAGTGTACACCAGGGACCCCCCCCTTCCCTCCCAGAGCCCATCTTCATTAGCAATACTATGCCTGACTGCACGATGAATTCGCTGGGCTGCAGCAGTCTTTCACAAGCAGTTAAGCATGACAAGGCAAACACTAGAAAAATCTGCGCTTGGCATCAGTTCTGGTTGAGCTGTACATGTCTTCAGGCACGTCTTTGTTTTAGCATCACATCAGTTAACGTGGTGGCTATAGTGCTTTCTAGTGCCATACCGGCCATGTCAGCCCAGCACGGGTAATCTTTACTACAGCATTTTTATATTTAGACCAAAGCTTTGCCCAATGACTCCAGGCCTGCGCGCTCTATGGGATATGCGGAGACAGCTTATTCTATAAGAATATAGTCACCCTGACTTCATGTATTAGCAAAACCGCCTTAGCAGGCGCACTGCTTGTGTCCCACTGAGATGTGCAAAACCCTGCAGGGCACACAGCCTGCTTAGTGCATTCGCATGTTTTGCACAGAAACAGCTACTCTAATCTAGTTACCTTGAAGAACTCCCCCCAAAACAGGTTACTATTCCAAACAAAGCCTGCACATAGCTTGGAGGGTGGCTCAGAATCTCTCTGCCCACGGTAAGTGCAGTCTTGTAACAATTTCACTACCGTTTCAGGTGCCCCCAGACTGCCAAGACACAGAATCATAGAAATGTCTGGGTTGGAAAGGACCTTTATGATCATCAAGTCCAACCATGCCTGTACCTAGCATAAGCAGAAAGGAGGTGGGAACACACAAGAGGAGTCACTAGGATGACCTCTTATTTCCAAGGCTTTGGTTTTGCTATTTAGGGAGGAACTCCCTTAACATCACACCTAACATCATTAGTGCAAAAGTACACCGGGACTGGAACCCACTGACACAGGAAGGTTTAAAAATAATGTTTTGGGCTGGGAATTCAGTCCCTCACGAGGCTAGCGCTATCGAGCATCTTCTGCTTCACACTTGCTAACGGGCTGTAGAGCTCAGCAAGGCCCACCTTCGACACCGAGAGCTGAAACAGGTCCCCATTTTCTCAGGGAGCAGGGAAGCTTCAGCAGTCATCAGCTGCTCCTGGGGCTGGAGCCCTGCCAGCACCTTGCACTCTTGGCGTCCAAGAGCTGCGACTGACTCAGACTTTACTACTGTAGTGGCTCTCTTTCGACACGTGAGGAACCTCCCCCCACAGTGGCTTTAGGCAAGCTATTATTTCTTTGTTGATCAAAGTGACATTTGCATGTACGTCTGGCATGAAAGAGGATCACGGTTTACTATGAGGCACAGTCAATCTGGAGAGCTATTTGCCACTGATATTTCTGCCAGAGATTAGCAGTTGCTTGAAACGCTGTCGATGACACGGCTGCTGGACCAGCAGGATTCAGTAACGATACACGCAAAGGAGGTTTGGGGCTCTACAGTCTCAGGTCCACAATGTGAAGCCTGTTGGGAAATGTTTTGTACAAGATGCATCTCAGTCTGTAACTGACTGCGCAAATTGTCAATTTGTTGCAGTAAAAGCAGAAAACAGAGTCCAATTTTCACACTGGAGGACCAGAACCAAGAGCGTTTTCAGAACAGATCCACTGAGATGCCTTATGCAGCCCAAGATACAGACACGTTTCTCAAAGAACACCAGCCTCAAACATTTTAGAGACTCGATATACTGCAATATACTACATAAACTGGAACACATCTAGTTTACAAAACTAGAACATAAGCTAGATACAAATCACAACTCACGATCATAATGGATAAGCCACAAACAAAAGGAACCAGGAAAGCCTGTCTCCATCTGTCATTTCAGCTGCCCCAGTGCAGCTGACGGAGTGCCAGGCAGTAGTATCTTGGTTTTGATACCTGAAAAACTAGGAACACCTTCCCCTTTGGTCAAAGAAGGACCTTTGTAAGGAAGTCACCATGAACCTTAGTGTTACCTTGCCAAAGCTGCAAAGTCAGGTTGCAGAGACGTAGCATGCCACAAAAATCCCTGCATAAAAAATGCCACCATAAAGCTGACACCTCACGCATGAGGTGATGGCTCATTAAGATGCCTCTTCAAAACCGCAGCCTAGAGGAAAGATCTCTTCTCAGCTCTTGGATAACAGCTCCTGAGCTTTCAGCTTGCAGGCTGCTGAACCCAAAGAACGGGAGCGCTGCAGTCAGAGTGTTACAATTGTTCTGCCACGCATGCGAGGGAGTGCGGATCTGGCTACCGTCACCCAAGTGAGGATCTTTAAGTCTGGAATCTTCCCCAGGGAAATGCAGCGTGGTTCCCCCTGTGTCTCAGAGGCTGCCTTGCTTGTTTATGGCATGTGGAAAAGGGACAAGTTAAAAAGAGGATGTGTAAAGAAGGACATGGTATTTTGCAGCACCAGCTGAATCCTAGCAGCGAAGAGCATCTACAACAACAATGGAAGGTGGAACTACTTTAAGAACTTGATCCAAATATTTAAGCTCAAATAATATCCCAGCCTAATTGCAGCAAACAAAGAGCTCAGCAGCGACTGCTTCAGGCCAATACTGCTTCAATTTCTGCAAAAACTGCTGGTGTAGACACTGCCACAGATGCGATAACTACAGTCAGACCCTGAAAGATGCCTGTACTTCTGACAAGGAGGAAAAAAGCCAGCAGCCAGATAAACTGGGCAAGACAGGACAACCCCCCAGCGCCAGGCCACCTCGGTGCACAGGGTCACAAGTCAGGGCAGCTGTGAAAACTCCCCTGCAAGGTTTGTTTAACACCAGAAATCACGGCAGCTTTCCTGAGCTGGCTGATCAGAAATACCCTGCAGAGCTTGTATTGCCCGTTCTCTAAAGGAAAGAAGCTCGCACGCACAACGCCTATTTGTTTCTCGTTCCTATACCACCCAGAGCAGGGTGACCCTGGCAACACTACACACTGCGCTGTGGAAGTCACTGGTATGTCACCAACTGTCAGCAGAGAGGGTGGCAGGGAACAGAAAGAAAAGATGGGGCTAGAAAACAGAAAGGATAGCGATGCTAATTTAATCAACCTGCACGCAAAGTCTGATCATCACCAAAATAAGCAGAAATTGTAAACACTGTCTTCTAGTTTGCTGCTTAGAAGAGACAGATGGAATTGTGGAGGAGTCTGGCCCTTACAGATCGGATCAGACAGAGGGGCACAAGGATGCGCAACCAACCCCACCGAGAATCAAGAAACGCTGCTGCACTGAAACTGCAGGTTTGCGTGCCTTCAGAACCGTGGGAAGGTGAGCTGGAACAGGCTTTGTTCCTCTCCAACGAAAATAAACTGAAGCACTCATGAAAAAGCTGTATTTTCTGTCTTTCACCCCCATTTCAGGGAAACTATTGCAAAAATTCCTTCAAAGAACGTCTGACTGGCTAGGTGTAGCAAGCAGGGAAAGCTTATTATACCAGCCCTGAATCTGAACAAGCAAAAATCCTCTCATTTCACTTTTCCTCTTGGCAGATGAAATTTGTCTACCCTGTTAATTTCTTCCCCAGCTCACACTATGAAAGGAATTGCCCGCCACCCCAAAACAGAAAGCAGATCTGAAACGGCAGCAACAGTTGCTGTATTTCATTGTTCTTTGTAAGAATCTGCTCATCGGCACTAGACTTCTGTAAGGAAGAATGCAAAATGACATAGAACTGCTCCATTTCGGACGATCAACTCCATAACACTCAAAAAACTTCTATTTTCCTACCGTGATGGACCTTGCTCAAGGGACTTAATGCAAACGATTGCAAACTCACCTGTGTTAACAGCATGAATGCATTGTCTGCTCGGAGGTTTTTTTTCAGAAACTCCACACAGTGAGCTTCAAGGGCCGGAACTGCATATTTTTTAGCTGTGTAAAGTGTTGTCATAACAGTCTCTGGTCCAATCTGAACTTCGTCTGAATAAAGAAATCTGAAAGCATGCAAACAAACATTGCTCTAGTGAAGCCAAGAAGATAACAGGGTAAAAACCCTGGCAGCGCATAAAGAAACATGTTTGTCTGCTCATCATCCTGGCCCCATTTCCTATACTTGAGAGATGGAACAGTTTTCACATCCTTTCCACTGACTCTGATTTACCAAGGAGAAGTGCTTTTTTTTTTTTTTTTTAAACACACTCTTTATGGTACAACTTTTAATGAATGAAATAGCCGGAATATCTGTTGAAGCCCGTCAAACTGCCTAGCATCCCACAACCAGAGAGCTGTTTATTCTGCCACTTACGCTAGCCTAGAACACTCTCTGGCCAAGGGCACCCCTTAAAATTAACGTTTTTGGCTGTTTGATTAGACTAAACAAGGACAAAAATTCAATCCTGCCTACTTCAGAAGAGAAGCTCCATTTTACATACTATTTCAAAAGCGATCAGCTCAAACATATACATCCACTGCAGATGAGGTGTTTTATCCGTACCCCACCTTCCCCTCGTCTCTTCACTTTATATACCGCGCTGTTTCGTTTCATTCTATAGATGTTAAAGTACAGCACACAATATAATTTCAGCATAAAGCAAGAGTTAATTGCAATGAAAAACACGGACTGCCATGCTGCTAGCAAAGCATCAGCCGTCACCGTTAGGCCAAAACAAGGAAGTACATTCATACCGCATGGAAAAACAAAGGTCTTCATAGGAAGCCTGACCAAGCCGCCTCATACCCAAGCATGCTGATTAGAGACAGCAGGAACTGACAGGCTGAGCTCAGTAAAACCAGTTACACACTTGATGTTAGTCCTAATCCCATGCAGAGGTTTTTGTTTACTGTTTTTCCTTTAACCAGCCGAGCGTTTGCCAATCAGGATCTGAAAGGCACAAAGCACAGAGGCGTAATACTAAGCGTGTTAACTGTGCTTGGCATTCCTATTCCACAAGATATTTTGGAGACTCCAGCAATTTCTTTTCCTGTGTTTCTGTGAAGGGGGCACAGCAACGTGTCGGGTGGCTGCTGTTCCTGGAGGCTTCACACAGCGGTGGGCAGAGAGCCAGGCAGCGTCCCCGTCTGGAGGGACCTGCAGTGGAGCTCCTGGTCCTCCAGCCAGAGAGGGCCAGGATGGGATTCAGAGGAGCATAAACAGGGGGGTTCAGAGGAAGGGAAGCGCTCTCGTCGCTGCTGAAAGTGGGCTTTTGTGCCGCTCTAGAGCATCTGTTAACAACAGCATCAAGCCACAGGCTCAAGAATGTATTTTGCACACATCCCTTCACCAGTCCTATTTTCACTAAGTAATCCTTTTTATTACGAGATTAAAAGAACACTAAAAACACTAAAAACAACTAGTTCTATTTACTGCAATGACTATGTTAGTATTTATTTTTATAATAGTCCAAACAGTGTGCTCTAAGAGGGATAACAAGAGAGGCTCAAACTGTGAAAAAGTGTAGCATCAATTCAAAAGAACATTTAGATTATAACCCCATAGAATCAAAAATGTTCTTTGTGTTATCATGAAAATTACAATAATAACAATTAAGGAATTATAGCAGACCTATTAAAGGCAGATAAATACAATCACGATCTGGTGTCCAGAAGGGACCTTCTGCTGAACATTCAGGATGGGCACTTCGTCCCTTGATAAGCTCCTGATCCTACAACATCAGGTCGGGGCTTGGAGCAAGGCTAGTACATATGTAAGGATCAGCTGCCATTTCAGATCAGTGTTTGGAGGGATTGGTTTTACTCTAGGACGGTTCATACCACGTTCCTGGTAAGCTTCCTAGTGGAATGCAGCACCCAAACCTCCTTTGGCACATTTAAGCTCTGAGCATTTTAAAAGTGACAGTTTGATTCTAGATTCAAGCATCTAAGATATCACTGGACCATGTGCACGGCTACTGTGGCGTAACTGCAAACTTTAGAGGCACTGTTATAATCCACACACAATTCCTCATATACAAAATATAAACGTGTCTGTTGAAATCCACCTAAACTCATCACCTTAGTCTTTTCAATTATCATATTGTTTATACAAGTGCTGAAATCTCAGCACTGGCAGGGAAACCACATGACTTTGCCTCTAATTCACTCGGTATTTTAGCTTCACTAAGTTTTAAAGACAGATACTAGCTCTGCACTCCAGAGGGATGTGTCTGGCTGATAGAGTCACGTGCCAATTACAGGGATTCCCCATGTGCTGGTGCCTGGTTTAAAATGAGCCAAAGGGAAGGGGGCTAGGGGCTCCCTATTATTTCTGGTCTTTCGTTCTAGCGAAGATCAATTTTAAAATCTAAGATAGCACAGTCACGATTAAAGCACTTTTTGAAGGTAAAGCAAAAAGTGTGCCAAAGCTATATATAGACATTGCTCCTGATAGGAGGCAAGCGGGGAACATGTCAAGAGCACAGGACTGGAAACCCCTTGAAGTAGGTTACAGAAATCCTATAAAAATGGGACAATGACTTTTCAGCATACATTCAGGATAGCTGCTGGGTGTTACACAGCACTGACCGAGCTTAAAGAAATTGGTGAATAGGATGTTACAGCCCCTTCCTCCTACTTCCCCGAGCACGCAGACCGTAATGTAAATTCAAAAGCAGTTCTCCAAGAGACGAATAAAACAGACACAAGGAGAGATACCACACAGAATGGCTGACGCTGATTTCACATCCTTGCTTACCTGTTATAACTTGCTTGTTTGCCCATAACCTAAATGAGCTCCAAGTATTTGTAACTTCCAGAGCTTTAAGAGGATCACCTTTCCCCACTTCTCTCAAACAGCATTTAGATCAAATCAAACCAATTCATGAACAGGAATTTATGAGACAACATCTGAACACGTGAGTATCAACTTAACTACAAAGGCCAGCACATGCACTTAACTCCGATTGCTAACCAGAACACCTCCTGCTGGGGCATTTGCATGGTGTAACTACGTACAACTACATATTTACAAAATTATAAACTCTCCAGTATGGTTTTGCCCATACTACAGAGCAGCAGCAGGAGGGCATATTCACTGAACTATTGCTAAACCAAAACATGGAGCGAGTCAGATGTTCTTGAGCTAGACTTTTACCCAGGAAAAGAGGGGTTTAACACCAGCCCTTGAACAGATCAACAAAGAGGCATTTTATTTAGAAACTTAACGAACTCTGCTCTGCCAAATGGTTCACTGCTTTCATTAAGAATATTCGTCTCTACGAACAACTTGTTCATTCCAGTTATACTGTACATTAGAAGAGTCTTACTTCAGCAAAGCTAGGAAGGCAGCAGGCTCCACATCAGGCAGCTCAATCTCTGTAGAAGTTGTGGCCATTCCACCATTAAACATCGCATCGAAGACTGCACTGCCCACAGCCAGCACAAACCTAACGTTAAAAAACAAACAAGGGAAAAAAAAAAAAAAACAACAAAGACTTAGGTTAAACCATATTCGCTTTCCAAAAAAAAATCCCAGGCTAGTTGCTATTCCCCAAGGCCACCCCCAAGGGAAAGCAAATCATTCCTAGCATTAAAGCAAAAGTGTTTTGCAACAGAAGGGAGTGTCAGGCTTTCTGCTCGTTTACTGCAAAAACACCAGAGGTACAAGTGACTTCACTTTGAGCCCGTCCCAGTAGACAACACAGTAATGGTTCCCCAAAGACAAGATTTTGTGCATTACGGAACAGAACATATGCAGCTGCTTTGCAAAGTCCTTGTACAAATCTATGGACCATTCACGAGGTTGAGAAGCTAAGAAAGGACAAAGTTAAGGAATTTAAGTTCTTCCATTGAACAGAGCTCAAGTCTTGGTGCAACTCCCCACTGTCACGTACTGAAAACACTTATGGAAAACTTGTGAATACACACTACCCACCCTCCTCCCTTCTCCCCATATGCCAGTACGACATCCTTGGGCACAGCAGAGCGAGCTCTCAAAACATGCAAAGTGCCCTGGCAGCGTCACCGGGAGCTGCGGACGCCAGCACCGCCTGCAGCACCTGGCACAGGAGCTGCCTTCCCCAGGCACACTGCTGTCTCCTTCCGTTCCAAACCTGCTTTGGGCTTAGCCTAGAAGGCAGAGAAAATCTCACCTGGAGCAAACTAGCACTGCTAGGAGCACGCAAACCCTTTTCGCGCTGCTGTGAGTTTATGTGGTAATTAACGGCGAGAAGCATGTTATCGGCCCTAAAGAAAGAGGAAGCCAGAATTCCCACAAACCAGGTTTGAGACCAAAAATAATATTCCAGTGCTCCCATGTAAACAAGATGATTTCCCTCACTGATAAACACGAACTCCTATTTTAGGAGGAGGCACAGGCCTGGGCTGCTGAGAGGCCTGTGTACGTTTAAGCTGCTGTACCCGCCTTATGCCTTGGAAAAGACATTCTGAGAACTCTCATTGTTTGAAAACGCAGAACTGAGTTTTTCCCAGTAAAGCAACCTTGTTCCTGGTGTCACAGAGCACGGGCCACGCAGGCAACAGCTCAGCAGCGTGGGGAAGCGGAGGAGACCAGGCTGCAGAAGCGATTACTGCAACCACTTCTCCAACCGACTGCAAAAAGGAAGAAGCTGGAAAATTCAGGGGCTCTTGCTGCAGCGGAGTTTGACGCACACTTCCACAGCGAGAAGCATCAGGAACTGCAGGCAGAAAACCGTACAGGACAGAAAACACGAGACAGATCTCCAGTAGTCGGACCCCAAGGAAAGCCCATCACTAAAGGGGAATTTCAGTTAGATTTCGCTGCAGCAGGAAGTGACACAGAAGCCTTTTTCTTTTTAAACAAAATTTGTCATTTTCTCACTTTTCACTCCCCTCCCATCCAGCGGAGGTCTTCCACAGACACAATAGAGTGAAGCGCCGTGGACATGCCAGGCTTGTTTGCCATAACAGACTGTTGGGCTGACAAGCCGGGTTGTATTGTTTCTGATCAGTTACAGAGAGCTACAGACTAACCACAGTGATTTTTAAAAAAAAACAAAGTACACACACGCCTATTTCTATCAAATAATTCTGAAGAAAAATGTCTAGAACAAACAAACAAAAAAAACCCCAAACTCGTTCACAATACTAGAATTGCTAGATGAAACAAAAATCTTTGTTCCTACAGAAGCAGCGATAGTGGCGAGACAATCGCAGGCATTATCTCTGAGTATACATCCTCGATGAGCAGACAGCCTTCAAAAACAATCTGAAAAGGGCATTAACTAAAGAAACATCTCTCAAATTTTTGCGTCTACTTCACTCGGGGACAAGTCAGCCTGATTATTTTAAACTGCTGAGCCCTAAAGGGATCCCAGCAGGTGCCAGAGATACACAGGACTCCGAATTTTAAGTTTCCTTAAAACATTAACAGAACGCAACTAAGAAAATCCCTCTCTCTTCATGGTGTCTTCTTACTCTTGCTAAAACGAACACTTAAAGCTATTCTAAAGACCACCGCAGGAAAAGCAGGGATGTGCATCATTTCTCTTACACAGCCTAACGGTTTTCCCCAACCGCTCAGGTCTGCAAAAGGAAGAAACGGGGTTTGTTTCAGATGGGAGAAAGACGACTATTAAGCCAAACTGGCAGAGTAACAGGACTTTGTATTTTCTGAAGCGCTGTAGCGGCCACGGCACAGCAAGCCTCTCTCCCAACCCCAGGGAGCACCGCCTGATGCAAACGTGCAACTCTCAGAAGGGAAATGCAGGTACCCTAAGCTCAGCATAGTAACCCACCTTTGTCACAGGAAGAATTCAGAGCGTTATTTTTAAACAACAGCATGGTGGACATAATAAAGCAGACTACTAAAAAGATGCAGAGAAATCGGCAGAAGTGAAGCAAAAAAACTAAGAAAGCAACGCTTGATTTCTCATCATTCCCTCTGCACGTGTAAGAATCAAAGTGAACTGACTTTCAGCAACAAGTCACAGGAACTTCCACGAGCTTAATAACTTGATTTGTCTTCACGAGGATCCAAAGTTGACTCTGTGAAGGCTTTTGAAGGCTTGCAAGAAAATGTCTTTCATTACGCTACCGATAGCTTCCTACCCGCCAGTTTTCACTGCTTCCTTGTTCACCTTGGCATCTCCACCTGTCACCTAGTTTAATTTGTATACCCAACAGCCCTGCTCCCTTTCCAGGCACTATGGTAATACCAATAATAAAATAAACCACTCAAGAACCACGACTATCCCACCGCTGCACACCACCTCCCTCCTCCAGCCGCTCCACTGCGGAGAAATCTTAAAATGTCTATTCCAGAAGAGCTGGCACAGGAACAGAGCAAGACGTGATGTGCCGGAGCTCGGTGAAACCATAGATGACAAGAAGCTAATGAATGAGGATCATTCGCTTGCTGCATCCTTCAGCATAAGGACCAGAGACACCAGGTGAAACAAGCAGGAGCCAGGTTCAAAGACCCCCAGGAAAAGCCCTTCACATGCAACCCCAGGAGTCGAGCGCTGGGACACCTCGGCACACAACACCGCAGGTACTGCAAGTTAATACACATCCAAAAAAAAAAAGACAGGACAAGCTCAGAAGAGAGATGCCTGGAAACAGCAGCCAAAAACCTACTCAGACTGTCCCCAAGCTGCAGATCTCCCAGGCTGGAATACACAGGAGTGTATCACCACACGCTTGTCCTATTCCCTTTTGGGCCATGTTTTCTGGCCGATTAACAAGGTTAATTATCACACCCATGCAGCTCCCGGCTCATAAAGTTTAGATGCTTCTAATCTCATTGATGTTGTGCTTGATGAAGCAGATCTGAAAAAAGACCAAAAAAACCCTTCCCTGTTACTGCTGGGCCGAAGCAATGCGTTGACCTTGGCCACGTTAGCATCGTGAAGCTTCGAGGCAGCCTGCTCCGTCCAGCGTTTATTAGCCTTGACATAAAAAAAAAAAAAAACTTAAGGCTGTTCCGTCTTCTTCATGGCTAATGCAGCAGCAAGAGGGAACACACTCTAGGACCGAGCTTGCTCCAGGGTAGGCAAGCAACTTCCGCAGGGTCTGGAGCCTCATGAAGGTGGAAAACATCTGATTTTCTCAGGGCTGCAGACGCTTCACAGGACAGTTGCTTGCACAGATGAACCTTCAGTCGAAGCCAGCACAGCCACTCATGCTATTTTTCTACAAACAGGGCTTTCACACACAAAATGAATATTTGCTCTTAGTCACTGTATGTGAGATATCTATTGTCTGCTTTATACAAACCGAACTTGCCAGACTCTCTTAGAAACACATCTGAACCTACAGCTATCTCACACTCAGAAACCGCCTCCCAGCACCACCACCACCACGCGTGGACAACATCAACCACGATCGCTCGACACATACGACATTTAACTACCTCAGCCTACAAAAACACCACCTCTGCTCTGCTCCTTCCCAAGGAGCCTGCCCGGGGAGCAGGTGCACTATCGCTTCCAGCTCCTGCAGGACTGCGACTCTCAGATTATTCGTGCTAACCAGTTTGCCGCCAAAACTGGCAATTTCTAACACACCACGCAACCGTATCCAAGGCGACAAGTAAGATATTGCAGACCACTCCTCACGGCACCACTAGCCGCTGTCCAAGAACCCTATTTAGGATGTGCTCCTACTGCAGCCACGCTTTATACCTGGGCTGGTCTGAAAATCTAACACAATAAAACCAGAAAGTACAGAAATACTTAACCTGTTAACTGTGCACTATTTCAGACACCTAGCGTCGAAGTACAAACATCTGCCCCTGGTCGCTGAAGCAATACAGTGCCTCTCAAATGAAACTCATGGTTGCTTTGAGATTCTATTCCAGCGCAAAATATCCTCTGCTGTCAGGCTGCTGTGGGAGAACTGAGCACAGAAGGGGTCTGGGTGGTTTTATTTTAAGCTCCCTGCTTCTGAAATAACCACGGTATTTCATGAATCATCAGGATATCCCAACTGTAATATCACACAGGCAACTTTTACTAAAATCTATATAATCCGTAAGTGGGATGTCACAGCGTGACACACTGTATTCTATCTTTACCACCCAGAGCACCAGATGGATTTCAGAGCAATTAAGCAGCATTTCACTCTGGGGCTATCTTCTTTAAAAGCTTCATTTATTTTCTATTTATTTCTGGGCTGAACATTGCCCGTCCCCACCTAGCAAGTGTAGTTCTCAGGACAGGGACAAGCTTTCTCAAATACTAATTAAGCTTCAAATTACAAAAGAACAGAACTGACACCCTAAATGCTCAAACCAGCCTAGAAGAAGTGTGTTTCATTCAGAAAGCAAGAGAAAAGAGGAAACCTGAAGGGGAAACTTCCAGCAGCGCAAGCACTTAGGAGCAAAGTGATAGTTCAAAATAGTTTGGAGTGAGGCTCCCTTTGCCGAGCACTCAGGATGCCAAATAAGCCTTCCCCCACCCCAATTAAAACAGGTCCCATCTTCGAGCAAAAGGCTCTTGCGTTCACTGTCGGTAGAGCCGAGCAGCCCAGGAGGCTCTTCCCCGAGCGGTGGGTTGTGAGTGGCATGCGTCCATTCACCGGAGCTGCCCCAAGAAGCAGTCGAACATCAATCGGCCGCATCGGGTTTGGGTTTTCCAGGTGGAGGAAATTCCGAGCAGCTCAGAGCTGCAAACTCTTAAATGGCAGCTCAGCCTTTAACCTTGACCAGTTACCACATGCCCAGATGTCATTCTCAATACAGCTCTTCCAGAATCGTGGGGTTTGGTTCATTGTAGCGGGTTACCCCTCCAAAATACAAGGCTTCAGAAAAGATTCAATGAAGGTTATTTTCAAAAGAAACGTTGTGGCAGAAATTTGGCTTCTCAAATCATCGCTCTTTTCTTTCCATCCCCAGTGCTCTCACCGATCCCTGTATCTGTCAGCAAAAATCAGGCAGCCTTGGAGACTATTCCTCCTCTGCTCCACTATCCACAAAACCAAGGGTTGCTTTTGAGTGAGATCCAGGGATTTAGGGTTTTTCCCCGCAGCGCTTGCCCCAGTCGCACCCACCCTCCAGAGAAATCACTCCCGGGCGAAAGCTGGACCCCGTCGCCTAGGCTGACAACCACAAGAAGAAACACGGTAACGATCCGAGGGCCGGGGCAGATTTGAGGCACCAGCAATGGACCAAGTCACCTCCCAGCTCATCACAGGCCAAACTGGGGGGACCCCGGTGCTGGTGGCTCCCTCCATCCCGCTGGGAGCGGAGCTGGGCCTCACCGAGGCCGCGTGTCCCCCCAAGCTCCAGGTAAAAAATGGGGTGAAGTTACCCAAACCCCCTTTCTCCTTCCATAAGGGAGGCACGGAAGCCCGANNGACCCCCGACCACCTCGCAGCACGGCCTACGGGCCACCCCCACGGCCCGGCCAGGCCACCACAGCGCTCCACGGCCCGCCTGTCCCCCACAGCCCACCTCGGACGCCCGGGTCCCCATCCGCGGGGCACCCCACGTTCCCTCCCCGCCTCCCCGGGGGGGCCCACCTGTGCGCCGGGATG
>VXBH01001941.1:13701-28101 GCA_013400035.1 Rynchops niger | reverse complement strand
GCCGCCGCCTCCTCCGCACCGCCCGCCGCCGCCATGCCCGCACCGCTCCGCCCACTTCCGCCGGAAGTCGCGCCAACTGGAAGCGTCGCCTTGGCAACGCGGCGGCGGCGGTGGCGGGGCGGGTGGCGCTGGAGGGGTCTCACCGCTGCGAGCTTTGCGGGGCGGTGGCGGCGCGGGTCCGCTGCGAGGGCTGCCGCCTCACGTACTACTGGTGAGAGCCCCGCCGGCGGCACGGCACCGGGGCAGGCCCGGGGCGCGGCCCGGGAGGAAGCCTGGGAGGCAGCCTGGGAGGCAGCCTGGGAGGCAGCCTGGGAGGCAGCCTGGGAGGCAGGGACAGGGTGCAGGAAGAAGGCCCCGGGCGAGGCCCAGGAGGCAGGAGCGGTCCAGGGGTACGGGGCCCGGGCAAGAGGCAGGGATTAGCCACGGCACAGGGCACAGGGAGGAGGCCCAGGGTGAGGCCCAGGAGGCAGGAACAGGCCCGGGGCAGGGTAAGGGGCAGAGACTAGCCCCACCACAAGGCTCAGGGCACACAGAGGAGGCCCTGGACGAGGCAGAGGAGGCAGGAACAGGCCCAGGATAACGCTCAAGGCACAGGGAGAAGGGTTAGGACAAGGCCCAGGAGGCAGGAGCCGGCCCGGGACAGAGCAGGAGGTAGGGAGAAAGCCCACAACAAGGCTCAGGACACAGGGAGAAGGACCAGGAGGCAGGAACAAGCTCAGGACAGGGCAAGAGGCAGGGACTAGCCCAAGACAAAGCTCAGGACACACAGAGGAGGCCTAGGACGAGGCGCAGGAGCCAGGAACAGGCCCAAGGCAAGGCTAAAGGCACAAGGAGGAGGCCCAGGAGCCAGGAACAGGCTGAGGACAGGGCAAGAGTCAGGGACTATCCCCACCACAAGGCTTAGGGTGCAGGGAGAAGGCCCACGATGAGGCACAGGAGTCAGGAACAGACCTAAGACAAGGCTCAAGGCACAGGGAGAAGGGTCAGGAGGAGGCCCAGGAGGCAGGAACGGGCCCAGGGCAAGGGCTGAGAGACAGGGACAAAGCCTGGGATGCATTCTGGGACACAGGGACAGGGCAAGAGGCAGGGACTAGCCCTGGGATGAGGCTTGGGCTACAGAGACGAGCCTTAGGAACTGGCTTAGGACACAGGATGAAGCCTGGGAGGCAGGGACAAGACCTGGGAACAAGGCTCAGCAGGCAGGGTAGTGGGAACTGGGGCGGGCACACTCAGCAATCGCTCAGTTGGAGCATTCCTCCTCCCTTCCAACGTTGCCCGCATCAAAAAGAGAGTCATGCAATGAACCTTTTGGATGTTTGCACAAATATCTTCACTTACAGGGGGTCCTCAGTGAAGTCACACATTAACTGTATATTTAGTTGGTTTCACAGTGACCTGGGATTTGTTTAGCTTTGGGGTTTTTTTGCGTACCGCAGAGTTGAAAGCCAGGCGTTTGTTCAGACCTAACTGTTGGGAGTTTTGTGAGTGATTTAAATAAGGTTTTAACCTGCAGAATCATGGTGAGTTGGCAGGACAGCACTGTGTTCCCGTTTGGGAATATCAAGTACATATACTAGGTACTCTGCAAGCAGGCGAAGGGGTGGTGGCTGTTGTGGGTAATTCTTGCAGTGAAAGTCCAGAAGATACAAGAGGCAATAATCTTTTCTTAGATCGTTTCCAAGCAAACAAAAATGTTGTTCTTCCCTTATTTTGTTAGTGATGTAGCTCATCAAAAAGCTGACTGGGTTAGTATCCATGAGCGAATATGCCAGCTGCTGATTCCAATCCGTACATCCCTCCCATTTCTCCTTTCTGAAAAAGAAAGAAAACATGGCACGGAGCAGCTGGTGAAGAGGCAGGTATGTACAAGCAAAACGAACACCACTTCAAAGTGCTGCCAGTGAAATTCAATTAGGTCTCTTCTTCCTAGACTTTGATGTACACAGTGTTGGGAGGGCACCTTGTTGGTTGGTCGGTACTTAGCTGCAGAGCTCTAATTATTTTTTCTTTTTTTTTAAACAAAAACTCTATAATAAAGGGAGTGAGAGCATCTTCTTTCCAGTTCTACGAGCCTTTTGCCTTTTTTACAGTCCTTACTCGTAGTCCTGAGCTTCCTCAGGCAGCGGCAATCTTGGATCTCCCACCTTGCCAGGTAGTCCATCTCCCAGGTTCGTCCGGGATCCAGCTGAGTTTTGCTTCTTACAGGCTGTCCTCATCCTTTGCTGATGAGAGGGATTCCCCTTTCTCAAAGCAGGGGGGGCAAAGAAATAAAGTCCCCTCCCTTTGTTTACCTGGCCAACTTTAAACGCCCTTTCCCACTAAATACGGTCTTTTATCTCTGTGTTTTGGCCTCGTGGGCGGTGCAGATGTGCAGCTCCTTTCCAGCTCGCGTGGTTTTCAACTCTTTTTCTGTTTTGTTTTGTTTTGTTTATGGGATGGCGGGATCTGCTTTTCCACAATGTTGATAAAACAAAATAACCCACCCAAGTACATCTGCTGCTTAAAACGATCTTGCCCATAAAAATAAATTATCCTTCTGTCGTTGCATAACTCCTAATCGCAGAATAATAGGACAACAGAACAGCTGCAAGCGAGCTGGTAACAATCAAATGATGCTACTGAGAAGAACAGCGTTAATCTTCTGGATTTTACATTGCGTGTTATTTTTAAGGTTGTTTCTGGGCCAGGTGCTTTGGTGACTGGCTCGTTGCTCTGGTCCTTCTTAGGAGCATCCAGAAAGAGAAAGTCTGAAAGGGGCAGAATCTGCACCAACAAAAGTCCTGTTTGGTAAAAGCTTGCGGCAGGCTTTAGGCAGCAGATGCCTTTAGGGTTCGTAGGACTTGGGCACTGGCAACCCAGTTTGGTTTTGAAAATCCCATCTGCTTGAAAATCACAGGCAAGATTGTTGACCAAAGTCCGAAGAAGGTGTGTTAGAACAGTATGTCCCAGAAGCGTCAGGAAAAAATGCAAGAGCTCCTCTGTTCCAGGTTACGTTTAAGTTCCTCTTTTATAAAGTCTGCTAAGAAAAAAAAGTTAAAAACGGTCTTAGTGGGGGGTGGTGGCAGGGTTTTTCTCCATCCTTAACTGCTTAAAGCTTTTCCAAGGAACTTCACCGATCTATTGAACACTGATGATATTGAAAGCATCTTTTATTACATAGCTAAAGTATGCTGTATGCATTACAAAGGACCACGTAGGCTGCCAGATCAAGGAAGTACTCACTCATTAGCTTGAAGCTAATCTTTTTTTTTTTTATTAGGTTCCAGGGGAAGACAGCAGGAAGACAGGGCTGGTGGAGAAGGGAGAGTCACTCCTTGATTGGAGTGCACGCCCAGGTTAGCACACGGCAACTGCAAACCTGCAGCTAGAGCTGAGCTTTGGAATGACTTCATGGGAAAAGTCATAGAAAGCAGGGTCCGATTTTTTTTTTTTTTTTAAGTAGAGTTTTTTTAATAGGATCTTTAACAACCCCATTACATTTGTTCTTTGACCTTTGTCTCCAGACTATTTAAATTAAAATAGATTCTGGGAACGGTATGTGCAGGGACACTTTGTCTTCCTTCCCTCCGAAGGAAAGAGTGAAAGAGCGGAAACACCCTGTTACCTGTTTTCTTTCAGAGCAACACTGCAGCTCCTAGCCCACAAATGAAGTCTGCCTTTATGTTCAGCAAGGTATAGGGTAGAGAGCGTTGGGCCTAGACTGACTGACAGGCGTTGGAAGAGCGATACGGAGAGGGTGAGATTATTTACTGCCCCATCTTGGTGTCTTCGTCGCATTCCTATTCAGAGAGTCAACAAAAATGCTTTCAAAAAGGTCTTTGGAGCTCGAGGAAAAGCTATGTAGCCTCACGATGGTCAGAGAAAAAACCTTCTGCTCAAAGCCTGCCCATAGTTGTATTATTTTTTGAACGTTTCTGCTGCGCTTCACAAACTCCTGCGGGGTGTTTGTTTAGAAAACACACAGCTCCAGCCTCAGTCAGGACACAGGAAAGCTTGTGCACAACAAAATGCCCGGTGGCTCTGGGGAAGGTGCACGAAGCTGAGAGCCAGGAGGTTATGAGTTACCTTGCCTGTTCGCCAAAGCTTTGTTGATAGAAATCTGCTTTTGTCAACATAGCCCGGGGGGGGGATGCCTGCAGACAGTACCTCCAAACTGACAAAACTCCAAGTTTCTGTTTGTAGAATAGCCTCACCTGCCTGCGTGATGTCAGCTTACCCGCAGCCCCTGGGTACAGAAAAGATCCGTGCCTCAGCCAGCTACAGCAGTCCTCCAGCAGCGACTCCAGCCACGCCGACTGCAGGTTTCAACTCAAACTGCCTGGAAGCCTGCCTTCCTCTTTAAATCATCCTTTCTTCAAGCATGCCGTCGGTTTTGGCGCCTGTGAGCGAGTAAATGAACGTGGCGCCGAACCCCGAGTGCGTTCCCAACCCCCTGCACCCACCTGGAGCAGAGCTGGGGTCCTCAGCCGCCTCAAACCCCAACGGGGGGGGAAAACTGCGTGGGGGCATCTTCAGAGAAACCTCCGTAATTGCAACACACATGAAAAGAGCCTGAAGTGTGCAGGTCCCGGGGCGTGGGGCTACCGGCAAGATGAAAAACAGCATCGGGCCAAAGCTAACGATCCCCTCAAGGCTAGTAACTTCGCAGTCTTAAATATTCAGTGCTGCAGGGCTTCTGTTGTCTCCTGCCCTTTCTTCTCCTCCTGGGAGCTGTGCAAGAGTCTAACCCTTAGCTTGTCCTCCCTGCAGATGGTTTGAGATAGCTTATGTCATGGGAAGCAGCGAAGATCCTATTGTCAAGGAGCAGAAAAAGAACGATGCTGATCTCCAGCACCTCCCCAGATCACAATCTGCTTGATACCCGCGCCCCAAAGCCAGCGCCGGTTGCAACAGAGAAAGAGCGGCGTGGACAGAAAAGGCAGCCTGATAAATAACAGCTTTTACCGCTCCTTGCCCTGAGCATGTGCTGACTTTCTCCTGGGTCGCCACGTGCTCCCCCAACACGGCTTGATTTCGGTGCTTTTTCACTCTCTATATGCTGGTAGCTCAGGGGCTAGAAGGGGGATGACCGCTGTGTTTTCTAGCTCTTGGCTCTCCTTGCTGTAGCAGGGTGCTATCACTTGGGGGGGGGGTGTTTTTTGGAGCTCTCTTTTCTCCAGAAAGGATGTCCCTTTATCTCAGACGGGATATCCAGGAAACACTCGCAGGCTGGCCTTGAGGTTCCCTGTCCCTGAGCCGTTCCTTCACCTGTGGCACGACTCTCTCTGCCTCTTTCTAAGTACTTAAAGCTCAGCAAAACGCCAAAACCTGGCCTCCAAAAGCATGGGGATTTGGTTTTTCTGCCCTCTGCTCAGCCACAGCTGGAAAACAAAGGGCAATAAAGAGAGAAAATGGTATTTTCTGCCGGCGCTCACTGCACAGGCCTGCCCGTGCCTCCTAGCAAGAGAACAGCGAGTGCCTTGCTGACTTACCATGGCAGCGCTGCTGGGCGCACCAGCAACAAGATTTCTTTCCAGGCAGCTTTCCCGCTGCACCACTTGTGTGAAAAGCCGACGCAGAAGTGATGGGAGTTGGCAACAATTAGACTGAAAGCAAAGGGTAATAAATAACGAAGCATCCTGGCTCCTTTTCGCTGGCATCCCTCTGCGCGTGGTAAGGGCACAGTTGCCGTGGAGCTCTTGGCAATGCACAGGCATCCAAACAGAGACACATTTATGGAGCTGGTGAATAGATCAGATGCTGCAAAAGGGTGAAAAGACCAAATGCGGTGTGGGCTGCAAGAAGCGGCAAAAGGCAGGAAGCAACTATACGTACAGGAAACATTACGGATTCTGACAACAAACAGAAATCCTGCAGAAGCTGCTGCAGGATTGCTGCGGGGCCTCCGAAGCCGGCTGGAGCGCTGGATGTACAGGAGTGTCATGCGGTGCGTTAGCGTGTTCTGAGTTTGACCGGCTTTCCAGACTCCGCGCTCAAAATACCAGGCCCAGAACTGGCCGGGAGAGGGTGGGAGGAAGCTGCGGCACCATGTGAGGAGCTCTCTCCTCGCTTCCAGACGGCCTCTGCTGCAGCTGGAGGTGTGCCATGCTGGCACCAGCGTGGCAAACCATACGCTCCGCTGCCTGCTATGAGTCACTGTTATTACCATCAGCAGAACCCCGCCGTAGCCCCTTTTGTCTAATCTTTTCTATGGTCTTGTGATGAGCATTTTCTGTGCTTCGCAGCTTTTATTGCTGCAGCCTTATTAGTCCTTTTTCGTCGGCGTAAAGGATTCTTCGCCTCATAAGACACCACATGACCTAAGAGGGTGTCCGAAGCTGTTCCTGCTAGAAGTGGGAATGAAAGCCAGGCTCTAATATAACAGCTTTAATTTCCATCTATTAATTACAGGCACAAACAACATCACAGTCACTGGTTTACAGTTTGCAAACTTGAATGTAAAACAGACCATGCGTATTACTTCTTTTTATCCTTCGCTCACTCTGTCCCATTACTGTTTCCCTGCAGAAATACATCATCGATCTGGCGTACAGCACAGCCCGGCAGTTTGTTTGGGATGGAAAGCACCAAGAAGCGATCCCTGCAGCTTTGCACGCGCTGCGTTTCAGTACCGAAGTGTACGGCTCAAATTCCGTGCAATTGGTGCCTGCTTATCTCCTCTTGGCGGAGGCCTCCACTGGTAAGTATTGTCTAAATAGTAACGTTGGCAAGGGCAAGACCTCCCTTGGGTCAGGTTTCTGGTTTCCTTTTACCACCAGGGAAGGACCAGCTCTGCGTTTCAACATTGTGTCTCTACCCTGCCCTGCCTCAAGGGCATTTCAGAGAGATTTGAGAAGTCGCACACACACCCCCTCACTCACTCACTCCCCTTGTCGGTGTGGGTCTGGGGAAAAGAATCACCCGTCGGTGATGAGAGATCAATGAAAGCAAATGAAATGTTTTCTCCGTTTCTACCGATTCCCACGAGAGACGCGGTGTGAAAATCTCTTCTTTACCTCTGTGGCTTCTTATGACTCTCAAAAGCTTTACATTCCCCAGGGTGGCTGGTTGTGCTCTTATCTCCGGGAACCAGCAAACATTTCCGAGGCCATTGCATCAGAGGAATGCCTCCGTTCATTCACAAAAGCGCGCTCTGCCCGAAGCGGAGCTTTTTTGCCCTGACTGTATGCTTTATAAAAAAAATGTCAAATTTGGACTCTGCATGGGGAGAACCGCTCTCCGCGGCTGCAGACGTAAATCTGAGAAATCGCTGTAAATCACTGCCGTTACAGGAGTAAATACAATGCTCTGCTGGCAGAATTGAGCTGTCTCGAGGGTTGTCGTAAATGGTGTGGCGAGAGAAGCGGGGCCGGGGGGGGAAAAATCCCGTGAGTAATTCTAGTGTGATAATAAAGGAGTCATTAGTGGCTGCCTGTAGCTTACCCGTTTTGAACACGTGTTTCAGAGGTATTGAATGCAATACGCAGTTTCTGGCTTCTCGCATAGCTCTAGCCACTCAGCCTGTCTGTAAATTAGATTTTCAACGCCTGCTCGGCTGAGGGGCACCCGAGAGACAAGTGGGGAATCCACAAACTAGGTCTCCGTATCAAACCAGTGCGCAGGGATAGCGGTATTCTCTAAATTTCTAAATAAAACCCCTCTATCCTGCTTATTTCTACGTGTCATTTCAGGTGTTGGCCGTCTGCCGGAGGCATCCAAGTATCTCTCCCAAGCTCAGTGGATTGTCCTCACAACTCCCGACTGCGGGGCTGCTGTTCAGCATAAACTACACCGCAGTCTGGGGCTTTTCTGTGCCGCTGAAGGAAACTTTGAACAGGCTTTATACCACCTGGCAAATGATGTAAGCCGACTCAAATACAGAAATGCTTTAATTTTTCTTAATGTCTAACACTTCCAGATGGATGTGGAAAGCCCAGCGGGCAGATTTGTAATCCAGATTTTAGGTACCGAGCGGGTACGCGTGACAAACACCTGAGCCCTCTGGATCTAAGACACCTGTCTAGCCGTGTGCCCGCCAAGGTTGTGTTTTACCACTTATCCTTATTCCCTTGAAGTGACACATACCTTGTCTTCACTGCATCTGTTTGTAAATGTATCTGTCAGCTTTGTTACGGTACCGTGAGGGACAGACATTCCTACCCCAAACTGGCTGCCTTTTATTCAACAGATCAGTTACTTTATGTTTTGGCCATCGTTTCCCTCGGTACTTTTTTTCTGTTAAATCACGGCTGACAGAGGATTGCTCTCTAACGAACACCTTATTTAACTATGTAAATGCCCGCCTCAATGGCGTTTTCCCCCGCTTCAGTCTTTTTAGCCGCGAGAGCGGTTTGTCGGATTTGCAGTGGTTTGGGCCACCTGTGTTCCTGAGGATGCTTGGCCTGTCATTTGATCCTCCAAAGGCAGATGAACTTCTCAACGTCCTATTTCTGTCCCGTGTAGACTAAATTTATCCAGTGCAGGGTGATGCGTACCCGCTACTGTTGAATTTGATAGTAGCTTTGTGTGGGCGTAAATGATGACATACGGTTGAGGAGAATTAGATCCTTTCTATTATAATATATACAACCCCGGCTTTGCTTAGTCTGGAAACCTTTGGGGAGATTTCCCGCTGCGGCGTTGTAAATCTGCCTGATGTTTTTTTAGGTACCCTAAATCTGCTTGCAAGAGCGTCAGGTAATAGAGTTTTTTGGCTATTAGCAAGTCGCTGCTCTTAATTCAGAGCAGCCCAAGACCTGCCTGAACTTTGGCTGCGTATCTGAGATCTGCTGAGAGTCACACGCCAGCTCAGAATAGCTGGAATGCGCCGCTGCCTTCCCACCACCCGGCTCTGGCTGGGGCTGCGGGGGGAGAAGCGGGCGCCGCGGGCAAGGCTGGGGAGCCGAAAAGCAGCAGCCGGGTCGTGCCTTTGGGGATGGGAGAGTTAGGGGTTGCAGGGTGAGAGGAGGAGATGTGGGAGACGTGCTCCAGCGGCGGGTAACACGCTGTGACCAGGTTCCGCTGCCCCGGCAAGTGGCGGGGTTTGGGAGCGTTGCATAAAAGTCGAAATACAGCTTTTTTAGTACCACGTTTTACCATCAGAATCAGGTATAGCTAATGCTATAGTTACACCGAAAAAAAAAATAATAATAATTCCCAGGTTTGATAGGAACGTTAAACTTCAGCATTTTTTTTACTCTCGATTTCAGATTTACCTTGCGAGCTCTACATTTGGACTAAAATCTGTTGAGGCCTCTGGAGGGTATTTCCACATGGCTAATGTTTTCTTTCGCCAGAACAAAATGGACATAGCGAACTCACTCTATGCTGAGGTGGGTAAAACCAAAGGTCATCCCCTATATATATCCTCTGTATATTTCTCAGGTAGTTTTGGTGCTCTTTCCAATGTTTTTCTTCTTTCTGACTGCCTTCGGTGTGATGGTGACCGTATCAAGTGCCAGCGATGGGCCCCTGTGGCCAAGAAGGCCAATGGCATCCTGGGGGGCATCAAGAAGAGCGTGGCCAGCAGGCGGAGGGAGGTCATCCTCCCCCTCTGCTCTGCCCTGGGGAGGCCACAGCTGGAGCGCTGGGTCCAGTTCTGGGCTCCCCGGTTCCAGAAGGACGGGGAACTGCTGGAGAGGGGACAGCAAAGGGCTACCAAGGTGCTGAGGGGACTGGAACCCCTCTCTATGAAGAAAGGCTGAGGGACTTGGGTCTCTTCAGCCTGGAAAAAAGACGGCTTCAACGCTTATCAATACTGAAAGGGGGGGTGTCAGGAGGATGGGGCCAGGCTCTTCTCAGTGGTGCCCGGGGACAGGACAAGGGGTAACGGGCACAAACTTGACCATGGGAAGTTCCATCTCAACACGAGGAGGAACTTCTTTGCTGTGAGGGTGGCAGAGCCCTGGCACAGGCTGCCCAGAGAGGTGGGGGAGTCTCCGTCTCTGGAGACATCCCAACCCCGCCTGGACGCGTTCCTGTGCCACCTGCTGTGGGTGACCCTGCTGTGGCCGGGGGTGGGACGGGGTGATCTCCAGAGGTCCCTTCCCACCCCGGCCAGTCTGGGATCCTGTGGTTACCTTTTAGCATGATTATCAGAAACCCTTTTCACGGCGTTTCCATGGCCAGGGAGGAGTTGGCGAGCACCAATGGTATACAAACGAGCCACGTCAAATTGACGCTGAGAATTCATGAAAAGTCTCAGTGATCAAAGATCGCCAGAACGGAGTGATCGAGCACGGGAAGTAACAGTGACCTACTCCCTCTAATCACTGAGAAAAAAAAAAAAGAGCTTTCATTTGTTCAGCTTGATTTTCTGTGGAAACGTTGTTTTGGCAGCAACCTGCCTCCCTTCCCTCGGCGAACTTCAACCAAATTTGCTTTTGGCGAACAATTTCATTAGGTCTGTTCAAGTTTGATGCGAATTAATAGTCAGGTGGAGAAATGAGCTTCCAGCTGAGGCTGCCGCCGGGCCAAGAGCGGTCAGATCTCGACGTGAAACACCCAGCTCGGCGGCAGCCGGCTCAGCAACCAGCCGGCACCCCGGTTATTGTGGCAGGGCCGGGCACTGCAGGACGCATTGTTTATAGAACAACTCGTTGCTAAATACCGTCTATTCATACAAGTGAAATAATTCATTTGCTTCCTGATAGGTAACCGACATCTGGCGTGCCTTTCTTCTGAAGTCAGTTCAAGCGCAGGAGCGAATTCTCGAGTCACGGCCGGAAATGTCTCCGTTCACCGGGGACGAGGAAGTCGGCGAGGACCGTATGAGTAAGCAGCGCTCTCGCGCAGAACCGTTCGGAAGACGGGCTTTTAAAGAATCCGTACGTCCCACCGCTCATACCGACAGCGCTGGGGTTTGGCGTGGCATTTCCGTAGCTCACGTTGAATCGGAATCACGGGGATTCCTGATGGTGACGCTCAGCAGGTTGCGCTGGGTGAGACAAACGAGGCCGCTTTAGGAATGAGGGTGTTAAGTGGAAACGCAGCTTTGCCCTTTTTCTTTTCATGCCCCTTCTCACAGCGCCCATGGCAGGGACTGTAACGATACCGGGTTTTGCCTTTCAGGATTCGATTCCACTTCAACATTCTCGTGTGTCGGCAGCTCCTTTGTCTCCATTTAATTGTATGGCAGTGACGTTCCATCTCCCTTAGGCAGCTTCGCAGCTCTGTCTGCTGAAGCAGTAGGACACGATGGAATAGCACGTGCTGGTGACTGGACGTGTTCATTGGGAGGGAAGGTGGGGAATCTCTCACGAGGACATACAGGTGCCTAACGCAGTGGGAAGGGCGCTGGCCTGCAGGGCACGACCCTGCGCTCCGCTGAAGGAGACCCGACTCCCGTCCTCCTCTTCTTTCTCCCATTTACGTGCCTGAGAATATTGTCAGAGTTGGATCGTTTCCGTCAATCCCATGGCCTGGCGTCGTCCCCGGGCAGGAGGAACCGCGCCAGGGCAGGGCTGCACGGTACCATTGTGGGTTATGACGGGGGTATGAAAGTTGCTCTTTTCATGCAGCTGTTATGACTCCACATCCTCACTAAAGGCTCATCAACGCAATCACTGACGGCACGAAAAGATATCTCTTCATGGGTGTGGAATTTGCAGGGAGCTGGGATACCGCGGTGATGCTTGTCGTAGAAACACTTTGATGTCTAGAAGTGATAATTGGACGCTTCTGAATATATTATCTCCCATGCGTCCGGCCAACCAGATCGGTTCACTCTCCGTGCAGCTGAAGCCCGGCGAGCGGAAGCGATCCGAGTGCTGAGCACCGTGTTGGATGTCCGAGAACAGGCACCGAAGCAACGACCCGGGGAAACCGCCGGGGTTCTGCACGCTCTTGCCATGCTTTATTACCTGACCGGGGATTTACCAAAGGTAAGGTCTCGTCCGGTGAGAGGGTCCAGGGGTGTTGCCTGACTCTTTGCTCCGGCGCTCGCCCCGTCCTGTGAAGCCTGCGCTCACCTGGCGCCTCTCCTGAGCCCACAACAGCCTCGCGGCGCTGGGTGACCGAGGACAAAGCTGCCCGGGGAGCTCTGCGTGAAGCCAGCTCGTGCTCTCCGCCCTGCCAAGGCTCACGAAGGCCCCCGGGTCTGTGGTGTTCTCTGCCAGGCCGTCCAACGTCCCGTACTTACCCACGTTTTCCGGGTTCGTCCCTCACCCGGGATATCCTGGCAGAGAAGCTGCCCGTCGCAGGCTGCATTCGGAGGTCAGGCGGGATGTTAACGCAGCGAGACGTGGGCCTCGCACGCGCCTCTCCTTGAGCCAGGCTCCCTGGAATTACCGCGACGTTCGCGTGGGTCCACTCTGTCGGACCCCGGAACTCAGTTTCGAATTCGCACCCCTGTCTTTTTATGGCTCAAAAATTTCCGATACGACCGCTAACTCCAGAGTGCCCAATCCTCTGCCTCGATAATCGTTGATTTTGGGGAAGTGCTGAGCGGTGACCGGCTGGAAATGAGGCCTCTCTGTTCGGGCTGAGCGTTCAAAAGCCCGAGTTTCTTCCGCCTGCGTTTTGGAGGGTGAAAGTACAGATTGCCAATGGTCTCCTCGTCGTATCAGAGAAAGCCGTAATGATGCCGGTCAGCGTTTGGAAGACACAAAGAAACAAATTCAAATTAGAGAAAAGGCAAAAGCTTTATAATTATGAGAATGTCTAATCCCTGGAAGAGCTACCAAGGGAAATGAGGGATTTAGTTCGGAGAGAGTCAATAAAGCTGGGTTGGTTTGGGTTTTTTCTTTCCTGAAACAGCTTTGGGAACGCTCGGGATGAGCTGCTGCGTGAGAAGGGAGGTAACGCTCGGCGGCGCGGGGGGCTGGGGTTGGTAATCTCTCCTGTCTGCACCACTGGATCCTACATATGATCTCTCTTGGCAGCTCTACTCTCTCCTGTAAAGCAGCTTGTGCAGGTCACCCCCGGCAGCAGGCGGCCGAGCGGGGCCTGGAGCCGCTCCAGCTGCCGCTCCTCCAGTGAGCTCCGGCAGGTGTTTGAACTACCCCTCCAGAAAAGCCGAATTCCTGACAATGCCTCGGTCTTCTCTGTTCCGTTCCAGGCTCGCGAGGCAGGGCTGCGAGCCCTCCACCTGCTGAAACCGCTGCCCCGACAAGAGTCTCTAGAAACCGTCGGTCATTTGTTGGAGCTGATTAACTCCCAGCTTTCCTGCACGAAATAAGGACCTCTTTCTACCCGAGCCGGGTGTTCAGCTGGGTTATCGCTTTGATGGGCTGCTGGAAACAAAAAGCGTTCCCGAGCCGTAGGTCCTTTCTGCTGCTGCCGTCGTCCCGGCGGTGCCTGTTTCTGTCTCAACGTGTTTGAAAATTAAACGGTTTGGTATGAGTTAGTTTTCACGTGCTGCTCGGCCTTAGGGAGTAACAGCACGAGGGCGGGAAAGAAAAGCACAACCAACACGCGGTTCATACATCATTAGATAATGATTTATGAATAAGCAAACAGCCTCTTACGTCCTCACATTGTCTGTCCAGGAGCTAAGGCAGGCGGAGGTGTGTTTGTCACCGCTTTCCCCGCTTTGCCTTTCAGTTTGATGAGGGAGACAGCGGGGCGGGACACGGGGAAGGTTCACGCTGCGCACCCAGCGGGGCTGGTTGTCACCCGCTCCCCGGGAGCCGGCCGGGCTCCATCAGGGGTTGCTCCTCCCCGCGGTGTCCCTCCGTCTCCACATCTCCCTTTTTGCAGCGCTTTCGAGGAATCTCGGAGCTGAGGGCAGCGAGGGACTCGCTTGTTCCGCTCGTGGAGGGAGTTGGAGCCAGGAGGAACCAGGAGAACGGCGTGAGGGACTAGAAGCAGCCTTGAGGGAAAGGATTAACGGGCTGGCGAGCTCCAGTCGGCGCTTCCAGCCCGAAGGAGACACGGTTTCCTCATGGCTGAGAGCTCGCCAGCACGCGGGCAGCCCGTTAACTCCGACGCCAGCCTCCGCGGGAGGAAATCCCTTGTGTCACCCGGAGCTTCTGCCCACGGAGCTCCACCGAGCAGGGTCCCACCCCGCAGCTCCAGCGGGAGCTGCCCCAGAGAGCGGCACGGAGACCCGGGGGGCAGCGGGGCCGCGCGGGTCCCTCGCTGCGGAGGCAAAGGGACGCTGGCGCAGGGCTAGGGGAGACCCCGGGGAGCGAGACGGGACACGGGCCGTGCCCGAGCTGGGTTCAGCCGCCGAAGCATGTGACGGCCTCGCGCAGCTGGGAAAGAGGTGAAGGGAAACTTGCCCTGCCGCTCCGGTCTGAAGGCAGCTCAGCTTTAAGCCTACGATTAAGTCTCATTTACTTCAGGAGGATTTATGAGTGCATTTAATTGCCTCGCTGAATTGGGATGGAGTCAAATACGCTTTCTAAATGCTTCGTCAAGCTGGGACCTGAGCAATTAGAAGGGATTGATGCTGCTGGTGAAGGGAAAGCCCCCGCTTCA
>VXBH01001940.1:159065-176439 GCA_013400035.1 Rynchops niger | reverse complement strand
AGCAGAGGGGCTCCAGCCCTCTATCTTCATCGTCCTTCAGCTGGACCTGCTCCAACAGGTCCATGTCCTTCTTGCGCTGAGGTTCCCACAGCTGGACACAGTACTCCAGGTGGGGTCTCACCAGAGCGGAGTAGAGGGGCCGAATCCCCTCCCTGGCCCTGCTGGCCACACTTCTTTAATGCAGCCCAGGAGGCGGTTGGCTTTCTGGGCTGCCAGCGCGCATTGCCTACTCCTGTTGAGCTTCTCACCCACCAGCCCCTCCTACACGAGGGAAGAACTGCCACCAGCAGGCAGCACGCTGCCCTTTCAAAACCAGCAAGGCACACGTGCAGGAAGAAGGCATTTAACTTAGAACAATCTGAATTTATTGGTGCAAACATTAGAACTCTAGGTGACGGGAAATATTCACAAGTTCTTGGAGGAAGTTGTCCGAGATGAAGGGGTGCCCACAGCTGGCAGCCCCCGCTGCCCTACTCACTCCTATCGCAGCGTTACTTTCTGGAGTTCAGTCTTCATGGATGTTGAAAAGCTTTGCCACTTCATTGAGATCATCGTGCTCCTCCCCATCCTTGATGATCTGAAGGGAGGAACAACGCATTAAAACCTGCACGAACTATAAACAGCCGGTGCTGCAAGACTGTGCATGGTCACCAGCCAACGTGACGGATTTCTTAGATCCTCTCTGAAACTGGGCTGGTGACAACTCACCAACTCAGGCAGTCCACGACACGACACCAGTACTTACTGCAGCCAAAATTACAGGGGAGTCTTAAAGGCAGCATTATCTGGCTATAGGAACGGCTGGAGTTAAAACCAACCTCACCGTCCCTGTTTCCGATGTCTGGATTTCCCTTTGCAGCTGGGGACAACAAGTATCCTCAAAAAGTGCTTCCCCTCAACTCCGAGAAGATGAGCCAGTCTCTTTGCACTGACTGAGAGGAGCCAGTGTAAGGGGCTTAAGCTTGCAAGCCCACCTTTTAGGCAGCGAGACTAAGAGGCCCAGGAGCCTGCAGGTACTTGGCTCTGATTCAGACCAAGGGCTGCTAAGGGAAGGAAGGACAGGATTTCTTTCACGGGGATGGGAGAAGTAACAGGTTTAAACCGCATCATGAAAGCTTCGTATTAGATACCAAGGGAAACTTCCAACATTGAGTTCATTTTGGGCCAGATTACCCGGGGATAACGTTTATACTTTAAACTACTGAAATTCTCCAGAGATGTTAAAAAAAATGACCTAAGTACAGCTGATCTTACCTTGGAAGATGGAGACAGACTACGGGGGATGGAGACAGACTAAGCACCTACTCAAGGCTGCTTCTAACCCTGACTTTTTGTGGCTGTGCATCTAGGATGATAGGTGTTTGAAAGTGTTTTAGGCACTTGTACATTAGACAACGTAGCACAAAAATAGGACATTTCACTCTGATGCTCAGTCACGTGTGATTCTTGCCTGTGCTTACTGCAGACCTGAAATTTCAGCCGTGCAAAGGCAAGGCTTCAAGGATAAACCCGATTCAAGTTGTTTCTGTAAAACTTTTGAACAAACATGCAGAAGAGCACAAGGACACCTCCCATCATCCACGCCAGACAGGGCTGCCATTGGATATTGCGCAGCTCTGCTCCGGAAAGAGCATCTGCCTTTACTTATTTTAAATTGGTAGATTGATTTTTCCACAGAAAAATCCCCCACCTAAGCAAGCCTCACTGTTCAGCAAACTAGTCCTGTACTGACCTTCCGAGCAACGGGCATCCTGTTGAAGATGTTCCATAGTACGATTCCTACCACAACTTTATCCCTGAGGTAGAAAATGACACCTTTGCCATAATCTTCTCCTTGCTTTGGAACTTGAGGCGTCGGTGAAGAGCTTGGGGAGATGCGAACATCCGAGGCTTCTGCTTCCGTTTCACTCTCTGATCGAATACCCGTCCCTAATGCAAAGATAAGAGATATCAAGCATCCAGTGCAGAAAGAGGCAGCAGTATTTGCCTGTGATGGTGAAAGCAGACTAAAGAGCGGGGTTCTGTAAGAGACTGGGGTGTTTTTCTTCGAGTCGTGTCCAGCGATAGTTAAGTTTCAACAACAGAAGAAGCAATCCTAACGTGAAGCACAACACTGACAATTCCCAACTTCCATCACCAAACGCAAGAGACAGAACAGTCTATTTCTTCCAGGTGGCATATACAAAATAAATATTCTTAGATTCACACAGTCTCTTTTGTGCAAAAACCGATCATTTTATTGCTATGGAGGAAACTAGGCTTCACTGGGAAAAAAAGGTTTAGTTTTGGTAAATGAGTTACGTGATGTCTTCTTGGAGGAATGTTATGTTCTAATCACACTTTAGTATCAAAACCAGCCTTTGAAGCTTGGTCTAGAAAAGAGCCGAACAGATTGGTGTCTCCTAGTGCTCTACGCTGAGGTGAGACTGATGCTGTGGCCACTACCCAGAGCGAGACGCAGAAGCCTCCACGCGCGCAGACGGCCCCCGGGCACAACTACAGCTCTACCTGATTGCTCCGTTGCACTTTTCGGTGTGTCTTTTGCTGTTGCTTTAGCAAAGACTCCTACTGTTGGCAAACTACTGTCAACAAGGCCGATGGCTTCGTACCCTACATTAGGGCCCAGATCGCTCCTAGAAATGAAGCGGGGAAAAAAAAAAAGAAAGAATAACCATTTGTAGCATTAGTGAGACAAATACAAGGCAATTCCAGCCCCAAATCCTTACAGACAGTGTTGTGCGAGACAGATCGTGGTACGCAGGAGAAGCGACACGCATCAGTCTCTTCTGCGTACATTGGGGTGGAACAAGGGGTGACGACACAGCACGTCCAAGGCCAGCAGTTTCAGAAGAAACCAGTTCAATGAACAAAAACTTTAAATACTTAAGGCCTGCTCCCTTGAAGGAAGCTGGGTGGCTTCCAAGAGCTGCGTATATCTCCACCCTTTAGGAAGTCACCCATCCGACCTCAGCACTCAAACGTGAGGATCAGGACGCAGTTAGCAGGTACTTGGACAAATCTTTGTGGCTTGCTTAGCAGGAATGGGCCGAGGAGACACAGCTGGGACAGAAGCAAGCATTCCTCTGGGTCCTAGTGGGACCATTTGACCAAACCCCTGGCACTGCCGAGTTACAAGTACTAGACTTCGCAGCACAGACAATTATTGAGTGTATATTTCAGAAAAAGCATTTAAAGAATGTTAAAGAGAAGACCACACGCTGTAACGCCTCCTTGAGCCGAGCACCAGTTGAATTTGAACCGGGGTGCTTATAGGAGTCAAAGCAAGTGCGGTTTGGGGCCCAGTAAGTACAGTGCGTCTAAAGTGTTCCCAACTATGCTGAGGAAATAAATGCATCCCACAAACCAGTCCGGCTGTCTCTGTATGCATAGCGCTACCTTTTTGGCCAGAATCCTCCAGCACAGACTGGGGTTACTGGAAGGAGTACCGGTCACATGCCAGGTAACCAGACCAGGCACCCAGCAGTGGGTAAGTCAGAGCTCAGGAGGGATCCTGAACATCCTGGAAAAACGCAAGAGGAGTTCTTGCCATTTGCCAGCTTTTTAGCACGGGAGAAGGAAGTCTCACTCGGTGAGGGCTGGCAAACCCCCGAGTTAACACCTGTCAGCAAGACACGAGATGCAACTCACGGTGCCCCGACTGCCTGCATCTGTGTCACCATCAGAGCATCCTGACGAAAATGCACAACTAGAACGGATGCCTCTGGCTCCTTGTTTAGAAGCGAGATGAGGACCCTCGTCTGGGTCCAGAGGCCGTGCAGCACAGACCAAGTGTTCAGGTAAATGACGGCAAGTCGTAAATAACTATTTTTGAGGGGGTTTCTCCAAGAAAAGTAAAACTCCTTTCCCTATATTTAAATTCCTGCTAACTTTGTATTTCTGATCGCGAGCTAACAGGCCTTGGGATATTTTTTTGGGGTGTTATTTTTTGTTTGTTTGGGGGATTTTGTGTTTTGTTTTAAAAAGAACTTCGAAGAGATACAGCAGAACTGTCTCTTTTCTTGATACCTCTCTCCGGAAAACAACAAACTTCCACGTACACTCCTGGATGCAGGGATGTGTTGCTACTAAAGCGTCAGTTCAGCTAATCAGCAAAGGTGCAACACAACTGAAACCAACAGCTTGTGCTGGGGAGCTTCAGATAATTGCAACAGAAAAGCTGTTGCTAAGTTCAGCCTGTAAATTAGCCTCCTCTGAGGAAAGAGGCTGCTCTTTATCGCTGCTTCCTTCACGAACAGGACTCAGTCAGGGAGAAACTGGGATCCTGCAGGAAGGAAAAACATTTCAGAGAGGTCAGGGCAGAGCAGCGGACGCTCAAATGCCCTCCCATTCCCTGAGCTTCCGGGAACAAGCTGTACAACGTATTTGCTGAAGTCATTTCACTACGCTCTGGGAACAGAAACCTCTACAAGGTGTATCTTGTCACAGCTCCTGCCACATGGCCAAATAAGAAATAGCAAAAGGAGGAATCAACGTTACCAAAACATGGACTGATGCCAGTAGGGCTTTGCAGCTCCTGTCATGTTTTCTCCGGCTAGTCTTCCACTCACAACAGCGTGGTCATGGTGCTCTACACGTCTCCTGCCTAGTTTGATATCATAGAAGCAAGCAGCATCCCCTGCCTTAACAACAATCATTCTGTGAGGACTGAACATTGACACCGAAAGCTTAAATTAATGCACAAACAAAAAACGCTTTGGGAAGAGAACAAAGTGGAACTATCAACTGAGTTTTTCTGACAAACCCCAAACACCACCACTGCCTTTTCCCACTTCCCCAGGCTACAAAAGTCCCAGTTTCTCCGCATTTTTCACTGATCTTTGGAAAAATAAGACAGCATCAGGTACATTTTTCCAGAGGAATCCAAGTCTCGACTCCCACCAAAAGGCCTCTTACGCAACAGAGTAATCCGTGCTATCTTTAGGTTACCCCAACTCCTCTTACACAGCATAAATATTCAAAAACTCGCAGAGTCGTTACCACAGCAACAAAGCGTGCCATGATGCATGAACAGACTCCACGGCTGCCAGCGGGATCTGCACTACTATTGGTCTCGTTACTTGCTATTTTTTGCCCCATTCACCTAATCAAGGTCTACCAGCCCCCATAAGTGTGTGAATTCTGACGGCATCAGCATAACCAGCAGACAGGAAACTCCTCTGCACGTACTCACCACCCAGATGTTGGAGCGTGCCTGCAGCTCCGCGTTCACCCTGAACCCTCCGAAGTCCGAGTCCACCTCCAGCCCAGCTGACTTTGCTAATTCCACGTTAGGCTCCAGCCCTACTGCAGCCACAATATGATCCGTCTCCACCTGTTTGGGAATTCATCATTATTACCTTAATCCTCTCAATGCCCCTGCCAACTTCACCCTCTCCCTGCTTTTAAATTTACCTTTCGTCCATCTTTCAGTTTAATCACCAGCCGTTTGCCAGAGACAGAGACAGACTTGACCACGGCATTAGGCATTACATTAACGCCCTCTGGAAAAAACCACAGGAAACATAACTGCTTGCTCGGGGGCAGACAGATTTCAGCCAAAGGGGCATCTTTGGTGCTGCTGCAGGCAGAGCAGTGGCCAGGTGAGGAACCAAGGGAGCGACCACCTTATCTTTGCTGCCATGTGCCAGCAGTTTGAGTTAAGCGTAAGAAGAAAGAACCCCGGCTAAAAAGTTTGAAAGAGCTACTTAAATGATAACCAAAAGTACAAGTCTCATATGATGACATGGTCACATCCAAAAGAACTCCCCAAGGCAGGTCTCCAGGCACTAAGGACGTCCAATTACCTATTGCCCTGTCACAGCCAGACACAGAGGTCCGACAAGGCAACTTCCATAAACAAAAGAATGTAACTCAGACCTGTGGGTTATCAGCCCCTGTAATCTGCAGCCCAAACTGCAGCCCTCCTCCCTCTCTCCCCACTCCACAGGAATCTATTCCGCACTCAATATAGCAAATGGAAAAAAGGTATCTCAGGTCCTTACCAACTTTATCAGCTAAACGCTAGAGCAGCTGGCCTTACAAAGGTGTACGCGTGAGGTCATGGGGCTACATGACCCTTCTCTCAAAGTCACTCTAGGATGACTGCATTGGGCTGTCAGAAGTAACATTACTCGAGGCTAGAGCAACTCAGAAGAGAACAGGCAGCTATCGTAAGGCAACTTTGGTTCCAGATTACAGAGGCCGTTAAATAACTCCAAGTATGGCAGCAGGGATCATTCTGTGCAGGAAGAGCCAGAGGGAAAAACCTCACTGGCATCAGCACACAGATTTGCTTGGCTTTCCCAGAGGAACTGCTAGGGAGCCAGAGACTCATGGCAGCTCTGTGCTACCCAAGCTGCAGCTTGTTCTGTTCTGCACCCGGGCCACCTTGCAAGGGACCCAGTCTTCCTGGGGCTCCGCTGTCAGAAGCAGCAGAGAGCTGTATTTCACAAGGAAGAGCTACAGCAGCCACTGGCCTAAACAGCACAGCTCTGCCACTCGCAGAGGAGGAGCACTGAAGTGCAGCTTCACCTCTTCTGACTTTCTCTGTGGTCCAGTTGCTCAGATATTCGGGCAAGACTTTGCCCATATTGCCGTTCTCTGGAAAGAGCTGAATCACCTCCAGGCCTCTGGTTCGTGCTGGAAGGAAAGCAAAGAGCAGGCTTCTTACAACCATGGATGAAGAGCAGCAGCACAGACTTCAGGACACAAGCGTATGCTTTACTTTACACAAGGAGCTTGACAGGAGTTTCCAAAACTTGGGAGTTCTGGCTCCCAGATTTTCCACAGAAGTCACAAAGTGACTGTCCACTGTTTCACACACACCTGCAAACTCTAGGATATCAGACAGCAGGCTTTTCCCCAAAATACTAAGTATTTTACTTAAAACTTCTCTTGTTAAAAAAATTATCACAAAGGCACTACTCAAAAAGCTGCGCACCCTTGACAGTAAGAATCCAGTGGTTCACCACTTCTTTGGCATAATCATTTTAGGGTGGCTTTTAGCGTCAAGAGAGCAAATATAACTTTTTCCGGGGTGGAATGACTTTGCAACATGCAGAGCAACTGCAGAGCTTCCAGAGGCCCCAACTCATAGAAACCTTTGTGGTCAGGGGCTGTTTGACAGCTAACGAGAGGGAAAATGGAAAATCAGGTCAGGCCATACAGACAACAAAACACACGTGCATTAAGGTTACTTCAGGCAAACCACAGGTCGAGCAAACACTCAGCAGTCGGGGAATGAAAAGGACGTTTATAATGCCCGGCTGCTTACGGCCAATGTCTATCGCTTCTGTCAAGGTGCCAGCTGAAGACCAGCTGCCTGCAGAAGCACACTTACCTCTTCTTCCCAGAGCACAGGCCAGCTCACTGCCGAGAAAACCACCACCGATAATCGTGATGGACTTGACTTCTCTTGAAATCTTCTCCAGGCTTTTGAAGTCCTCAATCTGAAAGAAGAGTTATTCTCATTTTAAATATCCTCAAAGAGGAATGGCAGGCATTTTTTTCTCCAGTTTCTCCCTTTGAAATAAAAGCAAGTCTCTCTCCACCTTAGAAAGGGAAACCTGTTGTTCCTTCCTCTTGTTCGTCTATTGCACAGAAAAAACTCTGAGGCTTCCTAATGTTTGTGCAAACTTTGCCCTGTCCAGGCAATCCTGGACGGTCCTGCAATTTCCCCTAACTTTCAAGAAAAATGACAATGAGATTTCTAGACACAAACGTACTACAGCACATCCACACAGCACTACAAGGATGGCACAGCTCGCACCATCCATCTGTCCCCTCCCGCAGCTGAGCAGGCCAGACCTTAGGGGAAGCCCAGCACAGAACAGAAAGGTCCCGTAAGGCTGCTTCTTCCCGATTCATTCCGTGAACCAGACTAAGCAGAATACTGCACGCCTGCTCTAAATCCCATGTTTTCAAGCAAGTGTAGTATGTCAATAAAAAGCAACTCTGCAGCAAAAAAACCCAGAAGACCACTGACTGACTTCCATGTCTTTTATTCACTTTGTCCCAAGGCACAGGATGAAGGTGAAGAAACACCAGGAAGGAGCCATGGATATCAGTTTATTAGTTCATCACAAAAACTATCGAAGCCAATCCGAGAGCTAAGATGAACACTCAACTTCACACTCAGCTAAAATTTCAGAGCATGAGAGTAGTCTCTGTCCTGGCTCAGGCCAAAGGCCAACCTCCTGCCCGTGTGCTGCAGGACTGTGGCGTACACTTACTCAAGAAGTGTGTCAGGCTGGAGTACTGAGCTAGCTTCCTGTGTCTACTCATGGTCCTGAAGGCACACACTGCTCACAGTCCAAACTGACTTGCAAAGCTTACATTGCTCCTGTTTTTAAAAGGCCTGGAAGGTGCAGCAAAGTCATACAGGAGGGAAACTAAAAAAAAAAAATCATCACACATTATTACAGCTCTGAGGCAAGCAGATGAAGGGCCTAGCAGACTCTACCCTGTTTACCTGCCTGGGGAAAAGGAATAAATAGCAAACGGACTCCTGGTTACCAGCTGGGGGAAGCAGCTGCCAAGGCAAGGCTGTCCTGGGCCCAAAGCAGAAGAGTTAAAAAGCTGAAAATAGTGGTAGTGGCTCTGATTTTTTTTTTCAGCCTCACCCCAGGACTAGCAGCACCTGGAGATTACCTTTCGGAACAGCGTCAGCCTTTGTTGTACATCTTTTCCTGCTCTTTCAATGGCGGGTAAGTTCCTTGGAGAACCACCTGAGGACAAGGGCAGAAAGAGAGCCTAATGATACCATGGCCATGTCACTGGCTACCCAAAGCTAACTTGGATCTGGACTGTGCTTTGCAAACTGTTACAGTATGCTCTATTTCCTGTTGCTGTCTGGGTTTTTAACATGAAAGACCTTCTGTGTGAGCAATAGGTGACCCAACAGGTCACCTATGTTGGGCAAAAAGATCTAACACTATACACTTTGCTCCGCTGACTGGAGACAGCCAGCTCCACTTTATCCACACAGGGCTGCAAATCTGCCAGCGTTAGATGCTGGAGCAGTGCTCGGCCCAAGCGAGAGCTGGTTGTTCTGCTTGCTGCTGCTGCAGGAAGGATGTGAAGAGGCTGGCCGAGGCAGGAGCTCCTTACTGAGCTACTGGGGAAGTCACCTTTTCCTCCTTCCCTGCTGATTTTCACAGGGCAAAACTTTGAACGTCCCAGAGAAGCTGGCTGACGTGAGGGAGGTGAAAAACCCAGTGGTGTGGTTGTCTGTATGACTGTCCTTCACGTGACTGCTCTGCCAAGTGTCTGACGCATACTGTGGAAACTTTCTTGTCAAATAAACGCTACTGAAATAAAAAGGCTGTCACAAGACGAAGAACAAACAGTTAAAAACCCAACAACTTACCAGTGGCAATTAGACATTTGTCATAGGATATCTGGGTACCATCACTGAGTTTCACTGTGTTGCCTCTAACATCCATATGCACAACCTGCAAAATTAAACAAGCAGGAGAGCTCAAGCTTGCATGTGCTGTAGGCCATTTGAGTTCAGCTGCACAGACTGTTCATTAGAGAAGCAAACTTGGAAGTAACATTCTGCCACCTTTAAGTTTAGGGGGGTGGTAGGAGAGGACTGGAAGTAGGAATTAAGAAAACCTCTTTGGCAGCCATCATAGGTCAGGCTGATCTTCCCAGGATCTGAGTCTAAGAAGTGGACTCAGACACCAACTGCAGTTCAGCAGTAAGAGGAGTCACTCAAATTTTATTTTAGAAACTTATACAAATTGAGGAAGAAAATATATTAGAAGCCTCACAAACTTTTCCACCTTCCTGCTGCTTCTGCACGATGCTTTGGCTCACGTTATAACCCACTACTTGGATCATTTTACTCTCCTTACCTCACCCTCCGACCGATATATAGCCTAGTTCATCATATACACTTTTCTCAAACTTGTACACAACTCTCCTCCTCAGCCAACCCTCCACACCCCCATCTACAGCTGTTTAGTTTCAGCTTAGAGCACAGGCTCTGCCTGGGGAGAAGCGTATGATGCCAGAACAACAGCAAGTGCTGTACCCACCTTCTTGCCACAGAGAACTGCTACTCCACCATTTTCTACGAAAGGCAGATCACGAACAGGCACATAGAAAGACGGTGGCTGGAAATATATACTGAAAAAAGCTCCATTATCAAATGGGTTCCGCTTTCTCCGCGATACCAGCTATTCAGCAGTTACCAATGATACAAAGATAACTCTATGCATCCATAACAAGCTCCAGAATTCTTATTTACCTATTTTTAAAAATTAAGGTCTTCACACTGTTGAAGTTCAAGGGTTTAGAACAGTAAGGCTTTATCACAAGAGTCACAAGAATCAAATGTGATCCAGGGTCCCTGGAGCTCTGCTTTAAACCCTCACCTTTGCTATTAACTTCTGTCACAGGATTTCTGCCAGCGGTGGTGCATGTCTAAGGTGACCACAGCAAGATTCAAGAGGTACTAAGCACTGAGCTAACTCACATGTGCAAAACAGCACTCTTGACAACTGCCAGCGCTGCCACACCTTTCAGTCTGCTCTTAGTGCTTAACTGACCTGTCTGTAACATCTCAGCATCTCTGGGAAGCCAGGCTTCACGAGTCTGCAGGCTACGTCAGGGAGACTCGTGGATGCCACAGCTGCTCCAGCGCAGACCACCACACGGGCTCTGCACACGGCATGCACTGCTCTGTCCCCTCTTCCATCAGCCCAGCGACAACGCACGCAGACACACACGCACCCCAGGGCTCTCTTCACAGCAGGCAAACACAAAAATCTACCCAGCGGTTTGTCCACACAGCACTCGGGTCCTTCAGAGCTCTGCAGTGGCTCTCTCACAAGAGCAGTTTGATCATGGTCAACTTTTCCTTAAACACCTCCTTCATCCTTGCTACCCGTAAGAGACACATACCTCCTCTCCTTGCCGTTCCACTGTTTGAACCGCAGAGTCTCTGTCACTTTTGGATCATCTGAAAACCATAGCTCTTTGGAAAGAGGTGGACGCATATAGGGCAGGGCAGGATCTTCAGACACAATCAGCACCTTTAATTGGTCGTTAAACACATCAGCTGTACCAGTGGCAGGCAAATGGCAAAACATACAACAGAGGCTCTGAAGCAAGCACAGTATTCAGCCATCCGCACAGCTCTGCTCTAGAGCAGGGCATCTCTTACCCGGGCACCAGGGTCGCGAGCCCGAATGGATCTGGCAGCAGCAAAAGCAGCAGTTCCTCCACCGATCAGCAGGAAAGGAACATGAGATGGGACCTCAGGGCGAGCCCCCGGAGCTGCAGGTGACAGATCGGACAGCTTACTGCAAACTCAGCAGGGAAAACAGCCCGGCCCCAAGGAACAGAGTACGGCACCAGATGCCTGTCACATACAGACTTCCTTTGGCAAATTGCCCTTCCAATACCTTCTCGTCCCCTTCCTTTCCATCCCAATATAAAGAACTATGCTGCTGTTTCACTCAAAGCTGGCTCCCTGCGTGCATCAAACTGTCAGATTTCAGCAAGTTAATTTTTCTAAGCTAGATCTGCACAGCTGAGCTCAACGGCAGAGTTTTGGAATAGGAAAGAATGCTGCTTACACTTGCACAGCTGGGTGAAGTGGTTGCAAAATCAAAGACCCACAAAGTTCGCTTCCAGCATTCAATACACAATTTCAGAAGCTTCGTGTAACATCAGGACGCACTCTGGACAGCAGATTCAGGAGAGCAAAAACATGTTTGGCCTCTACTCTGGCCAAACAATGCACTAGAGGTCCACCACTTGGGTTTTACAGCAAATGCCGGTTTGCTAAGCTAGCAAGAGGGACTTAGCCAAAAGATTATTCAAACACCAGGAGAAGAGATATGGCCTGGGTGTCGTTCGACTCAGAAAACAGTTTTCAAAATTACATTTGGAAAATAAAAACTGCAAAGCGTTTGATCTAGCTGCATGTCATCTTAAGGAACACAAATGAACTTGTGAGCAAGACCAAAACTCTGCACAGGCCATTCAGAGAACGGTTTATGAGAAAGTAAAGTTCCCTAAAATGCCAAGGCAAATTTTTCTGTAATTGTATTCTGAAAGGAGGCCAACTTTTGTCCCTACCAGAATGCACTTCCTCCCACAGGGAGGTCCTGTTTCTAAGCAACACGTGGTTAAACCGCATGCAGGAATAAAACAGTCAGTTAAATATTACCATCAAGACTCACCTCTTGTGCCCTGAGACGCAGCATTTGTACCTGGAAGAGAAGACACTGACTTACTCGGCGAAGCACAGGCTACCCAGGGTATCGCAGGTGGGAAGCTGCGGCTCCAGGCTGACTCCGGGGGACCACAGGATTAACTCCGCTCTAAAGGGACTGACTCTCCAGAAATGCAGACTTACCAAGACCTCAGCTTCAGCACTGAGGCTCTCACTCTCTGCTCTGCAGCCTCAACCCTGACAAACACATGTTATCCTCTCCCTCAAACCAGTTTGCTGTCCTGTCTGCAGGATATTCCTTACGTTGGTTTCCTACTAAAGCGACATAACACACCCTATCCTGTAGGACCTAAAGCCACCGTTAGTGGGAAATACATCATCCTCAATGCTTCCGACACAGCAGCTTGAGATCTCGCGCATTTAAAAGATACCTTCAAGGTCTGTGGTCCACACAGAACCTGCAAAGCATCATCAAGAGCCTCACTAACTGTCCCAATTCCTCCCTCTACACGGTAGCCCAAGCACGATACTTCTTGCAGGCCCAGCCTGCTATTCATGGGACAGGATTTTGTGCTGGCAGACCATATCATCCCTTTGGAATCACAGTGTCTCTGCCAGACTGTGTAAGGGTAAAAGCCAAAAGCGGGGCTAACTCTTTTCTCCTTTTATCACAGAAGGCATAAACGGCAGGAAGAAGCCCTGAGAGATAACCTACTTTTTATCCTCACAATTACGCGTAAAACAGAGCCTTGTTCTGGGTCATGGAAAGCCCGCACCATCTTCTGTGCTGGGAAGACACGGGAGTTCACAAACAACAGAATGCACCGGAATTGACAATGCTGTGAAGTCGCAGCTTATGCTAATCTGTGTTTTCAGAAGGGCTCTGTTCCACTTGTTTTAGAGGCCTCAAGTTCACAGCTTACGAAAAACAGGCCCAAACCCAGAACTAGCAGGCTAGTACCCACCAGGAGACGATTCGTTTTCTTGAGATCGCGCAGTTATTGTTGTGACACGGCTGGTGAATCGCTCTTTGTTTTCTCTCAGTGATCTGTATACCTGGAGACAGACAAGGAGATTTTTACCTTGCGTATCTTACAGCATCAAGGCACCATTCTGCTTCTCCCCCCCGACAGGCTTTTGTCTATCCTGCTTGCTCAGAAAAGCCATCTGCTTTCAATTAAAGCACACAGATCAAAATGTACCTCACTGAAAAAAGTGCCCTTAAAGGTACGTATACAGAGCTACCAGAGAAATGCACTCAGAAAATTATCTGCTCTACATGTGATGGATCTCAGTGGTCTGGTTGCTTTCCATAAGCAAGCACCAACCTTTCTGCAGGTGTTTGGCCTTTGGGCTGCAGACCTCTTTCAAGAAGAACCAGGTCCAACAAAGCAAATGCAGTCAAACAAACCCCAAAAGGCTATTTGGAAGCTGTGCCGCGTGCCAAGGCCTAACACAAGGCTGCAGAAAAGGAAGACAAATTCAAGGCAAAAAGCAATTCCCAGCTTCAAAAACCTAGAGCAGCTGGAGAGAACAAGAAAACAACCGCACTGGCTTTCCTTGGGCCAGAGGTTACAGGCAGGGTGGTAGCAGTGGTAACATCACTGACGGTAGCAGCGCCCCTCGGACACGGGAGCGTGGCTCTTCTAGGTAACGGCCTTCAGCTGGAAGAGATTCCCGTGTCTGAGCGCCGACCTTCTGGCTATTTGTCTGTTAAAGGGTATAAGCATAGTCTGCGTGTTCTGGGCATACAATTTGGTGGTGCGGACAAGGAGGGAACATCTTTTAAGACTAATAATTTTGCTTGGAAGTTAACACGAAACGTAGAGGAGCAAAAGACAACGAGGCTGCTGGAAACAGGTCACAGCATGATATTTTCCCCCAGTTAACAAGGGGGGGAAAGCAAGCAATTTTTTAAAGGCAAAACCTAGCCTTGCTGGTAATCCATATCACATGTGCACGACATTAACTTCCTTATAAAAGAGAAAAAACCTATCAAGACAGTCTGAAACAACTCTCTATCCAATTACTGGATTTTGAATTGTGAAAGAATATTAAAACTGGAACATTTCCAGCAAGAAATAAAAGCCTCCTAAATGTAAAGGCACAACAGGTAATGCTGCAGCTGATGCCAAACCGCTTACTGTTAGCTAACCGAGTGTTATGACATCCAAACTATGTCTGAACAAAAGTTAATTCCTCTGGGGAACCGAAATCTCTTTTACTCCCTAGACGTTTTGCATTTTTCCAGTCTCCACAATAAGGTGTTTTCTGACACAGCAAATGGTCTCAAACAAGAACCGAGGAATTTAATGCCAGGCACAGAAACGAGCACAGGCAGACAAAAGCATACCCAGGGAACTGAAACAATGTCAAAAATAGCAGAAAACAAGAACTCATCAGTGCTGAAAAGAAAGACGATATTTTCAAAGCCTTTCGCTTAAACATATAAAAATCAAGGTTAACAAAACTACCTCTGCTTTTGCAAGCAGAACCATAAATTTTTTAAGCGAGTCTGAAGGGCAACATATAGCAAATTAAATCTGATCCCTTTGTGGGGGGGGGAAAGAAAAAAAAAGAGACCACTATATACATGCAAAATTCCAAATCAGGTCTTCAGGATAAACTTTTCCCAAAGGACAATGCCAAGTTCTTTCTAGTCAGAAACACAGCTGTGCATTTGGCCAGACTGGAGTGATATTTCCATCCTCTTCTCTGAAGAAATCGCAAAGTTAGACGAGTTTTCTTTTCTCTAGAATGCTTATATTTAGTTGATTATTTCCTCTTCCTGTATGCCAACATTACTGATACCAGAATGGTCGCGTTAATTAATTTGTGCCTTTCCGATGGTTACAAATCGAAGATGGCTAGCTCTGGTTTTAGATTAATCTAATACAGAAAATTTAATTCCAAAGCAATTTTTCACACTAAGAACTACACTGAGAATATCCAATTTGTAAGCTTAAATTGTCAGTGTCCCTTGACGCGAAGTATCTGAGGCCAGGAGGCACACAGGCAGTTTAGTTAAAGTAAACGGCTAACTTGGCGTGACATACAGAACGGTACCCTCCCTCCACCCTCTCACCCAATTAAAAGACATTTATTTAAGCATCTTACATAAGCTCCAGTCCCAGTGACTGTTCCTCCTACAATTAAGTATAACAATAGGTTGCTGCCAGCTTTGCCAGGAACACCTGAAGACGTCAGTGATCTAGAAGGGCATCTTAGATGATGACATTGCAAAACTGTAGGTGAAGACAGGCAATGAAAGAGAAGAGAGGGAAAGAGCGGACTATTAAGAATGATTCTTGATTAAACAGATCTTGGGAAAAGCAGAACGTCCTTTGTAATTTCAGTTACCTTGTTTGTCATAAAAGGCACAAGAAGGTAAAGGGAACAGGAAAAGACTTTTCCTCCATGCACCATTTTGATATTTTATTTTTTTTTTATTTCCTAGGAGCCTTCTGCATGTGAAGAGTTTCATTAGGAGAAAATCAGGACTTAGAACTTTTAATTAATACGATCCTCTAAGAGAATGAATTTTGAAACAAAGATTTGTGTGATGTAAACTTCGGACCCGTCCACTCCTAGGCAACGTGGCTGCTCTTCAGCTGCCTGAATGTAATTTACTCTCTAAGTTGGGCTGAAAAGCTTTATTCTTTTGAATCTTTTGAGGACATAAATGTGCGCTCACCACTTTTGGGTTGCTTTGGTGTACTTACACAAGCTGAACACTGATATTCTGAATTGAGATTTGGCAAAGAATGGTTTATGTTGGTATTAAAAGTATATGCCATAAAACTCCCCCTGAACTATTTGCTATTATCACATACAAGACGACAGAGCCGTAGTTGATCATAGAATGTAAAATAAGAGTGCCTTTATAGTAAAAAATACTAAAAAGTAACTGAAATTACAGTAAGAAAAAAATTATCATAAAAAGTTAACTTCCAGCCAGCTCAGTTAGCTCCCCTTGAAGTTTTCTGAAGGATGAAATAGCTACAGAGATAAAAAGCTAAGTAAAGTTTGATGAAGTACAGCGAACGCTTGACAGGAGAGATGTATTGCAGCTTCTTTCCGTAAGCTACCTTTCTACTTACATAGACACCCGCTCCCAATGTTGACAAGCCCACAATAAGGACAAAAACAGAACTATCGCCTTTGCCCCCGGGCACACCAGAGCTAGCCACTTGTCTGCTCATCTGCAGTTTTATGGGAACATTCCAGCGCTGCAACAAGTTGCCTAAGGAACACAATTTATTAGAGAAAAAACACAAAAAGACTGTCAATACAGAGTTATGCTTTGAAATTTAGAGACCAAGTAATTTCTGAAACCAAGTAAAGAAGCTACTTGTTTGAAACGCCCGGTACCACATCTGAGTGACTGCAGTGAATTACTCTCTGCCACAACAAACGGCTCCAGGCAGTTGTGGAAACCAAAAACATCTGTAACATCAAAGACTAACTGAACAAATTAACAGCAGAAACATCTACTAGGAAGCTAGAAAGCCTGTCTCCAGCTGAAGGAGCCTTCAAGCTACGTATCGCTGGCAGAGCACATCACAGATGTGCATCCTGCACGTTTGCTGTACTTACGCCCTTCTCTCCGCCTCCCATCGGAGGTCTACAGATGCACTTTGCTCGGCCACGCGCGAGCAGAGGCTAGCGTAACCTTGTTAGGGCGAGCGGTAGGTACAGTTATACCAGCAAACAGGCCCTTTGCCAACGCTGATTATTCCACCAAGGTAAACTATGAGCAGAAAGAGGCTTCTGCGGACAGAAGGGGGATCCCGAAGGAAAAGGAGCAGCAGGGCTTGCCAACCCGGGTGAGGGCATTACCAGCGCGCCAGCCAGGCAAAGGGTGCATCTAGCCGAACAGCTATATAACGGTGAGGGTTTTTTTTTTACTACGATTTAATTACGGACTCCCGCCTGTCCCAATTAGGTCTCTAAATGGAGCAGGGGCGGTGATGGCTCCGAGCGCCGTTCCCAGCGCAGCCGAAGCTCCGCCGCAGAGCCCATTCCCACCCGCGCAGGAAACACCCTCCTCCTCCGACACCGACCTGCGAAACCCCTTTGCCCCCTTCGCCCAAACGCGCGCATTTGTGACACAAACCCGCAGCGAAGCCACAGCCACCCAACGGGCTACCAACCTGCCGAACGGCTACAGCCCCACCGCGGGTT
>VXBH01001940.1:143216-158614 GCA_013400035.1 Rynchops niger | reverse complement strand
CGCCCGGGGAAGGGGCCGCCCCGACTCGCCGGTGGGAGGAAGCCAGCGGCGGGGACCGCGCTCGCCGCCCTCACGGAGCCCCCGCCCGGACTCGGGCCTACCGCACCGGCAGGGCCCTCCTACCGCCGTCCCGGGGGAGGCTGACCCCGGTGCCAGCCCCGACTGACCTGCGGCAGCTCGTCCCCGCGGCGCGGGGCTGAGGGGGCGCAGGGCGCGCACCAACCCCCCCGCAGCGGCGACCACGCTGCAGCGGAACATGTCGCCGGTCGCCTCCCGCCGCTGCCGACCGCNGTCCCCGTCCCCCACGTCCCCCGGGGCTGTCCCCGTCCCCCACGTCCCGAGGCTCGTCCCCAGGCCCCTGTGTCCCCGGGGCTCCCTCCCCACCGCCCTCTCTGCCGTTTCAGGGACCGACGAGCACGGGCTGAAGATCCAGCAGGCCGCGGCCGCGGCGGGCACGTCGCCCCCGGAGCTCTGCCAGCGGGTCTCGGGCCTTTTCCGCCAAGCCTTGACCCAGGCTGCCGTCTCCTTCACAGACTTCATCCGCACCAGTGAGCCCCACCACCAGCGAGCTGTGCGCCATTTCTGGGGGGCCCTGCAGGATGGCGGGGCGCTCTACAAAGGGCGTTACGAGGGCTGGTACTGCACTCCCGAGGAGTGCTTCCTGCCTGAGAGCCAGCTGGCCGAGCGCAGGGACGCCCAGGGACGCCCCTGCAAGGTGTCACTGGAGACCGGCCATCAGGTAACGGCACCAGCACTGTTCTCTTCAAGGGTGGCCAGTCCTGTGGAAGCACTGCACACTCGTCCCTTGGTCTGGTCTGGACAAATTTGGGAGTGTTTAGTGCTTCCAGTAGCCTTTTGTAATCCATGACAGCTGAGACTCACCTGCGTTTCATAGAATGCTGCTTTTGTGTTTATAGAAGACCAGGCTGGACCGGGCTTTGAGCGGCCTGGTCTAGTGGGAGGTGTCCCTGCCCAGGGCAGGGGGCTTGCAGCTAGATGATCTTTAAGGTCCCTTCCAACCCAAACCGTTCTGTGATTCTAGTGGTGTGTGGCTGTGCAAGGCAGAGCTGCCAGAACCCCAGCCGGCAGATGCAGATTTCAGCCATGTGCCCTGGGAACGATGCTGCTGGGTTCCACAGGCCAGTGGCCTGGAAGTAGCATTTTAATGCGGTGATGAAATAAGTTAGCTGTGCAGAAGGATAAAGGTGTTTATAACTGAAGTGTTCATTGGGTATCTGGAATTGCAGACCTGTTTTGTGACGCAATTCAGTTTGGCCTCTGGACACTTTTAGTCAGTCGTGTTATGTGGGTTTGAGCCCTACCTAAAACACCATAACCTCATTTGCCTGTGGTGTGGTCTGATGACTGCATAGCAGTGCAACCAGAAGTGTGGAAGCCGACCAAGAGTCTCTCTGCCTCTGCATTTTCTGTCAGCTGTCAGGAGTTACGTGATCTAATCCAGCCATTGCAGATAATCATGCCTCAGAGCTAAGCAGAGGTTATGCTCTTGTCGTATTTCTATGAGGCTGGGGCGTGGGAGTGTTGGCTCACACAGAAAGAGGTTTGTTGGCAAATAATATCTCTTCATAAAGCACCTAACGTAGTTGGGGAAAAGATGAAGTTTCCAGGGAAAGAAATCATTCTTTAGATCTAAAATAGAGTCAGCAGGCTTCAAAGTCAAATATACCCTGAGAACAATGACTTGCTTTAGCTGTATATCAAACTGTCCAAGAGAAACGGTAGTGTGCGTGGTGCAGAGGAGATCTTGCAAGGTGGTGGAAAGAGATGGTGGCTGTTTATCTCCAACCAGAAAGAGACAGTTTGCTTGAGGGTTTGGGGAAGGAAAAGGGGGAGTTTACAATAAGCCATAAACCCCATACTTCTGGTGAGTGTCTGATTTTTGGTATCCAGCAGAGCCTGTGGGTAAAAATGTATAGCTCACCTTTAAATGATGTTCTTCAGGTCTTCCTTGAACACTGAGAGATCAAAGACTGTTCTGTAGGAGATGATCCTCCTTCTTCACTCTGTTACTGTGCTTTTGTGTCATTTAATCTGCGGAGAGGCTGGAGAGGAGCCACCAGAGGCTCCCAGGGTGGTCAGGGTACGGAGCACAGGCCTTGAAGAGGTAGAGGGAACTGGGCCGGGTTAGTTTGGCAAACAGGATGCGAAGGGACAGGCTAAGAGCAGCCTACCACCTCCTCACAGGGCAGGTATGAAGAGCACAAAGCCATTTGCTTCTCGGGGTGCCCGGTGCTAGAGCAAGGGGTGACGATGCCACAAGCTGTGCTGTGGGCTCAGGCCTGGTATTAGGATAAGCTCTTTCCCCAGGAGGGTGGTGCAGTCCTGGAGCAGGTTCCCAGTGAGGTGGGGGAGCCCTGTCCTTGGGGTGTCCCAGCCTTGGCTGGATAAAGCTCCAGTCACCCTTGGCTGGTGCCAGCCCTGCTGTGAGCAGGCTGTGGGGCTGGGGAGAGGTGGAGGGCCCGTCCCACCTCTGCTGCTCTTGTTTTGGGGGTTCGTTCTGGTATGGGGTGTGGATTAGTTTATCCATAGAGTGAGCAGATGCTCCGTTGCAGGACCAGAGCTGTGGTGTTCTGTGTTTGCTGGGAGGGGAGCTGCATTTAAGGCATTCATTGCTCAGGTCCAGCCGAGAGACAGTTGGTGCATGTGGGCTGCACGGGTTCTCTTCCTGATGAGGAATTGAGCTGAAGCTGGGGACTGAGTGCTCGGGGAGCACGCTGCAAAGCCCTGCGGGGTTGGTAAACAACAAGCTGAACGTGAGCCAGCAGCGTGCCCTGGTAGCAGCGGCAGCCAACAGGATTTTCTCGGGCTATATGAACTGGAGCAACGCCTGTTAAAAAGACATGATTATTCCCCTCTACTCGGGACTCTAAATGACCACATCTGGGTGCTGCATCCAGTTTTTCATCCCCCAATACAGAAAACGCAATTCAGAAACTGGAGGAAGTTCAGCAGGGGGCCACCGAGATGGTTAGGATGCTGGAGCACTTGCCATTTGAGGAGAGGCTGAGGGAGCTGGCTTCTTAAGCCTTACAGAAGACAGGATTTCTGGAGGGCCTAGTGGCAGAAGCTCCCCAGTAGCTACGAGGAGGTCATCAAGAAGATGGAACCAAGTTCTAATGGTACGTGGCAGGAGGATCAGAGATCGGGAGTAAGTTGAAACAAGAGAGGTTCAGACGACTTACAGAGAAACTTTTTCCCCATGAGGACGGCCAAGCAGCAGAACAGGCCTGGGGAAGTTCTGCTGTCTCCATCCTTAGAGGTTTTCGACATGTACCTGGCTAAAGCCCGAGTAACCTGTTCTAACCCCGTAGGTGACCCTGCTGTGAGCAGGAGGCTGGACGAGAGACTTTCTGAATTATCCCGTGCTCTCAAGTTTGAAGTTTGAAGGTCAGGAGAGACGGCACACACATTTCTCTGCAGGGCAGATATTCCAGTAGCTGTTCGCAGGCAAGCCTTGAACAGAGACACCGGTTTTGCAGGTTATAATTACTCTGCCCTTGATCAACCTCTCTGTATGCTCCAGGCCCTAACTTCGCAGTTCTCAGGAGACAGCCTGTTTCTAATCCCTTTTCCTCTTCCCGCTGAACTACTTTCTACTCACTTGTCAACTGCCTTTTCTGCAGGTGGCGAGCTGACGGGTAGCTCAGCTCTTGGCACCTGGCAGGTGATGTGAGGTGGGCTCTTCAGAGCCAAACACCAGACGTGGTCAGCGTTTCGGAAGAAATGATTGCAGCTCCTGCTTTGAGATGGCTCTTGTCTCCTAGGTTGTTACCGAAAGGGACACTGGATTGTATAAAAGGGAATATTGGATGGAGGACATTGTATTGGCTCTGTGTGACAGAGTGACTCCTGAACAGAGTGTTGAGAGCCGGTACCCAGAAACTGAAAAAGATTATGGAAAATCATAAAGAATTTGGGGGCTCGGGGAACCAGAACATTTTTGTGTAACTTTTTATGATTTGTGTAGGGAAGAATATTTTTTGGGGGTGACCTTCTAATCAAGTAAGGAAGGATAGCGTTTGCTACTGGCGGCTACTGAAATAAAGTAAATTCAGCTACATCACAACGCTGTTTTGTACCCCTAGGATTAATTATTCCGTAGGGCATGTACCACTGAGATTCGTTATTCCTTTGGGTGTCTCAGCCTGAGCTGTGGTAGGTTCTCTACTGCTTGTATTGGGAGTGAGGCACTTTCTGGCGCAGTCACAAGTTGTTGGGTTCAGTGCTAGAAACTGAAACTCTGCTGCGTGATGCCACAGCCTATACTTTCTTATCTTAGGGCCTCATTTAGCTTTAAAATGTAAGAATTCTTGACCTAGCCATAGATCTCGAGTGCCTTTGCACAGCTCACTCATACCGTATCTACCCACAAAGTTTTCATTGTCTTAGCTACATGTGTCATTTAATGAATTTAAACGTGTGGGAGGAGTGCTGTCAGTACTCTTAACACGATTATAGCTTACAAAGTTGGCAACTAAGATGCTGTCGTGGTTTAACCCCAGCTGGTAACGAGGACCGTGCAGCCGCTTGCTCACTTCTTCCCCCACATCCAGTGGGACGGGGAGAAGAATCAGAAAAAATAAGGAAAACTTGTGGGTTGAGATAAAGACGGTTTAATAGGTAAAGCAAAAGCCCCACAGGCAAAGGAAAACAAGGAATTCATTCCCTGCTTCCCATCGGCACACAGGTGTTCAGCCCTCCCTGGGAAAGCCAGGCTCCATCACGTGCAATGGTGACTTGGGAAGACAAACACTATCACTTCAAACGTCCCCCTCTCCCTTCTGCCCCAGCTTTATACACGGAGCGTGACATCGCATGGCATGGAATATGCCTTGGTCACTTGGGCTCAGCTGTCCCAGCTGTGTCCCCTCCCAGCTCCTTGTGCCCCCCCAGCCTGCTCGCTGGTGGGGTGGTGTGAGGAGCAGAGAAGACCTTGAGACTTCAGCAACAACGAAAAGCATCCGTGTGCCATCAACACCGCTCCCATCCCAAACGCAAACCCAGCACCGCACCAGCTGCCAGCGAGTCACCTTCATCCCAGCCGAAACCATGACAGATGGGGAAAAAGAGGAAAGTAGTGCCTAGGAGAAAAGCAGAGGCACCCACCAGGATTGTTAGTAAGGCAGTAATTAACAAAATGACAAAAAAATGACATTTTGTCTTTTCATGATTTTCTACTATTATTGCATAACTACATTTTTAAGAAAGTGTGTTCTCGTCTCCATAATTCTTGCCTGATGACACACAAATCTGTCTGGTAGAAAGGTGCCCCTTCCCTGGGGGCACAAGCATCTTTGAAAGCAGAGTGCTGAGCCGTCGCAAGGGCTGAAGTCCTCGCGTGTTGTTCTGAGGAACCCAGGGAGGCGGTGACAGGGGAGGAGGCTCCCACTAGCCACAGAAAGGTGCCAGGGGCTTCACAGGTGGTGGGGAGCACACCCGGATGCAGACAAACTGCACACCGAGAATTCCCTGTGCAAATTGTACAACTGTTTGCAGGGTGTTTGGGCCGTAATTCTTTTCTCTCCTGCCTTCCCAGGTGCACTGGACCAAAGAGGAGAATTACATGTTCAGGCTCTCGGCGTTTCGGGACCCGTTGCGGGACTGGCTCCGGGACAACCCCCGCGCCATTGCCCCTGACCCTTTCTACCAGCGTGTGCTCCGCTGGCTGGAAGAGGACTTGCCAGACTTGTCCGTCTCTCGGGAGAGAAGCCGGTTGCAATGGGGCATCCCTGTCCCCAGTGACCCAACCCAAACCATTTACGTGTGGGTAGATGCCTTGGTGAACTACCTGAGCGTGGTGGGCTACCCCGAGACACACGGCGAGTGGTGGCCTGCTGCGCACCATGTTGTGGGCAAGGACATCCTCAAATTTCATGCCATCTACTGGCCGGCACTGCTGATGGCCGTGGGACTGGCCCCCCCCGAGAGAATCTTTGTGCACTCCCACTGGACTGTCCGCGGGCAGAAGATGTCCAAGAGCCTGGGCAACGTGATTGACCCCGCTGCTTGCACTGGCCAGTACACGTTAGATGGATTTCGGTACTTCCTGCTAAGGCAGGGAGTACCCGAGCGGGACTGTGACTATTATGACGAGAAGGTGGTTAAACTAGTGAATTCAGAACTGGCCGATGCGCTTGGGGGGCTTCTCAATCGCTCAACAGCCCTCAGCATTAACCCCAGCAACACTTACCCTTGTTTCTCAGAGTCTTGTTTTCCAAAGGTCTTGGATTACAGGGAGGCAAAAGGCCTGGGTAGGGCTTCCGCTGAGGACTATGAGTTGGTGGCGTCTGTGGCTTCTCTGCCTCTGCAGGTGGCTAGTTACTTTGAAGGTTTCCAGATCTACAAGGCTTTAGAACGTATTGCCCTGTGTGTAAGGCAGACCAATGGTTTCTTCCAGAGACACAAGCCTTGGAAACTCGACCGCAGAGACCCCGCAGAGCAGCTCTGGCTCGACACCATCATCCATGTCACGCTGGAGTGCCTGCGTGTCTATGGGACGCTCCTGCAGCCCGTGATCCCGCACACTGCGGACAGGTTGCTCTCCAGGCTGGCTGTTGGGCCAGAAGAGAGAGGTCTCTCCAATTTGACGTTTCTGCCACGCTATGATGGGCAACCATGTCCCTTTGAAGGGAGAGAGCTTGGCCCTGACACCGGCGTCTTGTTTCACAGACTAGAGAAGCCAAGACAGCGCCAGCATCAGATAGTAACCAAGAAGCTCTAGTCTGACAAACAGCTGCTGTAAATAAAAGCCTCTGGGAACTCCTGGAAAATGTTGTCTCTGTTAAAAGCATGTTCTTCCCATCCCTGGGTGGGTATGAAGTGGGTGAGTGGAGACCTGGCGGAGCAGGGCTGTGCTGTCCTGCCCAGGTGACTGCCGTGGGCCTGTGCCCGCCGTCGGACGCAGACACCCCTGGGCAGGTTGGTGTGTGAGCGGGGCTGAGGGCTCCGAAAACTGCTGGGTAACGGCCTTGGAGCAACACCTAAATTGGGTAAGCTGGTAACAATGCACTGAAGACACAGCCTAGGGCTTGAATATTGGTGCTTTTTTTCCCTGATGTATTTTATGGGACATAAAAAGCATCTGAGGTGAATATTTATCCCCTTACAATAGGGTACCCTTCCTATGCAGACTTGGGGTTCCACTAGAGACCCCTCTTGCCTGTCTCCTGTCCTGCCTCCTGGCCCCTTTACCTTGGCTTTTCTGGGTGAGGAGAGGTCGGGTGCTCTGCTCGGGACGCTCTAAATGTGAACGTGGCAACCAGTTAGCGGGACCCCCCCGGAGCACCGCGGCCTGGGGACACAGCAGAGGCGAGGACGGACCGTGCTGCCCTCCCCGTGCTGCAGCGCGCTGTCCTGGTCCAGCTCACCCCGGGTGTCCCGGTCTCGCCGTGTCACTCCTGTCCCCCGGGCGGTTGTACCTACCGCCCCCGGGCTCACCGCAGCCCCCGCGCCCTCCCGCCGGGAGCGCTGGCTTGGGGGAGGACGGGGACGGGAGGCGACATCCCGGTCCCCGTCACCTCCGGTGCCGGCAGCGCCACGGCAGCCGCGGGGAGAAGGGCCGGAGCCCCGGTTGCTCTAGCGGGGGCGGCCGCGGCGCGGGAGACAGCGACCGGAGCCGGTCCCTGGGTCCGTGCCGGGGCCGGTGCCGATGCGTGGGGCGGGGCCGGTGCCGGTGCGTGGGACCGTGCCGGTGCGGGGTGGTGCCGGTGCCGGGGCGGCGCAGCCCCATGAGCCGGTGAGGCCGGCGGCGGCGGGGCGGGATGGCGGCGGGCGGCGGGCGGCCGCCGGGCCCCGAGTCCTCGCTGGAGCCCTACGTGCAGACCCGCATCTTCAAGATCATCGTGATCGGTGACTCCAACGTGGGCAAGACCTGCCTGACCTTCCGCTTCTGCGGCGGCACCTTCCCCGACAAGACCGAGGCCACCATCGGCGTGGATTTCCGTGAGAAGACGGTGGAGATCGAGGGGGAGCGCATCAAGGTGGGCCACGGTGGCACCGGCACCGGGCTGTCCCCGGGGCTACGTCTCCGCACCCCAAACACCTCTCGGGGGTTTCTCCGTTCCCAGTTCCCCCGAGAGAGGGGGACAGGGGAAGGTTTCTGGTCCCTGCCGTGTTGCAGAGACGCTGTCAGAACCCACCGCTGCTGCCTTGTCACCATCGATGGGGTTTGTTGAGCCTGCAGCAGTCCGGAGCCATAGCTTGGGCTGCCGTGCTGCTGTCCTGCTCTCCCGACACCCAGCGTAACCCAGTCCTCCCGGCGTCAGGGCGGCCTCCGGCTCCAGGAGCTGGACCAAAGGAGAGGCAAAGCTGCAGGGAGCTGGGGGAAGGAGCAGTGGGCAGAAACCAGCGTGGTTTGCGGGGAGCAGATGGTTGCAGGTTGGCAGCGGCTGCGCTGGAAGGCCAGGAGCTCGCAGGAGCGGGTTGTGGTGGGCTTGGCAGCTGTGATATTAACGCTGACGGCCGCTGGCAGCGAGGATGGGGAGGGGGCAGTTTCAGCAGAACTAGAACAGGACAAATCTGCTGTGCGCAGGCCGGCGTGACACCTGTAAGAAATGCATCAGCCCAAGCCCGCGCAGCTCTGGTTGATGTGCCAGGGCAGATCCGCGGATCAACAGCCGCTGGTAGGAAACAGCCTGGGGAGCACAGTGTGCAGCTCCCGGCCTGCCCAGGGGATGCATCAGCGCCGACAGCGGTCGAGGTGTAAGGCCAACTGCTGGAAAAAGGCAAATATTGCTATTTTTCTGACAGATGGGTGATCAAAAGTTGAGGGACTAATCACAGTGAATTCAGAGCTACTATTGGTGCATAAGAACTTTAGTTGTGCTTTTAAACTGTCCATGAACGTTTAACTCTCTTTCTCTCCTTTAAGAGGAGCGGTGCTCTTTTTTCCCCTGCCTTCCCCAGCTCTATCCCACACCATGGAGCTGCGTTGTTGTGAGCTGTAGTGCAGGCTGGCATGAAGCTTGTCTCACTGCCACTGGCTCAAAAACGTTGCCAGGCTTTCCACCTTTGGCTGTTATTTGTGCTCCAGCAGGCAGGAGTGGGAGGCAGTGCAGCAAATCGGCCTTTTCCCGGGACCACGCATCCAAGAGGGGAGGAGGGAGGCGGGAGAGGTGCCCTCCCTTTCCTGCTCTGCCCAGATGGAGCAGCCCAGGAGAGACCGGCAGGGAAACGAATGAGCAGCAGCTCTTCTTTGCCAGCATTTTTCCACTATGAAAGACTCTGGGGTGGGCACTGTCTCGGTGGGGTACAGGGCGATTTGGATTAACCCCAGACACTTGTTCGGAAATTGCCAGTTCCAGGCCTCAAGACATTACCTATGAGGGCCAGCAGAACTCATAGTGTCACAGACTAACAGCAAAGTGTGGGTTGGAAGGGATCTCTGGAGGTGCCGATCCCCTGCTGAAGCAGGGCAACCCCGAGCCAGTTGCCCAGGACCATGTCCAGGTGGCTTTTGGATACCTCCAAGGATGGAGGCTCCACAACCTCCCTGGGCAACCTCTGCCAGTGCTCGGTCACCCCCACAGTGAAAGGCGTTTCCTGACATTCAGAGGGAACCTCCCGTGTTTCGGCGTGTGCCCATGGCCTCTGGTCCTGGCACTGGGCGGCACTGAGAAGAACCAGGCTCCGTCCCCTTTGCAGTCTCCCCTCAGGTATCTATACACACTGGTTAGCTTCCCCTTGAGCCTTCTCTTCTCCAGGAGAAACAGTCCCAGCTCTCTCCATCTTTTCTTGTAGGAGAGGCACTCCGCTCCCTTCATCACCTTCACTGGACTCTCTCCAGTCCATGCGTCTCCTGTACTGGGTAGCCCAGAACTGTAGACAGCGTGCCAGGTGTGGCCTCGCCAGCGCTGAAGGAAAGGGACGGATCACCTCCTTCGGCCTGGTGACAATACTTAGCTTAATGCAGCCCAGGACACCATTCACTGCCTTTGCTACAAGGGCACGCTGCTGGCCCATATTCAACCCCGTGTCCACCAGGACCTCCAGGTCTTTTTCTGCAAAGCTGCTTTCCAGCAGGATGGTCCCCAGCGTGTACTGGTGCCTGGAGGTGTTCCTCCCCAGGGCCAGGACCTGGTGCTTCTCTTCATTGAACTTCATGAGGTTCCTGTCAGTGAACTTCTCCAGCCTGTTGAAGTTCCTCTGGATGGCAGCACAACCATCTCGCACCCTTGCCACACTCCTCCCAGTTTGGTGTCACCTGCACACTTGCTGAGGGTGCAATCTGCCCTATCATCCAGATTATTAATGAAGATGTTGAATGGGACTGGGCCCTGGGGTACGCTGCTAGTTACCAGTGTTCAACTAGGCTTAGTGTCACTGATCACCACCTTCTAGGCCCCGACGTTCAGCCAGTTCCCAGTCCCCCTCACTGTCTGCTCATCCAGCCCAAGAGCTTGTTGGCTCCTTTGTCACTTGGGTCAGGAAGTCATAATCAAAGGTCTCCAGGAACCTCCTGGATTGCTTGTGCCCTGCTGTGTTGTCCTTCCAGCAGCTCTTGGCATGGCTGAAGTCCTCCATGAGGACCAGGGCCTGCAAACATGAGGCTGCTCCTATCTGTCTGCAGAGTGCCTCATCCACATGTTTTTCCTGGCCAATGGCCAACAGCAGACACCGCCTACAATGTCACCAATGCTGCTCTGCTCTTCAGTCCTCACCCCCAAGGTCTCGGGTGGCTCCTTGCCCACCTCCAGAGCTCCATGCTCTCCCGCTGCTCTCCCACACAAAGAGTGGCTCCCCCTCCTCATCTGCTCTTTGCCCTGACTCCTCTGTACCTACCACTGTGTAATCGTCGGGGTTCTCTTTTATGGCATAGGATTAGGTGGACAAATGTCCCGATCCGGTGCAAGAATGTTTGTGAAATGAGAAGTGCTTTGTGCGGTTCGTTTCTGTGGGATGGCGGCTCCATCGGGAAGCGGATGAGAAGCAGGGAGCAGCCCAGCAGCAGAGAGCTGCAGGAGGGCTGCCTGGCAAGGGCTTACGAAGTCGGGTAAGGCATCAGGCAGGGACTTGTATTGCTGAAAAGTGTGCTGCCCGTTCTCTTGCATATATAGGATCAGCTGCAGGGGCTGAGAAATGGGAAACGCTGCGCAGAGCCTCACACTTGCCTGTGAATATTGAAAGTGAATGGAAGTGCTGACATGGTCTCTCCTACTAGCTGAGCTGGGCTCGCTTGGTTGAATTACACAGGCGCGTGCGCTGGCCTAGACAGCTTTGGGCACCGTCAGCATGGGCCCAAAAGCTTGTGTGACTCCTCCATCAATCCTGGTTCACCTAGTAAGAGATTCCCCCTCCCTGCCTTGGCGCTGCGGCACCGCTGTCAAGAGGGACCAGCAGCAAGCCCTCCGGCATCTCCCTGCAGGGAGTCAGCAAGCCGGCCGGCTCCCCAGACAGCAGGCCCTGCCGGCGGGACGCTCCGCGCTCCTGCAGCCTTCTTTGTCGTCTGCTTTGCTTCCTAGGTGCAAGTGTGGGACACGGCTGGCCAGGAGAGGTTTCGGAAGAGCATGGTAGAGCATTACTACCGCAACGTGCATGCCGTGGTCTTCGTATACGACGTCACGAAGATGACCTCCTTCACCAACCTCAAGATGTGGATCGAGGAGTGCAACGGGCACGCCGTGCCCCCCCTTGTCCCCAGGGTGCTTGTTGGGAACAAGTGTGACTTGAAAGACCTGATCCAAGTGCCATCCAGCATGGCCCTGAAGTTTGCCGACGCTCACAACATGCTTTTGTTTGAGACCTCGGCCAAGGACCCTAAGGAGAGCCAGAACGTGGACGCCATTTTCATGTGCCTGGCCTGCCGGCTGAAGGCCCAGCGGTCGCTGCTCTGCCGGGACCTGGAGGGGCGGCCGGCCCAGGCCCGCAGGCTGGACCCAGCGCACGACGCCGACGGTAAAAACTCCTGCCCGTGCTGAGCAGGGAGCCCCGGCGGCCCCCGGCTCCCGCCGCCCTCTGTCACGGTCACCCCAATAAAGTCTCTGCGGCTCCAGTCAGCTCTGGGTGGTGCTTTGCGCGGATCGGACCGGCTCGGCCGCGCTCGGGTCGGTTCGGCCGCGCTCGGCTTCGTTCGGCTACGCTCGGGTCGACTCGGCTACACTCGGCTCAGCTCGGGCGAGGGGGTGAGCGCATGCGCAGTGCCCGCCGCCGCCATGAAGTAGGTCTGAGGGGCGCGGGGGGAGGGAAGGCCCGCCCTGGCCCGGTCCCGGTGCTGACGGTGCCCTCGCCCTCAGCCCCCTGACGAAGGTGAAGCTGATCAACGAGCTGAACGCGCGGGAGGCGGAGCTGGGCGTGCAGGAGGCGGTCTCGTGGCACGCGGAGTACAAGGACAGCGCCTGGATCTTCGTCGGTNAGTAAGTGTCGCAGCCCCTCCGCCCCCCCCCGGCCCGCCATGCCCCTGCCGGGGGTGCTAAGAGTGTGTTGCAGGTATGGGGAGGTCGTCAACATTAACCTGGTGCGGGACAAGAAGACTGGAAAGTCCAAAGGTTTTTGCTTTCTGTGCTATGAGGACCAGAGGAGCACCATTCTCGCTGTTGACAACTTCAATGGGATCAAAGTGAGCGAAGCAGCCTGGGACGTGGGCTGGCCTGCCTGCCACGGCCCCCGAGGTGCTGCTGCACGTCAAACGGGAGCCCTGGCAGCGCAGGTTGCATGGGGAACTGGTCTGTGCCTTCGCTAACAGCATGACTCCCCTCGTAGATCAAAGGAAGAACGATTCGAGTGGACCACGTGGCCAACTATCGGCCCCCCAAAGACTCTGATGACTTAGATGATGTCACCAAAGCCCTCCATGCAAAGGGTTGTGGAGTTAAAACGCCACCTCATACATCATCTGATTCCCTGTCGGAAGATGATGATGTGCCCGTAAAAAAGCAGAAAGGTGAGGTGTGTTCCTGCCAGTCTTGAACGTAGGTGGGAGCATCTGCATGGAGCCCTCGGCTTTGCAAGGTCCCTGTGCTTGGGGGAACACCAAAGATGGTTGTGCTTTTGAAAAGAGCCACAGCCCTAATGTCTGGGCTTTACTCTGTGGTCTCCTGAGGGGTATCTGAGTGCCTGTCTTTACCCCTTCCCTGTGAATGTCCTCGCCCAGCCTCTGAAGAGTTGTATCCCACAGACAGTAATAGCACTTTTCCTGGAACAAACCTGCCAGGCTGCAGCGTTACTGCAGGGGGCAGCAGTGCTGTGGAGGGTGGGGAGAGTGAAAGCTTAGGGAAAGCACCGCTTTAATCTTAACATGTGGGTGCTGCTACTGTAGGATTAGAGTGCCGTAGACGTACGGAATGACCATTATGTGGCCTGCACAAGACAACTAGATTGAGTACAACATAAAACCAGCAGACCATGATATTCTGTGGCTGGAAACTGAAGCCAAAGAAAGTAGGGGGGTCGGACTAGGTGACCTTTAAAGGTGCCTTCCAACCCCAACTCTTCTATGATTCTGTGAAAGTAGACCTAAAAGTGCATCCGGTTGTCTGAATACCTCCTGTTCTCAAGGATGCAGCAGGATTTGTTGCTTTACAACTTTCAGAAGCAAACAGAAAGATGTAGAATACATCCAAATCAAACGTGCCTTGTAAAGGAGCAGCCTGTGCAGCTATACTGATGGATTTTTAAGAAGCCATTAGGGTTTTTTTCCATCTGTACAGCAGAGATCTTGAAAAGCTACCCCTGTCAGAGCCAGCAAAGTGCTAGAAGCACTTGTGTCTTGCAGTAGGAGCTCTTGTAGCTACAGCTGAACCCTTGTGCTGTTGGGATTTGAGACCTGTTGGTACTGCGCTCTGGCATTGAGAGAGGAGCTCAGCGCTCTGCATGGAGGAGGACACGGGGTGGATGGGGCCTTAGCGTGGGGCGGGGAGGCTTGTTGGTCAGGCTGGAGCCCTAGTTTGAGAGAAGGGCTGGAGGAGAGCAAACAGGCAACAAAACTAAGGGTGGGGACGAGATGCTGCTCCAGAGCGCTGAGGAGGTGCGCAAAAGTGAGAGGCAAAGGAGAATGAAGAGCGAAACAAATCCTTGCATCTGGAGAAGAGTTCCCACAGAACGGATCAGGGTGTTGTTATTGCATGGATGTTACTGAGGAAAGATTATGAAAGGAGGGTGCTACAATATTCCAAGCTGTGTTGACTTCAGCCGAGGGCAGCTCTCCTGGGAAGAACGCAATGTGGTGAGTGTTAAAAGAAGGAAGTAGGATGGCTTAAGCTGGAGGAGAAAAGTGTCAGAGCTGGAAGTAGAATAGGATCTCTCTGTGGGGGGAAACAGGCTGTGAAGACTGTGGGAGAACTTAAAATGGGAGGGGAGTGGGAAAGGTGCTGTGGTGCTGGGCAGAGTTTGGGGAGCTGTGGTGATGTTTGCAGGACTGTCCACCCCAAAAGATGAACCTTGTATTTCAGATAAGGAGAAAAGCAGGCAGGACCGTCAGAAGCAGAGCTCGCAGGCCGCAAAGAGGGCGGTGTCCACAGAGGAGGCGCACCCCAGAATCAAGATTAAGAAGGAGAAGGAGGACCCTGCCTACGAGCGCTACGCCAGCGGGAGCCAGCAGCCCTGGAAGGGCTCCGAGAGGAAGCCTGTGAGCAGGACGCAGCGAGAAGAGGACGAGCGGAGGCACCAGCGGCCTTCGGAGAGAAGAGGGGAAAAGAGCTGCCAGGACCAGAGGGGACAAAGCGGTTTGTGGGATGAAAGGGAGAAGAGGGAGCAGGCTGGCAGGAAAGGCGACGGGCACAGCAGCCGGCGAGAAGAGCATCCTGAGGGAGGCAGATCCCGGGAGCGCTGGGAGCGGGGCTCCGGGAGAAGCTCCAGCCGCTGCTGAGCCCGGGGGCCAAGAGAGACCTGTCCAAAAACCTGCTCAGAGCCTCCCTGCGCCTCTCGGGGGGCGCCGTGGCCACACCGCTCGCCTCCAGCACCCTCCATGGCTTCGTGTTCTGTTCTTGGAAGGGGGAGCGGTGCTGCGGACTGGGATGCGAGTCCTGTTCCCTCCCTCAGCCCTTCCTGCGGGCTCCAGGCGTGCCGGGCTGCGCTGCGGCAGGAGGACGGGTCGCTGGGAGGACGCTCTCCTTCCCCAAAACCGCCCCGTCCCCCCATTTTTGCTCCCATTCTCCTCCACCAGCCGAGGAGAGACCCGCGGGCATCTCGCCTTGGGCCCAGCGCTCCTGTGACGGATCCCTGCGTCTGCGGCGGGGCTGGCTCTTGTTTTAAATACCTCTTAATAAAAAAATCAGCCTGTTTTTAGCAGAGGGTAGTAGCGTTTGCATCTCCTGAGAGGTGTGCGGCGGGGATGGTTTTTTAGGCCGGTTGCTGTGAGAAATAACAACTCCTGGTGGGAAGTGTGGGGTTTGGGTAGTTGGGGAAAGGGGGATTTTTACCCCCTGAGCAGCTGGGACCGGGCC
>VXBH01001940.1:125204-142855 GCA_013400035.1 Rynchops niger | reverse complement strand
TCCTGATCCCCCCGCCCTGCCCTTCCTGGGTCCACCCGCTTTGCCCTCCCGGTTCCCTCTTTCCCTCCCTGCCCACCCTTGGTCTCCTGCCATCCCCAGGTCCCTCCCCGCCTTCCCCAGCTCCCCCTTCCCTTCTGTCCTCCTGATCCCACCGCCCTGCCCTTCCTGGTTACCTCCCTGCCTGCCCCGGGTCCCCCTCTGCCCTCCCCAAGTTCCTTCTTTTCCTTACCTGGGTCCCCCCCCTTTCTTTGCCCTCACAGGTCCTCTTCTAGCATCCCAGGTCTCCCTACCACCTGTCCTGGGTACCCCCCTGCCTTTCCAGGGGTCCCTCCCCGCTTTCCTTGGGTCCCTCCCTGCTCACCCTGGGCCCCCCTCTGCCCTCCCGGGTCTCTTCCTGCTCTCCTGGCTCTCCCTACCACCTGTTCCATGCCCCTCTTTGCCCTCCCAAGCCCCCTCCTGGGTCTGCCAGCCACCTGCCTTGGGTTGCCCCCTCTCCCTAGCCATCCCTGATCCCCGCCAGGGCTGCAGCCTGGAGACTCCCTGTTTTCCCCAGGTGGGGAGGGAGGACTCATTGAGGGCTGTGTGGGTTCCAGCTGCCCGCACAGCAGGGTGCATGGGGGCAACCCCAGGTGATCCTTGGGAACCCGGGGTTCTTACCTGACAGAGCTGGACTTCCTGGGGGCATCTGAGCTGTGGCAGGGGCGTGCCTGGCCCAAGGTCTAGAATCGTAGAATTGTTTTGGTTGGAAAAGACCTTTAATTAAGATCATCGAGTCCAACTATCAACCTGATGCTGCCAAGTCCCCCACGTCCCCCAGCACTGTGTCTGCCCAGCTTTTAAATCCCTCCAGGGATGGTGACTCCACCGCTGCCCTGGGCAGCCTGGTCCAACGCTTGACAACCTTTTTAGTAAAGAAGTTTTTCCTAATATCCATCCTAAACCTCCCCTGGTGCAACTTGAGGCCGTTTCCTCTTGTCCCCTGGCCTGTTCCTTGGGAGAAGAGCCCGACCCCCCTGGCCACCCCCTCCTTTCAGGGAGCTGTAGAGAGCGAGAAGGTCTCCCCTCAGCCCCCTTGTCCCCAGGCTGAACACCCCCAGCTCCCTCAGCCGCTCCTCACAGGACTTGTGCTCCAGACCCCTCACCAGCTCAGCCCCTGGCAGTTTGGGGGGTGATTTATGTGAGACCACCGTGCTGGGAGGGTTCATTGGTTTCATTTGTTCCCCCACTCAGGATCGCCCCTGCGTTGCTGAGACAGGCATCTTATGGCACCATAAAGATTGGCATTTACCAGAGTTTGAAGCGGCTGTTTGTGGATCGGATGGAAGGTCAGTGAACGTGTCAGTACGGGCACCTCTCGTTTCACCAGAGGTGCGGTGCGAAGTCTCCTGCTCTCTGTGCTGTGTGGGTTGGCTCATTCCTTGCTCTGTCCTTCCCAGCTGTAGATTCCCACTGAAGTGGAGTTTTTGTTACTTGACACTGTGGTTTTGTTTGTACAGTAGTAGCAAGGAGAGGTTTCCATACAGATGTGAGTCTCGCTGTGCCCGGTGCTGCCCGCGGTCCCTGGCCAAACGCCTCCCCCTGCAGCCAGGTCCAGCCTTCCCCAGCCTTTCTCTCTATTTTTCAATGTCAGAGCCAAAATGAAAGGTGTCGCTGACCCAGGCTCATCCCATCTGCACATCACATGTGGTACATGGGTTGAAAGCTTCAGTAGCGAGTCTCTCCTGTGTTCCTGCTGGAGCCTTTGGGTCCTGGTGCCTGGAGGCAGCACATCTGGATGGGAATGGTGCAGTCCAGCTGTTTAGCTTTGGCTACAGCTGCAGAGGTGGGGTACTGCGAGTGCTCTTGACCTGTGCTCCTCTGGTAATGAGGGTCTCCGCGGCTCCTCTGAGAGAGTGGAGCAGCCGAAGTCCAGTACGTGTTCCCTGAAGGAGCACCAAGATCTGCACATGCGGTTTTAACCCCTGGTGTGACACAGGGACTACTGTACGGCCATTCCGACCTGGGAAAGGGAGCTGGGCAGATGGGGCTGGCTAGTGAGAGGACTGGGAAGCGCAGTGCAGTAGAGCTGTGTTCCAGGGGCTGCTCTGTTCTCCAGTAACACCCCTCTCCACGCACGTTCTGCACAGTGCCCTGGGGCTCTCCTGGCTTGCTGTAGCAGCGTTTCCAGTTGTGAGTACCGTTGTCTGAATGTTTGTCTCCCTACAGGCCTGGGGCAGCCAGTGGCCTGGTCTCCTCTGGGAAGTGCAGTGGTCAGTACCAGCCAAAGGGCTGTGCCTTTTCCCAACGTAACCATCACCCTAATACTGGGCCTGGAAGTCTTGGTTTATTTCACCCGCGCCCCCCGCCCTGGGACTAATTGCATCTAACTTTCTCTGCCTGGGTCGCCTCTTCTCTGTTTTCTCAAGGTGGCCGCACATTCTGAGCGCGGCCAGCTGGGGCTCCAGATCAAACCAAATTGGAATCAGGTTGCCTTGAGAAGTGTTGGGTTGTCCCTCTCTGTCTCCCTCTGTCTGGGCTTGTCTCCATTGTGAGAAATGCATCACTGGACACTGAAATCTCAGATAATTGTTCAAAACTGTCACATATCACAGTCCTTTCCTTGTCTAATCAGCCAGGCTCATCAGTAAGAGCCGCTTCTCTCTGAGAGCGTGCTGCTGAGTGTTCCAGCTGCTGCTTTCCGTCCCTGGCAGGTGTGGGGACAGACCTGCCAGAGCTGATGGCACCTGGCCAGACTCTGCTCCTGCAGCTTCACTGTGTGATTTGCTAACGGAGCTTCTCTGCTCTTCCCAGAGCTTCTCGCTTGCTCAATACAATCTGTGCACCTTCTCTTTAGATGTTTAGGATCTGACTTTCTTTTCTTGTTTGCAGATGAAACGTTGCTAATCAATGTCATCTGCGGGGTGGTTTCAGGGGTGATCTCCTCGGCAATTGCCAATCCGACAGATGTGCTGAAGGTAAGGCACGTACCTGGGCAGAGGCAGCTCCTGCTTGGCTGGGGTTTGACATGGAGAAGCTGCTGCTCTCCAGTGCAGACGTGTCTCTCCCAGCTGCAGCGAGGTGGTCTCTGAGCCCCTGCTGGCATCAGCTCTGCTAATTTGGTTTTTTTTGTGAATGAGAACAGAAGCGCAGAGCAATAAGCAGATTTTTAAAAATGCAGCTCTTGAAGATCATGAAATCTATAACGGCAAGGGGTGGAGGCTGTGTTATCTTAACTGGGTGGTGAGTGGGGTGGTAGCCAGCCCTTCGTCAGACCTTGGCAGCTCCTTTCCTTTCGTCACTGTGCTGCCTGTTGCTGACACTGCTGCAAAGCCCTGCCTGTTCCCTGCAGGGACCAGAGTCAGTGGGGACTGCCTGGTCCCCTCCCTTCCCTACTGCGGGGTTACTGGGGTCATGGTAGCTCTGCTCGGAGCAAAGAGAGCCTGGAGAACTTTCTCATGCCTCTCCCTGTGTAGGGAGCACTGCTGCTGTCCCTGCTCCTTGCCTGCCATCAGCGTTTGCTGGGTGGTTTGCAGGGAGAGGGCGGGTGGGTGGCGGTGTCTCCCCCAGTTGCTCTGTTTCTACCAGGAGGTCCGCTGAGCTGGTGTCTCTGCCCTCTGGGCAGGCGCTGATGGCTCCCGCTGACTCTGGCGTTCGTTTCAGATTCGAATGCAGGCTCAAGGCAGTTTATTCCAGGGTGGCATGATTGGCAGCTTCATCGACATCTACCAGCAGGAGGGTACCCGAGGCCTCTGGAGGGTAAGCACCAGCTGCTGGAATCCCCCGCTCGTAGCAGAACTAACAGCTTCCTGAACTGGTTTGCTACACCCAGGTGCAGCTTTTGAAGAGCACCAAGTGTAGTAAAAGAAGTTCTGCTTCTGGTTACTGGACAAACAGCAGCGTGTTTATGGTGGAGGCTGGGTCTGTGCTGTGGCAGCATCAGCACTGGGCCAGGTCCTGGCTTCCAGGACTGAAACTGGTGTGCATAAAGTCTCAAATACGAGAGTGTCCCGTGAAAGGACCAGCATTTGGGGCTGGATCCTCTTCACGGTCTGCCTGAGGAAGGACGCTCAGCTTGAAACTTGCCCTCTGAGCATGCAAAGAGTCAGACAGAGTGGTGGCTTTTGGGGACACCAGTGATGTATGGCTCTTCGGCTTGAAGGGAAATGTGAGTTACCAGTGCTGAAGCCTTACTGTTTGGATTTTAGCAGTGGTTCTTCAGCTTTTGTTAGAGAATGTCACTTTGTCCTTCAAGTGAGGTTGTCGTCCGTAGGCTCAGCTGTCCAGCAGTCTGCCGCGTCGTGAGGTCAGGTATGGGAACTACAGAATCCCAGTGCTTTTTTCGAGGCAACAGTTTCACTTCTTCCTCTTAGGGTCACTGAAATCCTTTACAGAAAAATAGCTGGTGCAGTGTCTTGTGTGGGAAGGGGAGGAGGAATCAACTGGCAGTGTTGACACAGTATTTACTTTGAGATTATTTCTGCTTTTTAGACAAAGACACACAAGAGAGGAAGAGAGATTAGAAAGGATATGAAACTCTCTGTGTTGGTGCTGAGTGCTGCAGGCAGCACGCGGTGCAGAGACAGAGCAGTCTCGAGGTGGATTCCAGTGACCAAAGTAGTGTTTCTGCTCTCGGGTCTGGGACAGCCACTGTCTCCTCCCTCCAGTCTTCCCTCATGTTGAGGCAAAGACGTTTGTGCTCACCAGTTCTGGCGTTCTTGTGAGGTGTTTGAGCTGGCTGTGCCCGGACTGGGTTAGGCAGGAGCCCGGGAGGAGACTGTCAGGCACCGCATTAGCACAGCGGGAGCCATAAAGTACTTTTACTTCTTCCAGTTGCTTGGGTTTTATGTGGCAAGAAAGCTGGCTGTGCTGATGGGCTGGCTCATAATTGGGCTACGCTGAAGGGTCGCTCCCAGTGCCCAGGGAGGTCTCTCATGACACCGTGGGTCTCCCGGAATTGCTCGGCTGGTGTTACAGTTGCAGTGAAATGGCCCGGCTCCGCATTGCTGCCGTGTTCTCTTGTTCTGCACGCCAGTAAAAATTTGATGAGGGGTTCGCTGGGTTATTTCTCAGAAGGCAGCTGGTTCCCCTTACTTAAGCTTGTAGTTGTTCCAGTAATTATCTTGCCAGTTCCCAAATCAATGTCCTGCTGGCAGCAACTTTTTTAGTACGTGAAAATCTAAATCAAAGTCTTAATAAAGCAGACTCAGTGCTGTTATGGAGCAAGGAGGACCTGGAGTCCCACCTGGCTCCTTAAACAGCCGCTTTTCTTGTGGTGTGGGATCTTTCCTGGTACTGAAATCGGTGGGTGCTGCTCAGTGGGGGAAGGTGAGTGGCCTGATCCCTGTGAGCTCCTGTCTGGGAAGACAGAAGCAGCGTGTAGTTAATGTAGCTGGAGCAACGCTGCCGGTGTGGAGGAATCCTCCTTAGCTTTGGAGTAAAGCTGGGAGGCAGCGAGCTGGTCTGCCTGCAGAGCTGCACTGCAGGGCAGGGCAAGGAGGTACAGGGCAGACTGGCAGCAAAAGGTCCTGGGAGGAAGCTGGGGGAGATGTTAGACTCGCTGCAGTGCCCAGGCAGCAGTTTGTGCTTGTGACTGACGTTTGTGCTCTGCAGGGTGTTGTCCCAACAGCGCAGAGAGCTGCCATCGTGGTGGGGGTGGAACTGCCGGTCTACGACATCACCAAGAAGCACTTAATTCTGTCAGGCCTGATGGGTGACACCATCTTTGCCCACTTCGTGTGAGTATTTGCTGCAGCTGCTGGGCTCTCCAGGCTTGGCAGGGGTGTGTGAAGCAGAGGAGCAAGGTGGGGTTTGGGGCGAGACCTGTTTATAGAACAAGCGCTGCGGAGCTGCAGAGAACAGGCCTGGTGCTTCTGAGGGATCTGCTGTGTCGACTGGAGCAGCTCAGAACGACCAGCAGGTATCCCAGAGAGACCTCCCTGGAGAAGGAGCCTGGCAGAAACCCCTTAGTGATGTGAAATGTCAGCTTGATTTCAGCTGGCTGCTGACCAGAAATGCTGTTGCTCCGTGTCTGAGCTCCGGTATGAACAAGGCAGGAGTTCGAGGTGTGTGACTACCTGCAGCAGTCAGCTCAGAGCTGCTCCAGTCCTAGGTCCTCATCTGTACGGTCAGCGTCAGCTCGCAGCCCTTGCTGTAAGAGCTTTGTGAGATGAACAGAGACTTGCAAAGCTGACAAGACCCTGAGCAATCTGACCAAGTTTTGGAATCAGCCTGCTCTGAGCAGGGGGTGGGTTAGAGACCTCCCAAAGTCTTTTTTCACCTACATTTTCCTGTTCTCCTGGCAGACGCTTTAGCTGGAGGTGCTGCAGAGCTTCTGTTGGGTTTGCCTGCTGTGGGCTGAAGGTGACAAGCACTAGACCATATGTGGAGGGAGGAGACTAGCAGCTGCATGCTCCCTCTTGCTGCCTTTGGTCTTCCTCCCTCCTTCCCCACCCCGAAGAAATGTTTGCTCTGGTGAGGAGGATGTGCGCGTCCGAGAGGCTGCCTTCAGGTCTGTGTCACCTTGACGGCACGCAGAGACACTTGCTGGGCTGCAGGCTGCCCCGGGGGAGACCCCGCAGTGGGCTCTGACAGGGGTCTTGATTGGGCAAAGCTGAGATTTCCCTTCCCGTAGCTCTCGGGGGCCCTGAGGCGGATGGCTCCTGCCCCTGCCTCTTCTCTGGGTGGGAACAGGTAGTGCAGCTAATGCTTATCGCTAAATGCCTATCACAAAATCCAGTGGGAGATGTTCTCTTGTGCTTATGTCAGGGCCTGTCTGAGCCGGAATGGCAGCGCTCAGAGCTGTTCCTCTCTCCTGTTTTGGTGTGTGTACAGCTCCAGTTTTACATGTGGGCTGGCTGGGGCCATTGCCTCCAACCCTGTGGACGTGGTGCGGACACGGATGATGAACCAGCGGGCGATAGTGGGCAGCACAGAGCTCTACAAGGGCACTCTGGATGGCCTCGTGAAGGTAAGGAGGTGAGAGAGGTGGGCAAATGCCTGTCTTAGGAGGCTGCCCGGGTTCCAGCACCACACACCACTGGCAGGAGCAGTGAGATCCCACAGCGGCAGAACGTGCTTGTCGGTGAGTGTTTCAGACAAACCAGAGAAGGGCCTGGAGTCAGGCTCCTGAGGTCGCTATGAGCTTGAGCATCCTCCTGACCTCATGGGACAAAACCTTATCAGTGATGCAGTTTGATTAGGTTCACATACTGTAAGTGACGGTTCACGCGTCTTAACTGCATCTCCCCTGGCCTGTCCGCTTACTGCGGCAGCTGTAAAGGCTCGTTATCTCACATGTGGCGTTAGGGAGATGGGTACTGTGTGGACCTGGTGTGTCTTCTAATGGATCTGTCTCTTCTCTCCTCCCAGACATGGAAGAGCGAGGGCTTCTTTGCACTCTATAAAGGTTTCTGGCCCAACTGGCTTCGGCTCGGTCCCTGGAACATCATTGTATCCTTCGGTGTGCTGCTGGGAGGTCCTGGGTATGGACAGGCCGGGGAGAACCATGCTGTGAAGGGAAATGCAGAGCAGACACCTTGATGGGGCACCTCTGTCTTCCCTGCGGCAGCCCAAGGCAGGTTTCCCTGTGCTTCTTGGGCAGACATAAGGTGCGATGTGGCTGCTGCTGGTTCAAGTGCCAAAAAATGCCACTGGTTGTGAGCGCTGCCTCCAGCAGCTCTGTGGGTGGCCAGCGCAGGGACTTCAGTGTGGCAGCACGGGGGGGGTTCCTGTAGAGGGAGTCCCTGGCTCCAGACGTTCCCTTTGGTCTGAGCTCCTGGAGGTGCTGCGGTTTCTGGATCGGCTCCTGTTTTGCGGGGGAAGCCTGGGGAAGGTTCTGCTGCTCTACGGCGGGCGCTGACCTGCCGCCTCCCTTTCTCAGTGGCCTAGGCGAGCCTGGGCCAGTTGGCTTCTGGGTCAGTCTCTTCCCTCTCCCGGCAGCTCTTGTCCCACAGCTCTCTTCCCTCCGTGCGGATCAGTTTGTGCTGCCTGGAAGAGGGGCACCCCGCGTTGGTCTGCAGCTGAGCTGTGCCGACACTCCGCCTGCCTTGTTGGGAGCCCCGGTGCAGCCGCCTCACGGGTTTGGTCCAATTCCTTGACCTTCTCTTCAGTTTTTTATCACGTACGAGCAGTTGAAGCGCCTTCCATTCTGACCGCTGGCTTCATTCCACCAGAGTCATCGTCAAGACCTGCGGCAGAGAGCTTTGCTGCAGCCTTCCTCTCCATTTCACCATCCCCCTCTTTTGATGTTTTGGTGCCTGTGGGTCCGGGCTGTCCCCCTCCCCAAACGCATGGTCCCTGGAGCATGATCCGCCCGAGGCGGAGCTGGGAGGCTGGTGGCAGGTGCTGCATGTTTTTTCCCTCGGAGGCAAGTATTAACAGTGTGCGAGTGTCTGGGCCTGAAGCAATATCTTCTGTGAAGATCGGTGCATTTCAGTGGCCTTTGGGTGCAGCTGTGGTTCGCTGTTTGGCTCGTGACCGTGTTTCTGCCGTGCCCGCGGGGCGAGGCTGGAGCCTGGGAAAGGGATGCGATCATCTTTTCTTGCGGAATTGTAACCTCATTAAATTATTTATTGACTGGATGGCTTGAGTTTGTGTTTGTGCAGATTTACTGCAGGTGTATTCCAGAGCAGACGGTGTGTCTGCCCTTGGAGAGAACTGGAGCCATTTTTTCAGCACACTATATATGTCTTTTTTTCCCCAAATATATGTATAAAAGCAATCTTTAGGACTCACTGCAATAGAAATGTTTCTAAAATAAAGTTTAATTGTTAGTGTCAGGAAGATTATGGTGTTGCACTCAGCTTAGTTGTGTAAAACCTCAGCCTCTTAACCTTCTTGCTTATGTTGTTTTTGCTTATATCGTTTTTAAAGCAAAGTAGTGTGAGTTAAAGCTGAACTCGGATGTCCCACTATAAAATAACGGCTCTAACATTCCTAGTGTGAAGCAGAACATCAAGACATTTTGGTCATCTTCTGTGTGTGTGGGTTTTTTTGGGTTTTGTTTTGTTTTTTTCCAATGTGTATGGCTGGGAAAGCAACTGGTTCTTGTGTCCCTCCTCCCTTTCCTCTTTATGGGGTGGCTTCAGTTGGGATGAAGGTCCCGTGTGACGCGCAGCAGCGTGTCCTGCCTGGCCGTGCTGGACGCTGGCGTTCTCTCGGTGCAAACTGCCCACGGGACGTTCAGCCAAATCCGGCCCTGACCGACGAGAGCGAACTGTTTGCTGGGGTTTTGCAAAGGCAGAGCTGCCTTGTACCGGCCGCGTGTATAAGGAGGGTGACTCCAGTCGTGCCTTGAGCAGAGGGATTATTACAGGGCCAGCGCTCGGTAGGCTGCGAGATGCGTTTTCGGAGTTAAACTGTACTTGGAAACTACCAGAAACAGGGAGCAGTGGGTTGGAAGTGGACAAGGGTCATATGTCTCGCCTGGCTTTAATCTTGAAGAGGATTTCTAAATATTACAAAGTAAATACATACTCACGTGGTGGATGAACACAAGACTATTTGAGAAATGTATTTTAACTGCGGTACCTTACATTCTGCTGATTTTCTTCAGTGGTTCTGTAGGTTTAGTTCTGGAGCCGTTTCTGTGCAGCTCCGTGGGATGTTGCTGCTGCTGTTAATTTTGGAGGGCTCCTCTGACGGTCGGTATTTGCGGTATTTGCTCCCCTGCCCATCTTCTGCGGGCTGCTGCGAGGCGAGGAGCTCCTCAGCAACGCCAGAAGAGTGTCCCCACGGCCCCTTTGCTGTTTGCCTCTCCCAGCTGTAAGGTGCTGGCGAGAGGCTCTTCTTTCCCCTCTTCTTCCTCCGGCTGGACCAGCTCCCCCTCCCCGGGATGGCTTTGGAGAGCCTCCTTCCGCTTGCCCGAGTGGCCCCAGCCCCTGGAGACGTCCCTTATCTGAGCTTTGGTCGCTCTGGCTGTCATAAACGTTGCCACACGTCCCTCTGCCTCGCTTTGTCAATAGTAACCGTGGGTCCATGTGCGGCAGTGATGACCCCAGCGGATGTGACGGTGAGGTGACGGCTGGCTGTCCCCGCACCAGGGCTCTGTGCCGGGCGGCTCCCGAGGGCGGTCGTAAAGCCCTTCGTCCTGGGAGCATCTTGCCTTTGTGAGCAGGAAAAGCCGAGCCGCTTGGGGTTTCTCGGTTGGTGGATGAGTATTTTGCTGGGTGTTCTGCAAACCACGATCCTAACCCGCGAACGGCTCTGTGAGGGGGTGGCGCTGCTGGAGATCCCGCGTTTTCTGAGCAGGTCCCTTGCCTTGGGATGGCCTTCCTGGAAGCGCTCCCTAAACATACGTTTGTCTTATGTGCTCGAGCTTTTGTGTTTCTCCCTCTAACCTTTCCCGGGCCATGCCAGGTAGCGTGTGAGCGTGCCGCTGGCACTCTGTGCCTAGTTGTGGCGAGCGTGTGTTGGTGCAGATCCTGTTGCCGTCCCAGGAGGCGGTGGTTCCTGAGCGGCTGCAGCCAGCGCTGTCCCACCCTGGGCGGTGTGGGCCGCGTTCCTGCCCCGAAGCCGTTAACATCTTGCTACCTTCAGTGGCTGAAAAATCACCGCGAGCACTGTGACCAGAGTGCAGGCACGAGTGTTGGAGCCTGCAGTGTACGGGGTAAACGTATATCCCAGCGAAGATGGACACTGGGGGGACCTTCCCCGTGTACCCACAGACGGGTTCTGCTGGTTCAGCGCTGGCGTGGGGGTGGTAGTCGAGGCACCCTGGAAAACAAAGTCCTACCCAAATGTGGAAAGTAGAAATACTGGTATGTCCCTGGTATGTTAGGTATGAAAATGTCTGTAAACCCGGTTAAAACCAAAAGGGACCGTAGGCATCCACTTGCCAAGACAAAACCCCAACCGTGAGGGCACGTCCCGTTTCAGGAAGAAGGGAGGAGCTTGCCAGGGAGGCCCTGGGGCTGGTGGGCAATGGAGGAGTGAAAGGACCGCTAAACAAAGCAGAGACTGCAGCAGACGAGCTGAAGAGCTTGTCTTGCTTCCAGGCTTACTTGGAAGAGCTCCGAGGGCTCTGTCTGTTGGAGCCTTGTGACGGGGAGACTTGGGGAAGGTCTCGGGCTGAGAGGCTGGCAGAGGAGGGGGTAGGAGAGGGAATGTGAGCAGGGGGCTGGGCCGGCACCCCAGGTGGCTGGGGGACCTGGGGATGAAAAGGCCAAAGCTCCTGCTTGAAGCCTCTCGTTTAAAGTTCCCCTCCCGTTAGGGAAGTGTCAGAAGTGAGGACGGGGCTCGAAAGAAGGTTTGCTTTCAGAGAACTACCAGCCAGTGACCGCGATGTCTGTGCCATGCTGGTAGAAACTCTAATGAAGATGTGAGACAGAAATGGCTGTGATGTGCTGGAAGGGCCAGTGGCTGGTGGATGAGGAAGAGGAGGAACCCAGGCTTCAGACCTGCTGGGAAGTTTCTGAAGGACTCAGCAACACGTGGACCGGGAAGCTGGAGTGAACCCAGTCTGGGCTTCTAGAAGGCTTTTGATCGAGTCCCTTATGAAAGCCATCAAAGCAGCAAGGCTGCTGCAGGATAAGAGGGAAACGCCTGCCGGGGACGAGCCAAGGTCGTGATTGGAAGTATTCAGGTTGTAACTGGGAAAGCTGCGGAGGGGCATGGTGAAGCAGAAACACGAAGTGGGAAGGAGGGATCGCTGCCGGTGATGGCTGCTGAACCGCTGTGGTCTCGCGGCTTGGATGCGGCTGCCGCTGAGCGCTGCTCCTGCGGAGATACCTGTTCTGCGCTGGTGGGGTGGGATGGGGGGGCCCCTGCGGAGCAGGACTGCCCGTCACGGCGAGCTGCCGCACGCTACGTACGGGACGGGGCCAGGATGTGCTCACGGGGAGGCACCGGCCCCGGTTAGTATTTGTGCTCTCCCCCGAGCTGTCCTGATGCTTCTCTCCGTCTCACCTCCCCCCCACCTGCATCTCGTGCCGTGGGGCTTGGACCCTCTCCCCCATCGGGGCTAAAGCTCCCCAGATGTCTCCCTGGTGTCAGGCCACCAGAGCCCTTCCCGTGGTGCAGAGCCGGGGTGTTCCCAAAGGGCTTCCCCGCTCCACAGCTCCGTCCGCAGTGCCCACAATTCGTACGTCTGCTGCGTCTTTCCCCCCCGCCGCAGGGCCCACGTCCTCTCCCTGGCCCCTGCGCTCCCAGTTACTGTTTGACAGAGGAAGGCTTGACCCTGCCCTGTTTCCTGGCAGCCCGCGTTTTTCCAGCTGAGGAGGCAGGAGAGGTGGCTTGTGGCACTTTGTTTAAAGGGCTGGAGCAGTGGCAGTCGCAGCCTGCGAGGGTCACCCCCGCCCCGGGGCGTGAAGGACATGATGGTGGGGTTGTAGGATTCTGTAATATACAAGGATGCGGAGGCTTTATTTCTGTGAATTTCTTTGTTGCAGGTTACTATTAGTAAGGTAAATACACTTATGATTAGTAAAGGAAGTGTGCGTATAGATAATTTTTTTTTTTTTTTTTTTTTAGTACTAGTAGCAAATATATATTTCATTCAAAATATTATGGTACAGTTCATTAAGCTGCTCCTGGGAGCGAGGTCAATCGATGATGGATGAAGTCTCTTTGGAGATGATCCGTGTCACAGAGCCTGGAATCAGCCAGGTGTCCCTGGTGGGTCCGAAGGATTGTGCAGAGAAGTTCACGCAGGGGGAGCTCTCGGAGGGAGAGGGGCTCGTTTTGGGTAGGTAACAAGTTGCTTTTAGCTGGATCCATAAGTGGGCAGAGGACACCAGCTCCTGGAACAGCCGTTGCTGACTTCTGCTTGCTCAGGAGGCCCCTCTGCAGGTTATGGCAGTTTCTTTGCTTTGGGCGTGTGGAGGGTGCCCTGGGCTCCAGCTGCGCTTATCCAGGGCGTCGCAGTCTCCCACCTGCGCCTGCCAAGGATGCGCCGGGTGCCCAGGCTGGCAGACGTTTTCTCCATCTGTATTTTAGCAGGCATCTCGCGTCGGTACTTTTCCCCGTTATAACCAGGTCGCCTTCGCGGTTGCTGCTCCGACAAGGCATTGGTGTCGTTCCCTGCAGGAAGAGGCTGTCCTAGGTCTGCTTTGTCACCCACACCTACCCGTGGGGCTGGGCGTTGGGAACTCTCTCTGCTTGTTCCCTGTTTCCAGCATCCATGCCACAGCAGGCTGGGGAATGTCCACCACCCCGTCTGCCACTGTGGCGGCTTCCTGCCCAGGCTCTCGTTGCTCACCTCCCTGCTCCAGGGTTGTCTGGAAACGTGGCTGGAGGGGAGGGACCTCCCTGGGCACAGCGTGAGTGTACCTGGTCCCTTCCGGCAGGCAGCAGCTCGGCAGAGCTCTGTTCCCCAGCCTGAGAGACGCCACGACACCCAGGGCTTTCCCCGCGCCGCCCCGAGAGCTGCCCGGCTGCTGAGCCGTACGTGCCGAGAAGCCCCAGGTGAGGGATGCCCTAGAATCGTGTTGGGGACGCGCCGTCCGTGGGCTGTGCCCCCACAGGGGACAGCCATGGCTGGCTCAGCCCTGGGAGCCATCCTCGCTGTGCTGGCCTCGCTCATCATCACTGCCAACACGGTGGTGGCCATCGCTCTCCTTCGCCTCATCTGTAAGAGCGGCTCCAAGGGGCTCTATTTTGTCCTCAATCTCGCCGTCGCGGATGCCATGGTTGGCTTCACGGTCACGGGTCTGGTCATGGATGAGTTTTCCCAGCCCTTTTATCCTCCCCAGATCTTCTGCGTCCTGAGAATGGCTTTCGTGACCTCCTCTTCTGCTGCCTCTATCCTGTCTCTCCTCCTGGTTGCGTGTGACAGGCACCTGGCAATCAGGAAGCCTTTCCACTACTTCCAGATGGTGACGGGCCTGCGGGTCGGGGTGCGCTTGGTGGGGCTCTGGCTGGTTGCTGCCACCATTGGCTTCCTCCCGGTCCTCACCCCGGCCTTTCAGCAGACCTCCGACCGTGAGAAGTGCTCCTTCTTCAGCGTCTTCCACCCTGCCTACATGCTCTCCGTCTTCTGCGCCGGCTTCTTCCCAGCGCTCTTTCTTTTCATTTATCTCTACTGCGACATGCTGAAAATTGCCTCTGTGCACGTGCAGCACATCCGGGAAGTGGAGCACGCAGGGCTGGCGGGGGGCTGCGCCCCGTCCCGCAACACCAGCGACATGAAGGCCATGCGCACCGTCGCCATCCTCATCGGCTGCTTCACGCTGTCCTGGTTGCCATTCTTCATCGCCAGCATTGCGCAAACCGTCTGCCCTGGCTGCTTCCCCTACAAAGTCATTGAGAACTACCTCTGGCTGCTGGGACTCTGCAACTCCCTCCTGAACCCCCTGCTCTACTCCTGCTGGCAGAAGGACGTGCGGCTGCAGCTCTCCCAGCTGGCTGCAGGCGTGAAGAGGAGAGTCCTCTCTTGCCTGGGGAAGAGCCGCCGATTTCCTGGCAGAGGCACCAAGCCTCTCCCCAGTGTGTCCTGCCTGCAGCTCCAGGACTGACACGGTAGGGGACGGCTGTCACCGGCTCTCCAGATCATCTCCTGCATCGCGACCATGAACTCGGGGTCTGCCAGCTGTGGAGGAGATCATGGACGGGGTGGGACCAATCCGGATGCTAATTCCCAGACATCAGCATGGCCAAATTCCAGCCTGCCTGCAGCCCCACGGCCCGCTTTGCACCAGCCCCAGGCACCCCAAATTGCAGGTGCAGGGAACGCATTAGATTTTGCCTGGAGAGCCTCAGCCTTGCGTCTCCTGGGACCAAGCCCTCAGCATTTGCTCCACGGCTGAAGACCCTTCACCCATGGCTCCCCCTGCCCAGAGCTGGATCTGCCCGCCCTCCTCTCTGCCTGCAGCCTCAGCTCGTGGGGGTCGAGGCCCCTGCGCAGCGCTGCTGGCACAGCGGTGCCTCTGTCACCTTTGGCTCTCGGCCCGGACAGCGGAGGCTGGGAGGTGTGCGCGGGCCCCACATCTGTCCTGGACCGCGAGCACTGCCAGTCGCTGCCCTTCCCAAACTGAACTCGCCATCCTACAGCTGCAGCCTGCGCCATCCCCAAGCCTGTCCCCTGCTGCAGTCACACCTGCAGCCAGGGAGGGTGGCCCCCACTCTGGACTGTGTCCACCCGGGCAAACGCGAGGGCTGGGGGGTCTGGGCTCCCTCCCACCGTCCCTCAGCAGCGGGGCTGGCATGGCGAGCGCGGAGCAGGCTGCACGCCCGGGAGAGGTGCAGGGCAGCACGGGCTGCGCTGTCGCTGTTTGGCGTGGGCTGTAAAGCCAGTTAATGAGTAACCGGCTGGATGTTGATCTGCGGCAAAGGAGCGGGAGGAACGGCTGCCTGGAGCAGCAGGAGGGCTGCCTCGTCCCCCGGGGGGTGGCACGGCTGGGTTTGGGACTGCAAGGGTCCCTGCACCCGGACTCATCGCATGGGAATGCTTCTGCATGGCCCTGCCATGCTGCAGCGGTGACCAGGCTGCTCACCCTGCCAGAGGCTGGTATGATATTTAATTGCTTCTCGTAAAGTCACGTCCATTTGATCAGCGTGGCAAGATAATTTCCCTTAAAAGAGTCTTTTTAGCTAAGAACGTATCCTAATCTCAAAATGAGGGTGCTATGCATAAAACAGCAGCTGTTTCCACCTCTGTCGTTTGCCCCACCATAGACATGACGGCCCAAGGCCGTACCCAGCATGAATCCAGAACCTTCCTTGGGCCTGAAGCCTTCCCCAACCTAGAGGAAGAGGCAAAAATAAAAGCGCTTTTTAAAAAAAAACAACCCCTAAACAACAGTCCCCGTGGCATTCACCGCTGCCTGGGAAAGGCCTGAGGCCAAGTATCACGGAGCAGCTGCTGTTCCTGGCTGTAGGACACGGAGCGAGCCTGAGAGGAGGCTCTGCGCAGCGGTGCTGGCTCCGGGGGTGGACTGACGCCTCGCAGGTGGATGGCGCGGGTGGATCCAGCCTGACTCAGCTCGGGGGATCCGCACATCGTCTGTCTGCACCACGCGCTTGCTGCCTACTCTGGGCGAAGCCTGAGCTCCGCCGGCTGTTGCTTTGCAGAGCCGCCCCATCCTCGCTGAGCCTCTGGTAACGCCGAAGCCGTCCTCCGCCTCCCTCCGACAGCCTTCTCGGGGTGCCCGCTGCCAACGGGGACGCTTCGCACGTGGGCTTCTGACTGCGCCCCGGCGCCAGCCCTCAGCAGCACCTGTGCCGGGGCACGGAACCCGCCGAGGACTGTGGATCTGGGACGGGACGCCGCGGGGAGCATCAGGAGCCCCGTCTGGGCAGGCCTGCGGTGATGGCAGTGTCCCCATCCACAGCTGGGATGGTGGCTCGGGCGGCTGCCTCGGTGCCAGGGAGAGACAGGGTCTGGGTGGGAGAGGAGGCGCTTCTGCCAGGCTCTTGTGCAGATGGAGGACTCCCTGCAGCTCCCAGGGGCTCTGGAGTGGTGTCTCCTCTCTCCGAGCCCTGGGCTGGAGGAGCCGGGGCTCCGTTCCTGGGAGACCCCTCCAGATCCCGCCGGGACCGTGCCTGCCGCCATCTCCTCTCCCAGCCCCGCGGGGGCTCTGTGGGTCCTGAGCATTGCCCCGGGGCGGCCAGAGGAGGGTGGGCACCTCCGAGGCCATGGCGTGAGGAGGGACGGAGTGGAAGGGACAGACGGAGGGCGCTTCCCCTGCTTGCTGTCCCTCAGCTCAATAAACTGCGTTTACTGCCAGCCTGGTCTCCGTTCCTGACGACCCGGGGCTCCCCAGCGCTGTCCGAAAAGTCGGATCCGTCCCCAGTGTGCCACAGCCAGTCTCCCCCGCCAGGACGAGACGTTATTTATTTCAGAGTTGGGTGCTCGGTGGTTTCCCACAAATCAAGCACCCCTATCAGGACTCTCCGCACCGTCTTTAGACGCGTTTTCCAATACTGTTACCAAAATCCGTAACGGAACTCTCACTCTCTAAGCCAGGTTTGTAGTTCAGAAAGCCGACGCTGGTCTATTTACGGCGCCGGGTGCATGGGGGATCTCTCCTCCCGCCCCGCGCACCCACCAGGACTCTGTGCGATTTTTGTACACGTTTCACGTCATCCTGATGACACCCGTACCTCCTCCCTGTATTTGATGGGTCGGTAATTCACATACGACGGCACCACGGGGTTACAGCTACCGTGCGTGCTCAGGGGAAGGGTCTTCGCCGGGGCCGGGGTCGTCTTGACCCGTGGGTGTGATTTTCACCATTACAATGGAGGCGCTTCAGCGCGGGACACTAAGAATTTCCACTTTCCTGCCCTGTTGGCTGAACGCCTCAGAGCATGTAGATTAGTGCCATCCTCGAGGTGTGCGTTCCAGGATGCGCCTCCTCGAGAACGACGCAACACTCGCCTCCCTGGACTGGGAGTTCTTTCATTAGCTCATGCTTGATAGCTTCAAGGACGTCGTTCCCGTTATCCGTGAGGACGCACACANGAAGGGCGGCCCGGGGTGAGGGGCCGCCCGCCGGGGGAGGCTGTGGGCGGCGGGGCGGCGGTTTGGGCCTGGAGCGCCTCAGCGGCGGGGCTCTCCCGCGGGTCCCGCCGTTTGTGGGGCGGAGGGGCGGCAGCAGGGNCTTTCATTAGCTCATGCTTGATAGCTTCAAGGACGTCGTTCCCGTTATCCGTGAGGACGCACACACGGCCTTCCAGCGCCAGCCACTGACACCATCCCAAGGCCGCGCTGTGCGGACGCGGCGGCCGCCGGCCCG
>VXBH01001940.1:103592-125074 GCA_013400035.1 Rynchops niger | reverse complement strand
CCCGGGCCTCTGCCGCCCGGGGGTTCTCCTGCCGCCTCTCAGGTCGTCGCGGGGCTCTGTCGCAGGTCCCCCGGCGGGGGCGTTGGCCTCCCGGTCGGTGCTGGCTTTCTCTGGCGAGGCGCGTTTGAGTAGCGACGTCTACAAGAGCCTCACGGGAGTCCTCGGAGCCCCCGGGGGTCTGCTGGTGGTGGTGGTGGTGGCGGCATCTCCAGTGCTCCGCGCCGCGGTGGCCCTTTGGGTGGTGGGGAGGCCGCTGCGAGAGGTTTATCTGGGTAGGGAGTCCCCCGGCGGCCTTTTGGGTCCAGCCGCAGTTAAAGCGTCACAAGGTGGGACAAGAGGGAGGGAGATGTGAGTAGCATTTAAATAAATTATTGAACTGACTGCTACGTGGACCGCTTCTGGCGCTCCAAGAGCGGCTGGTTTGCGAAGGGTGGGGATGAAGGTGGCAGCAGCTTCTCCCCCCTGGGCGTAACTGGCTGGGTTCTCTCCCGAAGCCTGGCCAGGCTCAGCCGTGCCCAGCCCTGTACCGCGTCTTGCGCTGGATTCCTTCCGTCCTACGTAGGAAGCGCTCTTACCTTCAGGCACGCTCACCCCGGTAACCACAGCTGCCGGTGGGCTGTAACTTGCCCCCAGCCCCGCTCCATGAAGATCCTGTGACTGCGGTTCAGATACATGTGCATGCACACGCGTATTTGGTTCCTTAAGCAATATACTTGAGCTTCTTTATATTTATCTCTTTCTCACTGTCTTAATTATTTTGTTCATGTTTTGATTGTGTGTGCGAGGTCCAGCTGTTAACAGCAACGTGTCTTCAGATCACGCTGCAGAGAAACGCTTTTGTCCTTTAGTGCCATATGTTTGTCACACAAACATGTTAGTCCTTGGCTAGATTACTCATTAGTCCACACGCTTTCTAGCTCCCCCGTGCTTCACTTGCACAGCCACGATAATTAGACATTGTATTTTCCAGACTGCAGAACGTTGCAGCAGAGTCGTGAGATGATGGGTAAAATGTAACCCGATGGGTAAAACGTAACCCGAGTAGTTTGTCCAGCAAACTTGCATTCCTTCTTACTCCAGCCTTTCATCTCCTTCCCGCTCTGGAAGCTGACTGGTGGGGTTTTCTGTTTCTTAGTGTTTTATTTGAGAGATTTCGTAACGTCTAACTAAAAAGCCCGCTGTGTTAAGTTGTTGAAAGCTCTGTCTGAGCCACTGTAAGGTCAGGTTTCTTGGTTTAATGTCATGTTTTTGTATGGGTGACTTGAGCTCATAGAAGAGGTGAAGTTCAATCTGTGAGTAATTTTAAAGATAAGGTGTTGCTAGAGAGGCATTCCATGCACCTTCCGAAGATGGTGTGAGATTTCTCCCCTAATCCCCAACTTTTCTGCTGACGTTCTTCCAGTGCCAACGTATCCATCCCAAAGCGACACTTCCCCACTGCGTCCAGCTGCCCTGCGCTCGGCCAGGACGAAGCCAGTCAGGTCCTTGCGCTGGTGCTGCCCCTCTGCGAGGCTCTCGTCTGGGGAGCAGCACTCGCCCCTCGGTCCGGGTTTTTGCACTGGGATGTTCCGATGATCCTGATTGCTGGCTCTGCTGGGGTTTTCTTTGGGACTTCACTCTTTTCTTCTTCTTCTTCTTCCCTTCTTGTCCCCCAGGAAATCTGTGCAGTTAGTCCTGCATTCATTTGCCTGACGGGTTTCTTCTAGCCTTTTGAAATATATTTCTGAAAACGGGATCTTTTGAGCGTTTGTTACGAAGTGGCAGGTGGTATCGCTCTCTGGGCGTGCTGTGAGTGGGGTTGGTGGGATGTGACCTGCCTGGGGTCAGGCATGTCGCCTCTGAGACTGGAGCCGCCTGCTCTGCACCCCGGGCCACGGAGGACGCGCTGCTTATCCCCTGTAAATCCGTGTTAATGCAAAATGATTCGTAGGCGTTGTGTCGGGAGGTTTGACAGAGCCATGTGAGCAGCCTAAAAACGCTCTGTGGAATATTTAGCCATTTGGCACGATGTCTGGGGCCGTTGGTGAGGGCTGCCCGCAGCGAGGCAAACACGGTTGAGCGCCTGGGTCTGTGCCGGTGTACACATGAATGTGTGTACGCACCCTGGTAAAGAATTTTTGTCCTTTGTTTTGGGTTATAATGATTATAAGCAAACGGCACAGCTCATACACGACTTGAACAAATCTCTGTGTTTTTGCTGCTGTGGAGATATATTTGTGGAAATATGCCATTCGCTTGAAAACGCTGCAGATAGCCCTTTGGTGTTACTGAATGCCGTGTTGTCAGGGTCAAAGAAGAAAGGGACTCTTTGTGTCTCTCTTTCTTTTTTATTTTTTTTTTAACAGTGCCCTGCTAGACTAATTAGATTTGTCTGAAGTTAATATTTCTTTTGAGTACAAGCTTCCAGAATCAAGGAAAGTGAGCGGTGTGCTTCTTACTATCGAGGATTACCGGAACGTAATCTTTCTGTGCAAAGGCAACTAATCTCAGGCATGCAAACAGGGTTTATTTAACTGCGTGCCAGCGCTTAAAAGCATTGATGTATGAAATCCCTTGCAAATTCAGATGTACTTGCTGCTAATCACTTCTCCACCTGCTCGTCCACCTCCATCCCCCACACCCCAGAATCTGCCTATTGGTGTCAGTCACCGGAGACTGATGGTGACACGTGCAGCCGCCGTTTGCCAGCTCCAGTCCCAACCTGTGCTCTCGATGCCTGGGTTGGGAGTTTTATCGTCATTAGGACCCAGCTTTCCTGTTGTGCTCGGAGCTGGAGCTTGTAGGCTTGCGTGGAGCTGCACCGAGTGTGGGAGCTCAACCCCGGGCTCCATCTTTTAAACAACTACACAAGCTGGGAGCGGCAGGAGAACTGGCTGAAATACTGAAATACGATCAGCATCTTGCCATGTTTCTCGTGCAGTATGCAGGTACAGTACGTGTTTTGTGTGCTTTTCCTGAAAATGCGTTTCTCCAATAATGTCGTCTTAAGTGTTGTTAGCTTAAAGGGTTATATGGAGTCGACAGAAGTAACCACCAAAAGGCTGCTGGTCTCATCAGCGTGCCTCGCCAGCTTCTGGATCAAACTGATGATTATGAAGCTCTAACCATGACACTTAAGGCAGGAGTACAGTAGAAAAGAGGGCACGAGCCCAACAGTAGTTTGTGAATTTGGGAATTAGTCTCAGAAGGCAAATTGTTGGTATCGCAATGTAACTTGAAAGCCTCGGTATCTTCTCTCCTTTCCCTTCCTTGCTCTTTTCTCTGTGTTTTCTAATTGATTACTGACGATGCTGTGTACTTTGGTTTCTTCTAAAACGTGTTTCTTTAGAGCTAAAACAGGCAGTATGAGATCAGACGGCAGATTGTATCCTGGAATCCAGTTTACTTCTAAATTGCATTTCTAAACAGGCAGAAAAGAAAAGCCTGACTCCTGTTCAGGCTGAGCAATACTTATTTCATATATTTGCCAATGTTGGCAAAAGGTAAATCTGCATTTATAGCAGAGCCTGTGTCAGCCCATTTCTTAAGTTCCTCTTGATGCTGGGTAAGAGAGAAGTTTGATGAGTGGGGATAATCTACGTGGGCTTTTTACGTGTGTCATTAACATGCTTTTAGGTATGTGAAAGTGTCGGAGTACCGGTTACTACGTTTTTTCCTTTGAGTTACTGGGGAGGATTTGTGTACCTGCTCTTTTATTACCTAGGTGGGCATCAAGAAAACCATCTGAGTGCCTGACTCGCAGCAGCGCGAGGTTGCTGTCAGGTCGTGTGGTTCCCTTGTCTGGCCCCGGGTGAGCTGGTTTGTGTGTCTCCAAAGCAGTGCGAGGCTTGCGGGCAGGGCTCCGCTTGTCATTTGAGTGAACATTAGTAAACCCAGCAGGGAAGGTTTTGCCAAAATATTGAAGTGGAAGCTCTGGGTGCTGTTTCCCTGTACAATCGCAGGAGCCTTGCACAGTGAGCCGTGCAAACCTGTGTTTTGGGTAGAAGCGGTGTCAGCATGTTCAGCTCTCAGTAGTAGGAACAATCTGTAAAACAGTGCTTTTCAGTTCACGTTGTGACTATTTCTCATTTCTTGATTTTTTTTTCACTGGTCATTAAGGCAAATGGCCAAGCTCTCCCAGCAGGAACTAGGGGTTGGAAAATGAAGTCCTGTCCAGGGTCTGGCACAGGACCCAGTTAGGGTAGATGCTTCCTCCCTTGATTTATGCCTGGAACATTGAGATCTTTCCTGTCTCTCTCCAGGCCCTTTCTAAACGCGGGCTGTGAAAGCTACAGCCCTATATAGCACCAGCACAGACCCGGATGGATATGGATACCTGCCCCCATCATGCTGTTTAGGACAGCGGGAGCCTGCTGTGTTTCTGCCCCGTAAGACACGACTCAGCATCTGTTCCCAGAGGTGAAGACCACCTACAGCGACCTCCTGCTGCTGGGTGAGAGGACTGGCTGGTAGTTGTTCCCTCCTCAGCTTTAAGCATCTTCACTACTTTTCCCCAATCCATTTTTCTAGTGAGGAATCTTCTAGTCCAAGTTGCTTTTTAAAATAAATTTAAAATCACTGCATTATGGCAGCTCCTGATATCGTGCTCCTAAAACTTCACTCTTGTGAAAATCCCTGGAGATAGGTAGTGGGTGTGCTTGGAGGTGAAGGACACGCTAAGGCCCGTGCCACGTATGGCTCTCTAGAAATGCTGACACCGGTCTGGCACTCACTGAAAACCCTAATTTTTCTCCTCCTCCCCCCTTAGCTTCTGCATAGCACTTCACTGCAAATGCGGAAATCTGCTGATTTCTGCCTTTCCCGGCTGGCTCTCCCCAGAGCCTCAGGAAAGCTGAGTGAAACCCCAAGGCTTGCTCCTGTGCCCATGGTCCCTCCTTTCCTGAGCAGAGCAGCTCGAAATAGTCAAGGATGCTTCCTTAAAGTGGGTGTGAAGGAAAAGTGCTTGTGCCTCACAGTCGTACTGGCTGATTCTGCCAGCTTTTATCCTGCTCTGTGCCCAGGAGAGAAGCTTTTCTGCAGCTTCAGCTTTCTTCTGTGCATGCTCTTTGTATCCAGGGGGATGTGGCTGGAGCTCAAGCTGAACAGCAGCTCTCTGAAACGGCAGAAGAGAGGCGAGCGGTTCTGAAGGTGGCTGCTGTCTGTGGCATTTACCAACTGTAGGGTGGAAAATCTGATGTAATGAGGAGTTTCTTGCTCTTGGCGCAGGCAGCTGTGCACAGGGACTTTTTCTGCCCACCATAACCACCCTGGCAGAGGCCTGGGCACGTGTCATGAAGTAAATGCCAGGTTCTGTGGATGAAGACGACTCGGCAACCATCGTCAGTAGCTCCTGGCTTTCTCTGCTTGCAGAACCTGGAGCAAAAAACAGGGCGAAGAGCCTGTGGAAGGAGGTCTTGGGATTTGTTGGAGGAGCTTGGAGGAGCTACCTTCTTGACATGTGTGAGTGGCACTCCAAATAACCGCGTTCTCTCCAGCGCTGTTTCTTGCCAACACTACCCAGAAAATACATTCATTTTTGTTTATTGCATGTGAAGGAGCTACTCAGTTTTCAGCCTGTGCCTGCAGAGAAAAATATTTTGCTGTTCATGATCTCGTCAACTTCCATTCTCTGTAACTTCTCAATATTTCGACCTGTGGAATTCTAGTCTGAGGCTGCATAAGGACAGTAGCGGGCTTCTCTTCTAGAGCACTCGTACCATGTGTTCTGCATGCCATAATGGAGTTGTAAATGCAGAAGGTTAGTTTTAAACCCAAGGAAGTCCTCTTTCTCCCTTTTGAAGAGGTTTAAGCAGTATAGAGGAGCGTATCAAACAAGAAGGGTAGCTCTAAACCAGTTTTTCTCTTGGGAAATAATTGGCTTGGAATAAAAAAAGCTGTAAATTGGAATGAAGTTTCACAGCAGGGGTGCAAACTTTCCTCCTTTCCTCATGCGATTGATGTCTTTGAACATGACGCTTGATTTGAAGCAACCCCGTTTGAGCTCTGTAAACCTTACATGCTAATGCAGGGGTTTGCAGGAAGGAGTCCTTGCTGCCTCAGCGCTGCCTCAAAGTGCGTCATTGGCCTGTGAGTATCAGTTGGAAAAAAGGCTGTAGGGAAGTCAGTTGCTTATTCTGGAAACCTGAGAGTAGGACAGTAATTTTTGGTTTCGTTCATACTCATCGTACTGGTGTGGCTGTTTCCGGATTGCTTGGTAAGAGCAATGGATTGAGGGCGAAAACACCACTGAATCCTCCAGTGGGAACACAACGAGGGTTTTATCTCTGACCTCTTCGCTGATCCTGGTGTGGTCTCTCAAACAGGATGACCTAAGCCATGGCTTGATGAGACAGCCTGGATCTGGATTGCCGGTACTGGTGCCTTAATCATGCCCTGCGTGGTCACCTTTGAGCATTAATCTGACACCATGAATTTGTACCAGCACAAAAAATGTTGCTGCATTCACGTCTGGGGATCATGTGTTGCATCTGTTAGAGAGCATATCTGATTACGTTTAATGGAGAGCCCATACATAATGAATTTTTTGGAAGTGGGCTATTCATGAAGCGGCTGGAGCAAGTCCCCAGTCTGTTCTCCCAGGAGCGTCTCTGGTTGTCTTTATGATGCTTCTGCTAGGTTTTGCCCGTGTCTCTCGTGGGTTGTGCATGCATGTTGGTAGATAGAAATGCATTTGTTGAAGTATTGCTGAACACATCCTCATCCTTTAGGTAGTCATTGATCTCACACTGGTCTTCACCTGACTTCCCCCAAAAAACACTCCGCTGAACTTTAATTTACGTTACCGTCACCCTTAGGCGGTTCTTATGACGAGAGTCCCCCTCCTTGGGGAGAAACAACCCCATGTCCCAGTGCATGCTGGGGCCAAACTGCTGGAAAGCGGCTTTGTGGAAGAAGTCTTTGAGTGTTCTGATTGACCTGGAGTTGAGTGTGAGCCAACAATGTACCCTTGCGGCAAAGGAGGTCAGCTCCTCCGGCAGCTTGGCTGTTTTGAGGTGCCCGACTGTAGCTCCGGGATTCATCTCTCTCCGAGGCAGCGTGTCTGAGCTGGCCGGTCAGGTCTTGCTCCCTAGTGAATGGAGAGTGTCACCACAGGACGTGGCGTGGTTCCTGTGACCAGCTGCGGGTTGATGTGCCGCATTCCCAGGTGAGAGGAATTGTACTCTGAACTCTGGCTGTGCAGATGGTGGTTGGCTGTGTGGGTAGCTGTTGTCCCCCCTCTAAAGTGAGCTTAGGGTGACCCCATCCTCTGCCGCAACATCGTCACTTGTTGGTTGAAATCCCTCCTGTGGCCGATGGGTAAGAGTCTTGCGTTTGGTTTTACAGTATACCTGTCTCTTTCCAACGTCTACCAGCGGCTCTGAAAGCTCCAGCTGTGCCACGTGTTCAGATTGCTGTTTTTTTTTCCTCCTGGCAACGTCACAGCTGTTATGAGTACATCCCCTTTCGATGGCAGAACTTGATTATTGTAATCCCAGTTCATGGGGGCTTTCGGAGGACTCTTGCCCATGGCTTGCATGGACTGCAGCAGCACGTTACGTTCCTGGCAATGCGCATGGTGATCATATTATGCTTGTTTAGCATTCTTTATATTTGCTGCCTATTAAGTAGCAAATTAAAAGTCAGCTTCGTAAGCTTGCAGTTGAAGCCTCGGTCCATATGCTAGCAAACCATTTCTTGCGGTTCTTCAGAGGTGTTTGGCCAGCAGTGATCTTTGCAAGGAAAATACGCAGCTGTACTACAACATGTCGTGGCTTGCAAAAGTTCTCAGTGGCTGGTTTAAGGTGTCAGTGTTGAGATGATCTCAAAGACTTGTAGGCCTGCAAAATGTCATCTAGAAGAGCAGAAAACCATGTAACTGCAGAGCTCCGGGTCTTCGTTTTCATCCAGAATTAGAAATCTTAGAAGGATTGGCCCGACTTGTAGAGCTCATCCTTCTTACAGTGTTCAGGAGAGTGTGACCCTGACACAACGCACTTTGTGTCCGGACACCACAGCTCCTCCGTGGTATGTGTGACCCCAAAAAACCTAACAGGAAAATAGTTTCCTCAGTTTACTTTCGCTAAAAGCAACAACGCAACCTCCAAGTTTAAGCCCTCCCCCAGCTTCTCTGAGGAGAGTAGGGAGGAAGAAACACAGGGAAACCCGGGGCTGTAGCACTGGGGGGAAAGGTAGGCACGTGTACGGGGTAATTTAGCATGTGACAGCGGACACGCTTTTTGTCAAGGCCCTCAGAGCTGTGTGGCTGGTGAGAACAACGCTCTTCTCGGAGACCTTGGTATCCCTTTGCAAGTGGGGAAAAGCCACTCAAGTTGCAGGTTGAGACTATGTGAGTGGTGGTGGGGAATGTGAAGAGTCACATGAAGTGATCTGCTGGGACAGCCCTGGGGTGGACGCTGAGGGTCTCCTGGGTGCGACTCTTCCTTTGAAAAAGGTAACTTTGTGGGTGGGCACCCACGAGTCCTGTCCTGCTGCGCAGCTCAGGACGTTGGCGGGTAACACGAGGTGAACTGAAGTCTCCGCGTTCCTTGTCAGGTTGCCCCTCATGTCCGCCTCATCCTCTTGCACGTGATGAACTTCATCCTTTTAGGCAACCGGTCCTGTTTCAAACTTCGCCGTACTGCTTTTGGAGGGTGTTTTGCAAGCTCTGCTGCTGGTCCTCGGGCGCGCGGAGCCGCTCCTCTGTCGTGTGTGCTGCTAGAGGCCGGTGCCAGCACCGCGAACTCTCCCCCGTGCTGCAGAGCAGATTCGGCAGGTTCCTGGAGCAGCAGTGAAACCTGAGGTGAGGATCAGCCAAGAAGGGAGAGGTTGAGGGGCTGATTTGAGATTTCCTTACTCCGCCTCTTCTTAACGACATAGGATGCCTGGAAGAAGCCGTGCTGCAGGCCTAGCCTGCTGCTGCTCATCCCCTGGCTTACGAAGGACTCTGGGAGCTTGGGGACAGCGTCTGCCTGTCACCAAGTCAGCAGTCGCGTTCCTCTGCCTGCTCGAGAGCGTTTTACTCAGAATTGCACCAGCCTCCCCTTCCCCTTTGCTCCTCTCCAGCTGTTTAAACAAGTCATGAACGGGTTGACCTTTTGGTGCAGGAGATAACCGGGAGGAGGATTCCTCAGGAATGCTTTTAATTACTGAGCCCTCCGGGGCTTTTCACAGGGCTTGATGAATTCTGGGAATATACCTTTCTTTTCTTTTTTTAATTGCTCTTCATGTAGCTGCCTTTGGGGCAGCATTTAATGCCAGCACCTGGGATCTGGATGTTTTCAGGTAGAAAAGATAGAAGACAAGAAGAGAAACAAGTACTTACTAATTACCGTTCAGTTCTCCGTCACCATGGTCTCTTCGTCTCCTTTTGTAGGTCTGCCTTTGTCAATCCGTGTGCTGATAGCAGGGGCACGTTGCTGGCTCTCAGCGGGTCCGTAGCTGGTTCACAGCCACGCGGTGCTTCGTGGGCGGTGGGGAGGTGATGGGCAGTTGGGGTCTGCTGGTGCTGGAGACTTGAGAGCGTTTGTAGGTCAGTTTCTGCTCCTTCCCGTATCTCTCAGGTTAGGGTTGGAGCCTAATCAAGCATCCTAGCTCCAACTGACAGTGGAAATAATTGAAGTAGCTGCATTTGCTCTTCAGTGGGTTAGAAAGTAATCGCCCGAGTGCTGTGCCTTAACAGCCAGGTGCTGGCTAATGCCCGGTGTCTGTATGGCGAGTTGCCTTCAGCCAGACCCCACCGTCTATCTGCTTCAGGCCTGGCGGCGCGAGTGTCTGGCTGCTCGTCCGCCTCCTTCCCTGCACCCGGGCATGGGAAAACACATTTCCATCAGCTGGGTAATAATAGAGCAATCTTACAATTGCTCCTTCTCTGTTTTCCCCGTTTCTTTGCTGCGCGTGGCCTCTCTCTATTTTTAACTCCCTGCATGCGAGATTTGTTTTCCTGAGCCCTCACGACCTCAGTGATATTTTGACTTTGAGGTATTTAAGAAACAGCATTGTAGGCATCTTGCATAGTCGGGCGTGACTATTGTTGTTGCCAGCCGAATAGTACTTATTTTTTTGGCTGCTTCTTGCGTTCTCACCTTTCAGTAGCTGAGAGAAGAGCCCCTTCAGGCTCTCTGTAGTCACTCCCTTGTCTATTTACAGCCGTACACAGCAACCATGTTTATTAACAAGTTCTTGGAAGTGGAATCCCCTAGAATAGAAATCACAATGCTGCGGTGTGTCTACAGCAAGGTTTGGTACAAATGCCTCGGCCCATCAGTGTGTTGGGATGGCGTCATTGTCATCTTTGGTACTCCCGTAGTTCTGCTCCAAACAATATTTTCTGAAATATGTCTTTTTTTTATAACCCAAACTGTCCATTCCTTTAAAGCTGTCTCATTCAAATGCCGCTTGTCTCAAAAAAACTTATTCCTTTCCCCACGTCCACTGTGTCAACCAGCACATCAGCACGTGCCTCTGAAATTTTTATGTCCTCCGTAACTGAGTTTTCCTTTAAATATTTTGATTTTTCGTTACAGGGTGGCTAGCTTCATCTAGGGAGATCCTGTAACCGTTTAAACAGCTAGCTGGCTGTAGCAGGATGGTGCTGGTAAACAACGTTGGGCTTCAAAGCTCTTACAGACACCTGAAACTGTACTTGGGGTGCTCCCAGGAGAGAAGATGGGAGCAGAGCCCAAAATCCATGTTTTTGGGTAATATTTGGTCTATAGGTTATTTGATATTTCAGAGTGTGCTGTATAGTTAGTGAATATTTAAAAAGTTGTGCTATTTGTGAAACCTGATTCTGATCTTCCTGGGTCTGTATGGGCCTTGGTGTCTCCTTCATTGGGATCCTTCCTGGAGAACATGAGTTACGTTGGTGTTCCCCAAGGTCGTGGGGTGCCTCAGCTAGTCAGGTGGGTGGTGGCTGTTGAAAAGATGGACAGCTGTGTCTAAAACCAACGTACAGTGTGCTATCAGGCAAAGGGGGTCTCGGTGGTACATACTATCTTCAACGTCCTGGGTTTATATCTTTACCTTACATTTATTTACTTAGCATGGGTCAATCTGCATTTATTCTTCAGTGAACCTAGCTCACTGGTAGAGCTGCTCTATTAGCAATAACGAACTCTGAGCAACGGGACTCAAGGTGTTCTGGCTTTGAGTGCTGCGGCTCTTAAAATGAGTGTCTGGAGGCACTGCCAGCATCTCTGCGCCATCGTCAGGCTGCGCCCAGGGCGCGGGGCGGGAGGTGATGGGGTGGCTGGGGACCAATGGGTGGGAATCGGAGACAAGTCTGTGCCCGCAAAGGAAAACCTGTTCCTGTGCTGCGGGGTAGGGGCGAGGGAACTTGAGCCCTGAGGCTGAAGAAGTTTGTCTGGACTCCGATAGCGGATCGGTCGCTTGACTGAGGAGGAGTTTGGTCCGGTCACTGGGTCTGTGAGCATCCCTCTTCGGGGTGCCTGTTGCAAAGCACCCTTCCTTGGCTACAAAGGGGGGCAACTGCGTGCCAGACTCCTCAAATAAAAATTGCAATAGCACCTTATGTTTTCAAAGGTCATCTAGGATGTGCCTTGTTTTTTGCTAATAAATAGTTCCAGGTGAATTCACAGCTGGTGACAAATTGGGTGAAACTTAAGTAACTGTTGAAAACTATATTCCTGGACTGGAAGAAATAGAAAAAAAATTCTGACCTCTGAGTTTCCAAACATGAAATACTGTACAATACAGGGGAGATGCACCCCTGGTTTACGGTACTACAGGTGCAGACAGTTTGATTTGTGAGAGTGTTGGGATTAATGTTTGTGAGTAATATTTTAAAGCGGTATCGGTGTAACATTAAGATCAGGTATAGCTGGGGACAGTAAAAAGGAGGCACGATTCCTCCAGGGGCTGAAGGGCTGCTTGTACCTGGGACTGGGTATTTCTTTCATTACTGTGATCGTGAAGCATCGCAAACCAATTTAAAGAAAAGTCCCTGAGTGTATTTTTCTCTTTTAGGCTTAAACCATCTGTCCTTTGATCCCGCCAGCAACAACAAATCTCTGCAGTTCAGTGGTGCTGCTGGCCCGCGGGCGTCGGAAAGCCAAAGCCCAGCCGAGAATGGAAGTGATCCGGGCAAGAAGAGGAAGAGAGGAACTGTTCCTCCAGGTGAGCCCAGGAGCAGCTCGGTGGCCAGCAATAGAGCAGGCGTCCACATAAGCACAGGCTGAAACCAGCTGCTGGGCTGTGCAGACGAAAAGAACAAGCATATGTCTTGGTGGTACGTGGAAGTAACCAGCTAAAGGCATGGTTGACCCAGCTGACTCACTGAAGAAGATTTGAATGCTTAATTAAGCCACATGTTTATATAATGTGAATGGTTCCACCTGGATCGCCAGGTAACTCTGCTAGACCTTGAGTCAACATCTCTGGTACTGCTACTCTCAGCAGCAGCACGTTCTTTGCTTTGTGTCCCCTTTTAGCATGGAAGAGAAGTGTCTTCGAATGGCAGGGGAAGTACTCTCTGCTGGAACAGACTGGCCATCTCTGTTAAATCCAGGGCAATTACGACCATTTGTACCTGCTGAATGTTTGTCCTTTGTTCATAAATCTCTTGGGAGGAATGAAAGTGTACCCCTTACCTTTAATCAGTGTTTCTTTAAAGCCCCTTAGAGCTGTTGATTGTAGTGGATAAACCATAATTTATTCAGATGCTTCTGGAAGGCAGTGTTTTCATAGACATTTCTATAAAATGTCTGCTTGAGAGGGACACAACTGTGCTTGGTTTTGTTCTCATTTGGCTCTCTCCTATATGTTATGTTCAAGCCTGGTTTTGGATGCAGAGCCTTGCTGGGCAGTGTATGCCCGCAGAAGAGTTAAGATATGCACTAAGCTCTTCATCACTTTATTTTCCTCTCAGCAGATGGTGGCAGAAATCTAAGTCTCGACTCCATTCCGATGGGCTTGCCAATGTCTGACCCAGCTGCCTGGACCACTGCCATGAACAATCTGGGGATGGCTCCCATGGGGATGACAGGACAGCCCCTCCTGCCTGGTATGTCAGCTCATCTTCTTTCAAACAGGTCTTTGGGAAAAACCTTTTTCAGTTGAGCTAGATAAATGCCTGCCATGTACAAAGAGCATTAATAAGCAGCGTTTTAAATGCATTAATGTCTGCAAGTGATTCATTTAGAGGCCAGTGTTTTAAAGCTGTTTCAGAGGAAATGGGAATACATGATTTTGATGCAAACAGTGGTCGTTGTGGGGTACTCTAGATACTCTGCAGTGGACCAGCAGGAGGAGGGTCCCACACAGAGCCCAGGAAACCAGTGATATCAAGTAAATCATTATTCTAAGCTGAACTGGAACTGCTTAAAAGAAAGGGTGGGAGGGAGATGAAGAGGACAGCAGTAGGGCAGTAAAATTTATACGGCAGAAACTAATGGAGGTTTCTGCTCCAGAAATGACCACCTTGTGGTCTGGAGCACCAGTGGATGGGTGAGTCGTGCTGTCCAGGACTTGTTACAAGAGCTCCTGTAGGAGCAGAGCTGTGCTGTACCTGGTTTCTCAGCAGTGCAGGATGCCTGCACATCGAACTCCTGAAATGAAATTGCTGTTTCAGTGCTTTACTGCATTAAGCGCTTGAGAAGGATGCTCTCTCCTGCCTGAATAATTGTCTGCTCACCTGGGGAGGGATTGTCTGTGTTGGCAGCACTCTACATTCCTATTTCTGCTCTTCTGGCATAGAGCAGGTAGTTTGCTGTGTAGCTGATGTTATATTTAACTGACAGCATCGCTTAACTTGCTGCAAGTTTTGCCTGCATTCTGTACTCTTCTGTCCCCTAGGTCTTGTTTAGCATTTGTCTTTGCTGTTAGGGGTGCCATTCTCCTGCTCACGTGTTTCTGACAAGTAAAAGTCGATACAAGTCTGTCCTAGCAGAGCTCACAAATTTAAAGTCAGTCTGATTCCCTGCTGTAAGAATATGGAAAGGCTTCTGAGTGATGTTCGTTACGAGCTTTTTGAGATCAGGAGGTCTGCACCCAACACAAACAACTCAGAATGTTTTAGAAGGAGCAAAATATTTTCTTTCTGATCTGGCTGCAAGAGAGGAGGGTGCTCTGGTGAGTACGGATCAGTTCCCAAGCACAGTGATGGTTTGGAGTTCAGACCAGTTGTATCTCCAGTATCTGTTAAAAATGAGAGACGATGGAAGCTTGACATGCTTTGAGCCATCTTCGCTGAAGGCTAGGTGGGACTAAAGTTTTGGGTCACAGTTAAAAAAAAAAAAAAAGTCTAAAAAAGTTTAAGAATTTACCAGCTAATTTCTGTTTCTACAGATGAAATAAAAGCATGTAGTTGTGAGATGCTTTAAGAGGACCTCAGTGTCTAAAATGAATGCACAGCACCTTTCGCTCCATCCAGCTGCTGCCAGCTGTGTATAAAAAGGGCTATCACAGTTTTCATCAAAAAGCACCTGCCAGGCCTGATGTCCGAACTTTTTACAGTCCTGAAGACTTCTTTCTTCTTTTTTTTTTTTTTGTTCTTAAAAATGGCGACCGGCTTTTCCGAATCTGCTTCTTAAGCCTCTTGGCTGCTGGCCTGTAGCCATGGGCTCAGCTTCTTGACAGAAGCAGCAGGTCTCTGCGCAAGCTGGCACGTTGTCCTGAGCGTTTAGGTTAGATGTGCAATTTAGGTTGTATCCAGCGCGTGGTATCCAGCACATCTAACCTAAAGAAAGCAATAAAGTGGGGCTCCAACAACCCGGGGCCCTGTTTGCCCTTGTATACACACTTTCTACTTTTCATTATAATGTGATAGTTCATTACCCTGCTAGTTCTTTTGCTTCCGATAACTGTATTGATTCATGCTTTTAGAAAGCTGTAAGTCTTGCTTAGACAAAGAAATGCCCATCTTGGCTTTCTCCTCGCTCGGATGCCGAGCTCCGCTGTTACCCGCATTAAGGACTTTCTCTGGTTGGCGTCGGTGCCCGTTGCTGCCAGCTAACCTTGCAGCAGGAACAAATTGCCAGGACAAGGTGAGATTGCTGTCCTTGGCATAGATAATTGTGAAATGTGAAGGGGCTGAATTTAGCGGCTTGCAGAAGTTGCAGCAGTGGGTTCACTTGCCTGCCCTTGACGTGTGGCAGACAGCCCGGGGTGAGCCCCGGCACCTCTGGCTGTAGGGCTGGGAAGAGCAGGCACCACCCTGCCAAGGACGGTGGGGAGCTGGCTGAAACGCACGCGGTTTTGCCCCACTTGCTGCCAGCACTGAGGTCGTACCTGTACCAAACTGTGCTGGGAAGACAAGTGGGATCCTGGACCTTAATGCATGGGCGTTTTGAACAGTCTCTGCATTTCCCAGCAGGTCACTGCTGCTCCGTGTCTCCCATCCCCAGTGCTGTCTCAGCATGGGAGCTTTGGCTCTTCCTCTTCCGTCCAGTTGTTCTCGATAGGCAGCGATGGGCAGGGTCCAGGTTACTCCCTGCTGGTGCTTTGGAGCTCAGTCGACGGAGATGAAGAGTTTCTTCCATCCCAGGAGTTCTTTTAGCAGGAGGATGCCAAGGCTGTGTATAGCAGGGCACGGGCTGTGGAGAGCTGCTGTCCTGGGGTGGCTTCTGTCCTCCTTGGAGGGGTACTTCAGGGCCAGCTCTGGTACCTGCTGCCTGCCCAGGGGCTGGTCCGCCCACACCAGCAGCACTGTGAGACTGGTCTGATGCTCCACAGCTGAGTTTACTGGCAGAGATGTTGCTGAAAGGGTGGGAAGTAAAGAGCATCCCAGTCTAAATCTAGGAAATCCGAAAGGTGTGCTGGTAAGTTGGAGGCCGGGATGCTGGTTTTGGTGAGTGTCCTTCCAGCCCTTCGGGGACGGGGCTGTCTGGTTTGCAAGGCGATGCCCTTCACCCTGTGCCACAAGCTGTCTGCTCTACTAGACTAATGAAACCAGAGCGGGTTGGGTTTTACACTGCTGCCATACACCACAGATTGCTTTTTATGGGTAATATAATGCTTATGGGGGAAGGTTTTGACGCTAGATGGAGGTGGTGTCTACAGATTGGAAAAGGTAGTAGTTTACTTGAATGGAGAAAATCAATTTGGCTGAGGCGATCAACAATGAAACAGTTTTTAAAAAGTTGTTCTAAGGGTGAGAATCTAAAGCTCTGGTGAGTTGTATTACACCATCCCCTCTCTGTTGCTGTTTATTCAGGTACTTTTACCTGCCACATGTGGGGAGAGTACTCCATTTGCTGTCTGAATAAACAGCTACTGTATGAGTCCAAACCACTCCCCGAGTCCCTTATTCTCTCCCCCATTTAGATTTTGATCCTGCTCTTGGGATGATGACTGGAATCCCTCCCATCAACCCCATGATGCCAGGCTTGGGGATCGTCCCACCTCCCATCCCTCCGGACATGCCTGCTGTGAAGGAGATCATTCACTGCAAAAGCTGCACTCTCTTCCCACCGAACCCACGTAACTCTTTTTATCTTTTTCCTGTTTCTGTCTATGTAGGAATGCCTGTGTGTCTGTGCGTGTGTGTGTGTGTATATATATATATGTATTAAAAAAAAAAAAAAAATTGTACATGAGAGGAGAGCCATTACATTGCATAGACATAGCAGGTCTGGGGGGTCACCATGGACCAGGTGCTGGCAAGAAGGTGACGAAGCAATAGGAGAAGCCTGGTTTTGTCACTGAGTGCTTGCCATTTCAGTAAATAGGCTTTTCAGTTGTCAGATTGATGAGGACTGTGGAAGAAAGCGTTCCAGTCCCTGGGCATTTGAACTCTAATCTTCATGGTGTGATTCTTGCATGTATTATCTAAGGCTTCAAAGACGGCGAGCTCTTGGAGGTAAGGGGCTGGATCAGCCAGCGTGGTCCATGCGCTGGGTGTTGCAGAATGCGATGGAAGGAGGGCAGAGGCAGTTGGAAAGCAGACAGAAGGGATGTTTGATAAGGTTAGGAAGGTGTACTGGAAAGGGGATTAGACTTGGATTTCAGGTTTTCCGGGAAAACCTAGCAGTTGTGGTCAGTGTTATCCCGAGAGGGAAACCGCAGCATCTCGTAGAGTGTATGAGTCCTTCCTGGAGACCCTTGGTACAAACTGGTACTGGACTACGCGAGCTCCTGGCTGGGCGCTGGCTTGCAGCTTCTCTTGTGAAGGAAGAGTGGGGTGTTAAGAGGAACTGTTGGCGCAGAAGACGGGGGTGTACAGCAAAGAAGGTTAAGGGTGTTATTTCATAAGGCTGTAGCAAGTCAGTGGTCAGGCTCGATGTGGGAACCAAAAGGAGCCATTTCCAAAGAAAAAGAAAATAATAACTGCTTTTGGAAGAACTTTGCTGGAAATATGACAAAGAATTAAAAGAATGTAATACAACTTTTTTGTTAAATAAATATGTAAGCAGTGTAATTCTGTGAACTTAACCAGGGGCGATAGATCTCAGCACTGAAATTTATTTAGGATTTTCTAGATCATAAGAAACACCAAGTCAACAAGCGCGTAGTCCTTCTCAGCCTTCACGTACTGAGTTGGGAGGGTCTCAGTGCACTGCCAGGTGGGCACCTGGGCATGGGAACGGGTTCGGTGCCGGAGAAACACTTCTCCGAGTCACAGCGGTCTCATGCGGTCTCTTTTGGTGCTGCAGTGTTAGAGGTGGGTAGGTGAGCACGCTCAGCAACCTGCTTCTGGCAGGCAAGACTTTAGATTGCTACAGATTAGTGCTGGGTGAAGTGGAATGGGAGGCGTTCATTTGAAGGAAGGCAGGAAGGTACCGTCATCTCTCGGGAGAGGTGGGCAGATGAAAGGAACATGTGCTGACCAAGCAAAAACTAACCTGGTCTGCTTTCTCTCGCCTCCTCTCTTCAGATCTGCCCCCTCCAGCAACAAGAGAGAGGCCCCCTGGGTGTAAGACGGTGTTCGTTGGCGGCCTGCCGGAAAACGGAACCGAGCAGATCATCATGGAAGTGTTTGAACAGTGCGGGGAAGTCATAGCTATTCGGAAGAGTAAGAAGAATTTCTGTCATATCCGCTTTGCTGAAGAGTTCATGGTGGACAAGGCACTTTATCTTTCTGGTAGGTGTATTTCTGTCTCGGGTGGCAGCTTAGATTCTGGGACAGAGACGTAATAACTTCTTTGCAGTTATAGCGAGAGGCTTTGTTGCAATTGGGAGATTTGTCTAATGTTGTGTCAGTTTGCCTCTCTTTCTGCTGCTATTGCATTTCTGCTTAAATACATGAAAACAGCTCCTGACAGGAGAGATAGCAATGCTTTGCTACCTTGGGTACTGCAAACCTCTGCAAAATACTGGGATGAGGTACAATCGGAGATCCCCATCTTACCTGGAGCACCGTCCAGCTGATTCTGTAGATAATGTTTAAAGCTCCCATAAAAATTTGTAGTTGCTCTCAATTAATGGGATGATGTGCTTGACTTTCATTAATTTTTTTTTTTTCCGTTAGTCATGAGAGCGGAAACACCTGGGCTCCCCTTGCCTAGGGAGCCCCTGTTCTGTGCCTGTAGGGTTTTAAGAGATTTGTTTCCTGGAGGACAGAGACCTCGCGGTTGGTGTTCGCAGACTCTGTGACTGGCAGGTTGTGCGATTCCAGCCAAGCCCGCGTTTGCTCTGCTCGTTACGTCTGCCCTGAGCAGCCTGGGCTCTCCACCTGACTCTTTACCATTCTAGAAAATACAGTAATGCTCTATCTTCATGCTAAAAATCCCTTCCAAATTCATTCTTTTAGCGTATTAACAAACAGGGTACTACCTCCAAAGACAGTACTATCTCCAGAGAGATGAGATAGTCAAGATAAGCGAGGGAAATGCTCTTTGCCATTTAAAATAACGGAAAACTTTCTGTAGTCTGTTTTGACTAATTGTAAGCATTGCGTCTCACTCCAGAGGCTGTTGAATTGAGTTAGACTTGCAATGCCCCATTAGTAAGAGCTGTGTCTCTTTGCGGTTACCCCTTCTACATGGCCAGCACAGCTTCTCCAGCTGCGGGCATTCTCTGATTGTAGCTCCTCCTGCCCAAACCCGTGGTCCTGTGAACAGCCATCAGTGTCCTCCGCACACGAGCATTGTTTCTGGGTTTGTTCTTCGTACAAAGCCTCTCTGTAGTTAATATTTTCTTCCGTACATCCCACCTGTGCTTTTCTTAACCACGGAGGAGAGCCTTTAGCACGTTTGTGCATCCAGAAAAGGAGTCCTGCAGACTGGGGGCGGTGAGAAGAGTTCCCGCACAGTGGACGTACAGCTTTGCTGACCTTATCCCCGCTCCCATCGGATGGTGGGGGCTGTTCCAAAGATTACTGCCACCCATCTGCTGCTCTCTTTGACATGTCTCACCTCTCATTCCCCCATTCCCATCCCCAGCTTCTGAAGTTTGTGAAAGTGTGGAAGAATCCGAGTCAGTTCTGCCTTCCCCACGTGAGCAGCTGGGCTTAGTCCCACGGCACAAAGAGGTTACGTGCGATTAAACAGTTGCTACTCGAGACCCCGGCCCTGTTTAGAGGAGGAACATCCCAAGTCAGAGCTTGCCTAGGATGTGCAGGACACAGGCAGATAGCAGCACCCCCCCTAACAATATTTCCTTTTCCAGCATTGCTTTCTGTGCGCTAACCTCTTCTGCTCAGAGCCTTCCTGGCTCTGTAGGAATGAGAGATGGACACTGGTGGGTGGTTGGAGCCTGACGTATGTCACCTGTCCCCTCTGAACGCTGCTGTCATCACTGCCAGGCTATCGCATCAGGCTGGGCTCCAGCACTGACAAGAAGGATACTGGGCGCCTGCATGTGGATTTTGCTCAGGCTCGGGATGATCTGTACGAGTGGGAATGCAAGCAGCGGATGCTGGCGAGAGAGGAGCGCCATCGCAGGAGGCTGGAAGAGGAGCGCTTCCGTCCACCCTCCCCACCTCCAGTCGTCCATTACTCCGACCATGAGTGCAGCGTTGTCGCTGAAAAGCTGAAAGGTAAGTGGTTCTGCGGGCCACGGCCACCCTTCTGCGCAGACGCTGGGACAGAGACTTGTATGCTCCAGGGCTCGTCTTGCTGAACTGAAATGATGGTGCCACCTAAGCCTTGCAGAGCCCATTCAGGCTGAGTCCTCAGCCTGCCCAAGCAGCTCTCCTGGCCATCTCTTTTTTTTCAGAATTGTCGGTCTTTTTGTAAATGGTGGTCTTTTCACCATCCCTGCAGTTATTTAAAAGACGGGTAGACATAGAGCTTAGAGATATAATTTAGTGATGGTTTTTGTCAGTGTTGTGTTGATGGTTGGACTAGGTGATCTGAAAGGTCCCTTCCAACCTGGGCAGTTCTATGATTCTATGAAAAACAAACCCATACTAGAGTACGATAGTTTCTGCCAAACCATTTTTGTGCATGTTAAAAGGAGTAGTGTAAGTCCTAAGACCTTCTTTAAAGCTTAAGACCTACGTGTGGCCTGATTATTTTGGAGCTGGAGGATATTTTCTTTCATGAAAGAGTGCATCTGAATGAAATGTGAAGCTTTCTGGTAGGTTTCCAGCAGTTGGTGTCCTCTTGTTGCACCTCAACAGCTGGTTTGCTCCATCAGCTTGATGTTAGACTTGCCTTCCTTTCTCTAGCCTTGTATTCAGATAATACCGTGCTTTCAAGAGTTGTAATTAGTCTCCCGAAGTAAGAGAGCAGTTCAGCGGTGCCTGGGAAGGGTCTGAAAGCTGCACAGCCGACCCTGGACTTCTGTGGTGTAAAGGTGTCCTTTCTCGTGGCAGATGACACAAAGTTCTTGGAAGCCATCCAGACCTTGCTGACCTGGATAGAGCGGGGAGAAGTGAACAGGAGGACGGCCAACAACTTCTACTCCATGATCCAGTCGGCCAACAGCCACATTCGCCGACTGGTGAATGAGAAGGCAGCTCACGAGAAAGAGATGGAAGAAGCTAAAGAGAAATTCAAACTCGCGCTCTCAGGGATTCTGGTTCAGTGTGAGTAGTGCTTCCGCACTGAATGTCATTTGTCTGTCGTTGTAGGGAAGGCGCTTAATTTCTAGACTCTGGAGAGGCCACGCTAAAAGGGCTCCAGGCAAAGAAGTAGCAATTGCTTCTCTGCAGCTACAGTTAATTTATAAGCGTGTCATTAACTTGGCAAAAGCTTCATGTGGTACTTTTTATTGGAGCAAGAGCCCACGTCTGGGGGGAGGAGAGAGCGAATTCTTAATTTTTTTCCTCTTTTAATTATAGTCTGTTAGTAGTTCTGTCATCTTTTCAACTCCTCTTCTGTGCACAGACAAGGTAAGTTCCTGGTAATCTGGAGCCTCAGCGAAGTGTGCAGGATTTATTCGCCAAAGGTAGGATGCAGCAGAGTGTTCCCAACACCCTGTTCTCAGTCACAGCTGAAAACCTGGTGCGAAACAGCATTTCGAACCTGGGTCTTTCAAATCCCAGTTCTTTATTAAATCATGAAATCAAGGAAGAGGCATGGGCTATGTTAGTTCCAAGATGTGATTTATAATAGTTCCTCAAAGCATTCATTGCCTCTTAAACATCCTTTCTTTAGTAAGTC
>VXBH01001940.1:82197-103553 GCA_013400035.1 Rynchops niger | reverse complement strand
TTTTTTTTTTTTTTCCTAAGAGTACCTTTCAGAGAGCCTTCTCCACAATGGTATGAAGTCTCCTTGAGCCCCTTGGCTGGGTTGTGAACGTTATATTCATATAAAAATTTATATTCAATAGTTTTGGCTGTTATTTGTTTAATACTTAATTTTTAATTATTTTTTTTTAAATTCTGTTCTGGTAAAAAATATGGGCACACGGTCCAGAGGGAAATACAGTAAGCCCTGCAGAGTAAGCAGTCACAGACAGCAGCACTCGGCTCCGCTCCGTAAAACGCCCACTGGTATCTCAGCCACTCTTAGGTTAATCTAAGTGGCAGATAGCTGATTTTATTTTGTAAGAATTATGCCTACCACAGCATCACAAGTGTGGAAAAAAATAATTAATATATTAGATAGATGTGCTTTCTGCTGTTGGGTGAGTTCTCATGCAGGAGAAGCACTTTGTATTTCCAAAACCCTCAGATTTTCTAGAGAAACAGAAGGAATAAATCTCAGGAACTAAAAGATCCGATGGCTGATGCCCGAATCCTTTGCCCGTGGTCAGCCCGGGCAGGATGTGGTCGTGCTCGGGCTGTGGCACCGTCCTTTGGATGCCCTTCTGCCCCGTGGGTGCAGTCCCAAAGTGCCCGCGTTCACAGTTGTACCTAACCAGCCCATTTTAGAGAGCGAGTGCTACCCGGGTGTACTTGTTACGCTCCCAGGCAGCGTTGCGCAGCGGATTTCAATATTTTTCAGCGCAGCGCGTGCCTGCCTTTTTCCCAGTTGAGCGCAGGTGCCGTTTCCCCGGTTGACCGTTACTCTGTGGGCGTTTGACACTGGCCTGGTGAAGTCCACACTTTTCTTTCCAGGCGCAGCGTCCCTTTCCTGAGCGTAGCTGCAGCACAGTACAGTGTTATAAGAAAAGGTTAGCCAAACCACCTGCCTGATTCCACTTTTTTACTCCTTTACTCCTCTTGTTCGCCCTCTCTGGATGATATTCTGGCCTGATTTGACTGCTGATTTGATACTACAGTCGAGCAGATAGTGGCCGTGTACCATTCTGCCTCCAAACAAAAGGCTTGGGACCATTTCACGAAAGCTCAGCGTAAGAACATCAGCGTGTGGTGCAAACAAGCAGAGGTTGGTAATTTTTTATTGTGTTAGATCCTCCAGCACAGTCTCTTTCTTGTCAGGATATTGATGTTAAGTTTGCACAATGCTCGCGTGGATAACGCCACCTTAATTCAGAGTGTAAGATGGGAATTACTCAGTCGTCTCTTGTGTTACAGGTAATCAGTTTTCTCTTGGTATTTATGGTACTAGTAGCAATACGTTGAGATCTGTATGCGGATTGAAGTTGTGCATAATAATAATAATAACTGATCTGGTTTCTGCTGGTTTTTATGTTAAAGCAAGAGGGACCTCTAGAGAGATGTTAAAAAACCAAACCAACAAACCCTAAGCGTCATCAGAGATCTGTTTTATGACATTTTGGGTGGAAATTATTGCAGCTGGACAGTCTGGAAACCCTGAGGGAGCATGTTCTCATATTTGCGTATTTATCCCACGCAGCCACATTGCTAGTGAAATACGGGGTTTAAAGGTGGTGACAAGGATGGGGATGATGGAAGAAGGCATGTCGCTCAAACTGCCCTTCCTGCGAGAGGAGGAGTAGTTCTCGGTCCCTTATCTGATCTGCTCAAATCTTACTGGAGTCAGACACAACGTCAGGAAAAATAAAGCTAAGGTAAAGAAAGGCAGTCTCCTGGGAAAGCGATGGTTTTGGGAGATGCTTGTCCTGGCGTCTGTGATGCAGTACACGCTGCCTTCTGTCCCCTGCGTAGCAGGGATGTCGCGTTGCTGGCTGCCTCTGGCAGTGGGGCCCGTCCTGATGTTTGTCTGGCCCGAGGACGACGGGAGGAGGCAGCTGTGCTCCTGGGAGCGTGGAGGGTGACCGAGAGGCGCCCCGTGGTGGATCTCCTGGAGTCTTATTTCTGTGTCCCTTCCCTAGCAAGGGGGAGTGGTCACAGAAGTATTGTCATCCCGGGGTACCAATAGTTTTGGAGGAAAGATAAAGAAATTATATTTTTCCTGCTCGTTAAGCTTTCAAAGTAGGGTGGAGCTTGAGTCAGGTTTTTACCACTGGCAATAAAGAGTTTTTTGAAGTAGTAGGACCCAGATCTGAAGTGTAGAAAAGAACGGCTGTGAAAAATACCTGCCTCGTATCCTAATCCAGGGAGACACTCCTGTGTTTGGAAACATTCCATATTCACTGCAGAAACGCTAGCAGTTTGGAGCTCATCTTGTCATTTATGTGTCTTCTGACACATCAGGCAAAGCAGATGTTTTCTAAGCTCAGCATAACCTTATGAAGGTTTCCAGCCCAGTGGGTTGGCAGCACCCAGCAAAGCTGTGCTGGGAATATCAATCTGGATGCGTAAGGTGGCAGCCGCGGTGAGGGACTGGGAAGGAGTTGGGTGTTTGGCACCACTGTCTGAGTGTTCCCGTGACAGATGTGTCAACAGCCAAGAAGCTCTTGTCTGCACGCACTGCCGATTAGTCAGGTTTGGGTGACAAATCCTACTCTGCGTGACAGCTTTGGGTTTTCATTTTCCTTTGTTTCAATTGGCGTGCTTGGAAAGCAAAGGTGCTGGCTGCTGGGGCTCGTCGAGTGGCTTTCCAGAGCCCCATGTAGCCACTAGTGAATGAACCCTCTTGAGATGGGGAAGGGGGAGGCACCGAGTGAAGAAGTGTTTGCCTAATGTTGCCCGGTAATTCCCTGGAAGACCAGTTTTCTGGGTCCCAGTTGGGGATTGCACTCAGTGTTTCTAGCACACAGCCATCCCGTGGGAGCCTGCCTGTAGAGCTGGAAATCTGGAGATGCTTCATGACCCCCACCCGGGCAAAGGCGCTGCTCGTAGACACGTGTGTTCTGAAGTGCTTGGTTATTCCTAGGAAAAAGGACTCTAATACAGAAGCTGTAGAGTAGCAAATAAAGAGCGAGGTTCGCTTTCAACCACAGCATCTTGTTCACTTACCCTGTCAGTACGATGCTGAAATGCTCTTCAGCTCCTCCTCCTCAAATCTCTCTTCTGCAATATTCGGGGGTCTGTCTCGCAAGTAGAGCCCCAGGCTGGAGAGCACATCTGTTCTGCCCAAATCCCTGCGGTGTGCCGGTCCATCAGGCACGTGCACTGATTTCTGTTAGGGACCCACAGCTTCTCTGGGCAACCTGTTGCAGTGTCTCACCACTCGCATCGTAAATCATTTCTTCCCTATGTCCGGTCTGAACCTGGTTCGGTTGAGAACCGTTGCCCCTTGTCCTGTCACTACAGGCCTTGGTAAAAAGTTTCTCTCTGTCTTTCTTGTAAGCCCCCTTTATGTATTGAAAGGCCATCATGGGGAGTACAAATTTGGTGACGCAGTACCCTGTCTGCATGTTATATATTGAAAGGCTGCAGTAAGGTCTCTCTGGAGCCTTCTCTTCTCCAGGCTGAACCCCCCCAGCTCTCTCAGCCCGTCCTCACAGCAGAGGGGCTCCAGCTCTGACCATTTCTGTGGCTTATTCTGGCCCCGCTCCAACAGCTCCATGTCCTTCTGCTGTTGGTGTCCCCAGAGCTGGAGGCAGCACTGCAGGGGGGTCTCCCCTGAGCGGAGCAGAGGGGCAGAATCCTCTCCCTCCACCTGCTGGCCACGCTGTGGGTGATGCAGCCCCGGATACGATTGGCCGGCAAGTGTGCATTGCCGGCTCACATCCAATTTTTCACCGACCACCATCCCCAAGGCCTTCTCGGCAGGGCTTCTCTCCATCCCTTCATCCCCCAGCATGTATGGATACCAAAGGTTGCCCCAACCCAGGGGCAGGACCCTGCGCTTGCCCTGTTGAACCTCATGGGTTCACATGGGCCCACTCCTCCAGTCTGTCCAGGTCCCTCCAGTTGGCCTCCCGTCCCTCCAGTGTAAGTCTTCCTGTGGTTCTGTGTTGTTCTCAGGTATCGAGTTCCTTATTACAAACATGAAAAACAAGTCTATCCCAGCAAAGCCAGAAGTCATCTTTAGCCTTGAAGATTATTTAAATCTGGTCAAAATTGACAGGCTGGTGGACTAGATGATCTCCAGAGGTCCCTTCCAACCCTACGATTCTGTGATCACCACTCGGTTGGGTATGTGCAGACCACCTTCCCACATAGCTGCGACCTGGGAGAAATCTGTCGAGCTGGATAATACCCAGCCAGTGGCCTGGTAAAGGAGCGGATGATCGATCCTCCCCAGCGCTGGAAAACTCTAAATGACTGTGTCTTCCTAGGAAGTTTCCAGCTGTGATCTCCATGTGAGACTGCAGCTGGGACTTGGTTTTTAAATCCCACTGAGTCAAACCTTACGCAGTAGCTAAAGGAGGAGCTAATGTTTCCTTTTATACCTGATGAGCCAGGCGGAGAGTCTGATTCCAGTTATGCCTCCACTTTGAGCCCTAGTGCTCCTCTTCTTTCCTGCGATTGCCTTCTATGCCGGGGTGGGAGCGCTCTCTCCATTCGGAGCTGTCTTTTGTTCCAAGGTAAGTTCTCCCGGTGGGAAGAGGCAGCGAGACCACTGGTGAGGCCTCTGCCAGGAGTACTTGCTGCTGGGCTCAGCCTTCTTAGAGCCTTCTCTTAAAGGAAGGTGGACCCACAGGATGCGTCTTCTTGGCACGGCTTTTGGCAGAGTTTAATCCTGTGGGTCACCGCATCAGAGGACAGCCTGGCGGGCAGCTCAGGAGGGGGGCTGTGGCAGGGAGTTGTTAGGCTGGGCCAGGGTCTTGTTTTTATCAATGGTGACTTAAGGTGGTTTTCCCAGGCGGTGCCGGCAGGTCCTGTAGCTGCAGGCAGTCATTGAGAAGCCACAGAAGCTTGAGACCTGGAGAACCACCATGCCACGGCAGCTACCAGCCAGCACGTTCCCTTGCTTAGGAAGGGCCTCGCTCAAGTATTTGGCTTCTCTGGTGCTTTTTCCTCTCCCATCCGGGGCTGGCCTTGGGTGCAGTCAGGGTGCTGGTGAGCCATGGCATAGCCAAGCCTGGCCCCGCAGCGTGCTCCGCTCTGCGCAGCCATCTCCAGCTTTGAGGCTGTGTTAGCTATTGAGCAGAGTCAGTTAAAGACGATGGGAAGATTTTCCTCTGATCTCCACCCCAGCTGCCATGTTATGGGTGGTCTCCAGGGCCGGCAGCCGTTGCTTTGGAAGTGCAGCCGGCGCTGCCTGTCGCGCTCGGGTCTGCCTCGGTCCTGCCCTTTCCCCGTTGCTGTCCCCAAGGTTCATCCCAGCTGAAAGCATGGTCATTATCGCTCTCGGCTGCTCTTGGTGGATGTGTGCTCGGTGCTGGCAAGCAGAGTTTTTGAAAGTTTCAGGCCATTAGAGTAAAATCTACAAAGAGCTGGATATAAACTTTATTTCATAAGCAAATCTTCTACATATTCTCTCCTATGGCTCGTTCTGGGGTGTACAGTCCAAGTGAAGTTGTGGTAAATGGACACCGGGTAGGGACACTTGGCCACCTGTGCTAGCCTTTAGTAAGTATTCGTGGCATCTCCATCTCCTTGAATAACTGACTGTCGTTTGCCGAATGTTGCTTGTCCTGCTCCGCAGTGGGGATGGAGCAGCTGAGCTAAGTGTTGCCTGCACTTGCACGCAGCGTGACGTGTGTCCCTGCAGAGCTCTGCCTTCGGAGCAGGGGATGGAGCAGAGGACCTTGCCTGGAGGAGCAGGGGGGGTTGGCCAGGTCTGCCTGGACGAGGTGAATGGGGCAGAAGGGACATGCACAGGCAGGAGCTGGGGTGGCTCAGGGACCAGTGTAGGAGGTAGCGTCTCTGTTCCTTTCTCATTCCTGATGTAGACCAAGACTGGGACAGAGCGTGGAGAGGATCCCAGCAGCCGGAGGGAGAGTCACTGGTGGAGGCTGAGCACAGGGGGAGAGAACCTTCAGGTGCACCGGCATTGATAAGGGTCAGGAGGCGGCTGGGCTGTCTCTGGCCTCATCTATGTACTTACAATTCCTGCTTCCAGCTGCTGTGACCTCTGTCTCAGGGAGGTTTTGGTGATGTAGCCATGCGGTGGTACGGAGGAGGCACGGAGCAGGGAGGAACACAGTGGGCAGCTCTGGGGGTCATGGATATGGACGTGCTGCAACGGGGCAAGAGGGGCATGGCGAGGTGGTACCGGGCACCGTGCAGGCCAGTGCTTGGAAGGTGTGGGAGAAAGAAATGCCGGGGAGATGGGTCGCTGGCCCCTGGGCTGTGTGTGTCGGGGGGGGGACATCACCAGTGGGGGAGCTGTCGCAGGTGAATTAAGAGGAGTCATCATTGTGGGGTTAATGAAAAGGGTTTTACTGATGATGAAACAATGGTCAAATGATCATTAATTGATGATTGAATGAAAATCAAATGGCAGTTAAGCAATAATTGAATGGTAATTAAATGGTGACTTGACAGTGATTAGACAGTGGTCAAACACTGTGACACTTACTGCACTTCTAATAATTAAGCTATAGCTGGGGAGATATATATATATATATATATATGTATATTTATAAAAACGTTGCTGGAATAAAATATACTTTTAGGCCGAATGTAAATGTTGCGTACCTTGTTATAGATGCAAGACGCGGGGTAAGGGGTCTCTCAGCCTTGAGGGGTAACCTTTAGAGGCGTCCCTGCTGGAGGGAGGGCCCCGCCGCGCAGCCTGCCCAGGGGGCTCGGGGGGCTACCGAGGTTTAGTGTCAAGTGCTGGACTGGTAGCCGGGGCCGGCAGGGAAGGGGCAGGGCAGAACGGCCTCGGGGAGGGGTGCGGGTGGCACAGCCCTTGTTGCGTGGGGCAGGGCAGAGCGGCTGGTGGTGGCAGGGAGGGTCTGATCTCGGTGTGTGCTGCGAGCGGGAGGTTCCGAGGTTGGGCAGCGCTGAACGGAGGAGAGGCGAGTGGACGTCAGGCAGGGCAGGTGTGGGGAGGGGGATCACCAAGAAACTACGCTGCGGGAAAGACGCGGGGCCTGCCCGGGGCAGAGAGTAGAAGGCAGATGGCAAGTCCGTAACACCAGCAGAACTGACAGATCGGCTCGTGCAAGATATTGTCCTTGATCTAATAGGCTGTGCTGATTTTTTTTTTTTTTATCATTTCCCCTTTCTTGTATCACCGAGTTGGATTTTTCAGCCTTAGGTTTCAGTATCTTTTTATCCAAGCAATCTGTTCCTCGAAATCAGTATTTAAAAAAACCCCTCTACTTTCTGAACCTTAGGAAATTCGTAACATTCATAACGATGAGCTAATGGGTATTCGAAGAGAGGAGGAAATGGAAATGTCTGATGAAGAAATAGAAGATCCGTCAGAGATGAAAGAAACAGAAGAATCAGGTAAAAATCTACACTTACTACTGAGAGGTGCTCTTTGTCCAGAGGAGCTTCTTTTCTAAAGAGGCGTCGCAAACAGCGATTGGGAGAAATTCATCTTGGCACTCCTGATTTGTAACTGGGAGCTCCAGAGCCACTGTGCGCTGGGGGAGAGCACCCGGGGGCTTCTTGCCCTCGGTTCTTTGGCTCTTGATCCCTGCTGCCTTGTTCTCCAGCGCTGGTGGCACAGGTGGAAGCCCTGAAAGAAGAAAACGACAGTCTGCGCTGGCAGCTGGACGCCTACCGCAATGAGGTGGAGCTGCTAAAGCAGGAGCAGGGCAAAGCAAGCAGGGATGAAGACACGACCAAGGAGCAGCAGATGAAGCTTCTCCAGCAGGCTCTGCAGGGCATGCAGAAGGTGGGCACGACTTTTCTATAGCCATGGCCATGCTGGAAAGGCAAAGGAGCTGTGGTGTGGAGCTGAAACACAAACGGGCAGTTTGCTTTCAGTGGCATCAAAACTGGCAAATGGGAGCAACTTCCTGTCATTTCCAGTGTGGCCAAGAAAACAACCGCAAACCAGCAAACATTTAAAGCAGTGGTTATTTATGAACTAAGTCACACGGAAACAATGCATACTTTATGGATTCCTTGTGTGCTCTTTGCTTGACCACACTGTGACTTCTGAAGTGCTGAGTCTGTGCTTACCCACAGTCTAGCGCACAGCACACGCTTTATTTCAGAGGCAGGGGAGGTTTGTTGACGATGGAATTACTGCCCCATGTTTACAGAGTCATGCTGGTTTTGTATGCTAATAGTGCTCACAAAGACATTTCTAAGGTACGTTGTAGAAAAGCTTTCTTCTTGTTGTATACTTCCCCTTGTTCTTCATGGAAAAGCCCGTATTCATTTTATTTGCTCTAAACAGTAGGAGGTGAAAGGCAGGTTAAGAACTGAGTTTTATCTTTTCTCTTCCAGCATCTTTTGAAAGTACAAGATGAATATAAAAAGAGAGAAGCTGAGTTAGAAAAAGTGAGAGAAGACAAACTAAAAATAGAAACATTATTAGAAAACCTGAAGGAGCAGGTATGTGCCCTCCCAGTGCTTCCTTAGTCTCTGTGATAAATGCAGTCCTTGGATTTCGTGGTCCATCGTGAGCGCAGTGAAGGAATTCTGTCCTTCTACGCTCTTGTAGAAGATCCCTAGCCCTGGGTTAGGAGCACTTGTCTCTGCAAAGCTAGAAAAAACTGTCAAATTGGAGGATGTATATCAGTAGTGAACTTGCTGATTGCTTCCTGTACCAGCGAGCCAATCTACGTAAGCAACTGTATAAATAAAAGATTAACTTTCATTTTATAGTGAACAATGGTATTGCAGCTGAAATGTGTTTTTCTGCAACTTGGGCTTTAAAAGATAAGAAAAAAGGGTCTCAGTTATCAAACCTTGATTTTTAGGTTTGCACTTCAGGGATGTGTTTGGATTTGGCCTCCATAAAACACCACTGAATTGAAAGTTTTTGTCAGTGTTATAATATTCTTATGTTTGCTGGATTTATTCTAAACATAATTACCAACTGTTTCTTCTCAGGTGTGATCCGCTCTGTCTCTTGATTGTGGACCCATGCGTGAATCTCGACTTGCTCGGTCCTGTCCTCTCTAGCACAGACACAGTTAGGCAGGACGGACAAGAGACGTTGTGCAGCATTTCTCACCAAGGCTTATAAAGCCAAGTGCTTGGTCTTGGCTCACATTGTCAATCTTTAGCCCCACCTTTTCATGCTATGAGCTAGGGAAGATAATAAATGTCTTTTTAGTAGCTAAAAATGGGTTTGTATCTCAGTAAGCCTCAGTGCAGGAGTTGCGGTGCCTGACTCAACAGAAGTACCGGACTATCATCAGTCACCTTTCCTTCTCTTTACCTCTAGCAAAGCATAGCAGATGAAGAGGACAAGGAGAGAGATGCAGTTGATTGTCAAGGGAATGTAAGTCGAAGAGCTTCTTTTCTGTTCCTTTAGTCAGAATCTTACTGAGGGAAGTAATGGCCTCATTGTAAAATGGGCAACTTTTTAAGGTTTGGTTTGTTGTGAGGTGTATAAGCATGGTAGACACAGGCTGCCTTTATGTACGAATTGGAATCATGAAGTTACCCATTTCTAGCAGCTTCTGGCTGGAAGAACAGCAGGTATTCGCAACACTGTGGTGTAGAAATGGGTTTTGGTGTGCAAGATAACTCGTTGCACTGTTAATTCAACTAGCCTTCAACAATACCTGTTGGATGTCCCAGAGAGAGCAGCCCATGCGTTTCCAGTCCCTGCCGCAGCCCGAAGCTATCTCCGCTTCCACAGTGCAGAGCTTTACTTGCTCCGGGAGAAGCAAATCAGAGCCTGCCTGGGCTGGGACTGCACGGTTGCAGTCTGCGAGGTTGAGAATTGCACTGGCGGAAGAAGCCAAGCAAACCCGAGGGACCGTTTGTTTCCGTTTTTGGCCCAAGTCCAGTCATTTCACTAGTGGCTGGAGGCTATTTCCAATTATAGCCGTCTGTAGCTCTCAGGCCACTGGAACTCCGCATAAAACTTAGGAATAAAAGAAAGTCTGTCTCTCTGGTGCACCCACCAAGTCTCTGCATCACTGGCAGTCTTGTGTTTATTGGGGGATAATGAATGATGCAAAATCCTGTTTTAATTCGGTACCACAAACTCAAGTCAAGGACGGTTTGATCCTAAACCCTCTGCGGCCCCTGGCCCTCCGTTACTCATATTGCCTCCCTTTAGGCATCTGAAAAACAATCATCTGCACTGAATTAGTCACCGCAAGGCTTGCTTTCTAGTCTGTTTTTTCTTTTATTATTTAAAAGAAAGCCCTTCTAGAGCAGACGTCATAGCAGTGAACAGGGCTGATAAAGTGTGTGTTGTGGCATCTTGCTCAACTTCGTGGGCTTTTAATCTAAGTTGATAATTCAGACACAGCAGCGCGAACGTAGCTGTGCCTTGTTGGCAAAAGAAGCAGTAGATACAGCAGTATGATGAATGCAACGACTTACAGAAACGGGGAAACAAAAATACAGACTCTGGCGAGTCTGAGCAAGCTGCTGTTGAAGTGCAGGGTGCCTGCTGTGCTGCCGGCGCCTGCAACGGGCCCTGTGGGTTTTTGCAGGAGAGCGGTACGCCCCGAGTCTGCGCATGCAGCCAGGAGAAGGAGTGTCCGGTTGAGAAGACATTGAGCAATAGTCCTGTGAAATCAGAACGAGAAGTTCTCTTAGTTGGTAAGTTCTTTTGATGGGCTTGGTGATGATGCTGGAGACCTGAACTGAGTGGGAATTGCTTCAAGGTGGCCTTGCGGCTCCTGCTGGCCACCACTTGTTCCTTTGGTTATGCCAATGGAGGCGGGAGTCCTGGAACCAAGGAAAGCCTTGAGCTTTGGTGGGGTCAGGGGTTCAACTTGTGCATTGCTGATGCAGAAATCTTGTGCTGTGCACCTTTCAGTCAAAGCCATGCTTGTGTAAAGGGGGTTTGCGTGTAGTGACAGCCCAGGTCAGCACGTACAGGAGTGCGAACGGTGGTCAGAAATGCAAGTCTGTCTTTTTGTACACAGTCCTGGCCATCGGCCGGAACAGAGTCCCTTCATGACAAGGTGCAAACTTGGGTTGCTCTGTTTAATTGAGTGCTGGAAAACTGTTGGGATGGGACACGAATGCCACTGCTGCTCTCCCCGTTTGCCTTCTGTCTTTTCCTGCTCCTTGACCTTTGATGGCACAGCTGGAGGAGAGCTCTGCTTTCCCTCTCCTTGGGCCTTGCATCCCCACATGTACGATAATCTCAGTGTGGTTCATCACTGGGGACGCTCCAAGTCCCCGGCAAGGGGTGAGAGTGGTGAGGTCTGCTGTAAGTGCTGACCAGCGGCCCTGGTTAGCTCCTGTTTCCTTTCCAGTCTGAGCCAAACCTCACCGCACTTACAGCCAAAAATGCCCGATTGGATCCCTCTCTGCTGTGCCGGTAGTAAAAGAGCTGGTGTTCTCAGCTGGCTCTTGTCTCATGAGAATAACGTTTGTGGTGTTCCTTTCCCCAGGAATAATTTCGACGTTTCTTCACGTGCACCCGTTTGGAGCAAGCATAGAGTACATCTGTTCCTACCTGCAGCGTCTGGACAGCAAAGTAAGTGCGCCAACGCTCCCGGTTCCCTGGGCCAGCCTGGGCGCTGTGTTTGTGCCCCGGCTCTGCTCGGCCCGTGTGGCTGGTGAAGAGCTTTGCCCCCTCCCCGGGCACGGTGTGGGGTTGGGCTGGGGGACCTTTAGAGGTTGTCTCTTCCACCCCCTGCCGTGGGCAGGGGCATCTTTTGCTAGACCAGGCTGCTCAAAGCAGCCTGGCTCCTGGCTTAGCCGCACACCGCGTGTCGTTGTCCTAAATACAGAGCTGAAGACGATGTTCTTACTGCAGATGTTCATGCGTAATCCCCCTTGTAATTCAAGAAAACCCTGCATTTTGCAGCAGTCAATTCCATCTTTAAAATCTCCCTCTAAAATGTTTTTGTTTATTCTGTTTAAGTTTGCTGCCTTTTTTCCCCCTTATCCTTATGACCTCTAAGGAAAAGAGCAAACCGCGTGCCTCTTGCATACTGTTTATTATCTTATAACATCTGCCATGCTGCTGTTTGTATATATTCTCTCTAAATGGAACAGTCATATCGTTTTTGTGTCTCTGAGCAAAGTTTTTTCCCTATTTCTGATCTTGTAGCCCTTCACTGAGCCTTTTCCGTCTCTGTTTTGATACTGTCAGTGAAGTCGTTTTTAGGAGGGCGCTGTGCGAGGGTCTCGTAATCCCGAAGCGTAAGCGCCGAATCGCAGCCCCTGCTTACAGGGCCTGTGCTGAGCGGAGGGATCGTGTTCTGGGCGCAGGGGTCAAGAAGGGCAGCAAGAGCAGCGCTCACACATGTTCCTTAGTACAACAAGAATCTGCTGTTTCCTGCGGTATTTCTGGGTATCGCTGGCTTCAGAGCAAACGGCGAGGGACTGAGCAAAGGCTTTTGAAGGTTCGAGGAAATTACGTCCCGCTCCTTACTGTACTGTTCATCGGTTGTCTTCCTTAAAGTGCCCCAGGAACAGGAGACTTACCAGCATGGGAATGTCTCTTGTGATGGGAACTTTCAGCTGCTTTTGTTTATAACTTACTGTTTAGTTTTCCCCATTCTAAGAAAGCACAGCTCGCTGGCCCGTGTCTTCCAGGCTCACTCCAGCCCTTTAAAGATGTATTGAATAATTTATCTTCTCATCCTAGTTCAGAATTCGCCTATGAGGTGAACAGCTGCCTTTGTTTTTCTTGGTAACCCTTAAAGAAATGTCATCACGTAATTCGTCTGACTTCTGACACTTCCTCTTTGGGCTCTCCAGCGTAGAACAGGGCTACTGGAGGTTTCTATGATAAGCTTAGCAGAAAATTATTGTGAAAAGGGCATCTTTTAACCTCTGCGATGGAGTCGGTCGTCTTCTATCGCTCACTGATGCTCAGGTAAAGACATCAGCCTGCGGGCTTGCACGGGTCTCTTGCGCCTGGTCTCTTGCAAGGAGGTCTTCCCGTTTGTTCTTCAGGTTACATCGTGGCTCTCTTACCCTTGTTTCTAGTGTTTGTTGGGCCTGCGGCCATCTCACCCCGAAGTGCCCACAGCACAGCTCGCGCTGTCCCGAGATTAGTGCCAGGAGTACTTGGACAGGACGCCTGGGGAAAGCCTAGGTGTGCTTTAGAGATAAAACGTGTCTGAGCTTGAATATTGACAGTCATTACAGGGCTTCCGCACCCCTTCATTCTTAGTCATGTTTTCCTTCTGTTTTCACAGATTTGCACTGCGGAAGTGGAAGTTCTCATGACTCGACTCCAGAACACGTTCAGGCAGGAGCTGAGTGGGGTTGGGGCCAGCCTAGAGAAAAGGTGGAAGTTTTGTGGCTTTGATGGATTGAAAATGACTTGAGCTTCGACTTAACGCTGAAAGCAGCGGCGGGATAGGTACAACGTGCGCCAAGAAAACCTGGGATGCCTGGGATTACCTCTGTTCATGTTGATTATCTTGCGCGCATCACGGACTCGGGTGGGATAATACGTAAGTGAAACTGTAAGTCCAGAGCAGCACTGGAAGAAACTTCAAGTTCTGTAGCTTCTTTGATCAGTTATTTGTTAACGGGCAAGTGCTGTTCAATATATTTTGTGAAAAAAGTTCACGTCTAATATTTTTAAGCACAGCGTGTTGACTGTATGTTTTGCCAATGTTGTATATGTTTTGTGTGCCCAAATCTCTCATCCTGTACCTTCTTTTTGCTGGTAGAAACAGCCATAGACTGTCCTCTGAAGCAACAACAAAGAGGCATTTTCTGGTTTCTAAAACAACCAAAAGAGGGGGAAGGCATTTTTTAGACGTTTCTATGATTAAAAACTGAGATATGTTTAAACAGAAGAAGATTTAGATGGCTCAGAGTTCTCTGAGCCCAACAATTGGTTCTTTATCATGGTATTTTCTCTACTCACAGTTAAGCTACGATGAAGCAGCGTCTCTAGGAGCCGAGTGCGATTCTGGCAGTGCCACCGGTGGTCTGTGTGTTGCAGAGTCAGTCTGTAAATAATTTTTTACATGGGAAGGGTATTTAACTTTCTATTGGTCTGGGTGGAGCAGAGAGCCTACGTGAGTCCTCTGTTTTAGTAATGGTTTACCAGCAAATTTCTCCACCCGCTTTTCTTTGGAGACCAAGCTTCTGGAAGTGCTACAAGCAACACAGGCTTTTCTCCTGAACCTTCCCAAAGGCTGTTCCTCGTGTTCTCAGGCTCCTCCCTGACCCTCTGCAGAAGGTTGGTAAGATGTAGGGTTAAAATGCCTTGGCCCATTGATCCAGCCTGTCCAGATCCCTCTGCAGAGCCATCCTACGCTCCAGCAGATCCACGCTCCCGCCCAACTTGGAGTGATCTGCAAACTGAGTGAGGGTGCCCTCGATCCCCTTGTACACGTCGTTGGTAAAGACATTAAACAGAACTGGCCCCAACACCAAGCCCTGGGGAGCACCACTTATGACCAGCCGCCAACTGGATCGACAAGCTGTAGACAGTCAAAACAACTTGTGCCTCTCACCCCTTCACCAGTGGTCCCAGGACCATGAAGTCTCTCTTGATTGCCCTTGGCCTTCTTATTGCAACTTCATCCCTGCCTACCTGAAAAATCAATGGACAATGATCCAAGGGCCGTACCAGGGTGGGAAGTTTTCTCCTCACGTCTGTAACCGTGGCCCCAGGGAGGGGGTCTAGTTGTCATATTGGGCCTTCTGTTCCCTCAGAAGGGAGTCTCCCATGACAATGGCCTGTCATTTTATCTTTATGGAAGTGGTTTTGGTGGAGGGCATAGGTCAACTTAACCTTGACAACACCTCCGAGCTTGATGAGCCATCATCCTCATCGTTGTTGGTTCCACTTGCAGAGCCTCGTGCCCGTTGTGCACTGGGAAGGTGGGGTGGCCATGGAGGAGACGTGCCTGCCACTGACGGCTCGCTACGCTGGAAGCAGGTGGAAACCCTGCTAAAGAAATGTTCTGAATAGTTGTGTCACTGCAGGGGAACACTGTATTTTTAAGGAATAAACACTTTTTATGGGCAAATCTTGGCCCTGCTGCTTTCATTTGCTCTCCTAGCTTTCATTGGCTGCTGCGGGAAAGGAGCTGCTCCATCCCACGTCCTCTGCCAGCACAGGGCCGCACTGTCCTTGTAGGAAATTTCCAGAGCGCTCACAAATATCGGGTTGGTGAGTGATCACCAGCAAACGGCTATGAAACGCTCCCTGCTTCCTCTCTAGCCTCTTCTGATCTTTTACTCAACAGGCAGTGAATGCAAAGTCCTCCTGCTTTCTTCAAAGCAGGTGGAGTTGGCTGACTATGGCAGTTTGGGGTGTTGCGTGTCTTGCGGGTGGCCGTAGATGCGTAAGGCTCTCTGGGGTCTGCAACCCACCATGTACCACGCATCGTACAAGGTGCTGCCTGTCCATCTGTCCCGTCAGGCCGGTGAGCTCTGCAACACCAGAGCTTCGCAGGGGCCCCCTGCGGTCCCTCAGACCCATCGTGGCTGCAGAGGGCAACCTTGTGCCTGCCCCTGCCTGGCCACGCTGGAGACTTGGTCGTTGGGAAGGTGCTGTGAGGGAGCAGTTGAGGGTCTGTGTGGGGAGCCAAAGTGAAAGCCACCCGCTGGCCCCCATTGACCAGCACCCAGCAGCAAATTTCCCTTTTGGGTTTCACCTGCCGGGACAGCTGATGTGTTGGTAGGTGTCCTAGTCCCCGCTAGGTGAGAGTGGGGAAAGCAGGGGGACAGAGACGGGTTGAGCAACGATCGATCCCCTGCCAAGGCACAAACGCTGTCAGGCGTGGGAAGTGCTGTTCCTTCCCATCTAACCCTGCCCTCTCTCTCTCCACACGATGCTTCTGGCTCTCGTTTCTTTTGGCAGAAAATTCACGTTCTTATCCCCCCCTCTCCTCCCCTCGGCCGCCTTCGGCTGCAGCGTCTCCTCTCCGCCACTTCTCCGCTTCTCCTCCCGCCAGCAGGCAGGGAAGGGTCTCCCACCCGTGCTGCGGGGCTGCTCGAGACACGGCGGAGACGCTGCTTGGAAAACCATCCTGAAGGAAGAGAAGGGAGCCCAGGCTGCCACTGGCCGTGCTGCGAGAAGGAACTGAGGAAGGTAAATGTCAGCCCCTGGTTCCCGCTGGGAAGAGGGTGACTTTACTGATGAAAACGGGGGAGCAACTGCAGCTCCTTGGGAATAGAAAGGGCTGAGCTGAGCTTTTGCCATGCGGTTTCCTTAAATAAACCCTCGTCCTAAAAATAATCAGGGAAAGTCATTGCAGAGAGGAAGTGCTGCCTTAACGCTGCCAGCAAAAGGCATCTTACTTCTGTTTTTGAGTTATAAGATCCCTTCTGCGGCGTCCCGCTCTGAAGGAGGGTTTGTGTCACTCTGCCTATTGGCCCCGCAGGGAGCTCCGGCGCCATTCCCGGCTGGAGCGAGCTCTCGGGGCTCCGGGGGACATCTCCCGGCTCAGGGCTGGGACACCCACCCAGCTGCTGGTGCTGCTGTGAAGTTGTCGGTCCCCGTCTGGGTTGCTTCCGTGAGCTTGTTGCCAGAAGTAAGGCCAGGTTTTTCGGGGTTAACACTCGAAGCAGGAGTTCGTTGGAAAGGGAGCTATGGTGGCATGTTATAGGGCTGTTGTTGTGGCTCCAGGGGACAGATAAGCAGCCGCTTCCCCTGACTTCTCCTTCCTGCTCTCCCCCTTCTGCTCCCTCTCCTAATCGGGTTTTGTCCTCCCGGCCCCAAGGCAGCTGCATCCTCGGTGACTCCGACCGTCCCTCCCGCTCTGCCCGGAGCCGCCAGCTTTGCCTGCAGAAAGGTAATTTCCTTCAGCCTGTCTGTCCCGGGGACAGTCTGTCCGTCGGCAGCAGCAGCGCTGCTCCGTCCTGCCCGGAGGCTCCTGCCCCGGCCCCGCTTCTGCTCGTTCCCCGTTTCTGGTGTGGCAGAAACACGCGAGCTGTTGCTGGCGGGTGGGGTGTTCCTGCCTCCCAAAGCCGATGTTGTATCTGTGCCCTCGTCTCCCGCCCAGGGCAGCTCCTGTTCTGTGGGGACAGGCTGAGAGGGGTGCGGGGGGTCAGCCTGGAGAAGAGAAGGCTCCGCGGAGACCTTCCAGCCCCTTCCAGTCCCTCCAGGGGCTCCAGGAAAGCTGGGGAGGGACTCTGGAGCAGGGAGGGGAGCCGTGGGACGAGGGGGAAGGGTTTTACACTGAGAGATGGAGATTGAGATGAGATGTGAGGAAGAAATGGTTTGCTGTGAGGGGGGTGAGCCCCTGGCGCAGGTTGCCCAGAGAAGCTGTGGCTGCCCCATCCCTGGAGGGGTTCAAGGCCAGGTTGGACGGGGCTTGGAGCCACCTGGGCTGGTGGGAGGTGTCCCTGCCCAGGGCAGGGGGTGCCACTGGGTGGCCTTTAAGGTCCCTTCCCACCCAAACCAGTCTGTGATTCTGTGTCCCAGGACCTCTGTTTGTAATGCTTGGTAGGACCAGTTAGTTATTTTGGTTTAAGACTGATCTCTTACATTGCAGCCCTGTTGAGACAGTAAATTAAATACGTTCCTGAAGGGCTGATTCTTCCTTCCACAGATCCCCCGCAGGATGAACGTGACAAGAAGCCGTGTATTGCATCCAGGGCTGAGGGCTGAGCTCGCTGGGAGGGAGCGGGCGGAGGGGCAGAAAGTGAGGGGCAGCCAAAGCAACTGCAGAGCCGAAAGAGCAGCTCCTGGTGGTGTTTAATAATTTCATAATGAAAAAAACCCTTTTCAAGTAAGGTATGATCACCTCCATGGGCTGCGATTGGCCTGAAATTTGCCGGGGTGTTGTGATCTCTGTCCCCTTTGCCAACGCGGCCCCTGAGCTCCGGGCCGCGGCGGGGGTCGGTGCCGATCCTGCGGCATTAGCTGCCGGGGAAGCAGGATTGCGCCCGCCCCTCCCGCGGGATTCACCCCCGAGTCCAGCGTAGGAGGCAGCCGTGGGCACCCGCCTGCCCCCCATTCCACCCTCCTGAGGGGCTGAGCTGCGCCGGCGGCCTGGCCACGCTGCAGCTCACCTTCGTCACCACGGCCGTGCCGCGGCACGCCATTTTGGTAATAACCGTCAAATGTTTCAAGAATATCTTTGTCTTTAGCTGAACTCCCTTTTTGGTGTGCTCTTCTGGGGAGTTCATAACAACTCTTCTATATTTATTTTTTTTTTTTAAATTTATGTAACTTTGTAAATAGCTTTAGAAACTGAAAACCTGGCCTCTGCGGGGAGGGAGGGGGCAGCCCGTGCTGAACCAAGAGCCTTGTCACCCCCCGGGCTGTTCTCACCTGCGTCGCTGCCTCGAGGAGGTTTCCAGGCGTTTATTTTCCATTACTGCTTTAAAGCCCTCTTTGGGAAGCTCCTCTCCCAGCCCTGCACTCTGACCGCATCTTTTCTGCGTGACCTTGGTCCTTTCGCCCGTTTATGGCTGCTTTTCGCCCTTTGGCCGGTGGCCGGGTTCGGCGGGTGCCGGCGGCGGCGCGGGGCAGGGGCTGTGACACCAGGTGATTGTGGGGCCGGGGGCCGGTGCGGGTCCCTCTGCGGGGGCTGCCGAGGGCAGGGAGAGACCCTGGGGATGCGGGAGAGGGGACGGGGCACGCAGCCGTGACCTGCGCTGGGGGCAAAGGTGCCAGTGAGGCTTCAGCAGCACCGCTTGGGGCTGGAAGTGTCCGATTTACAAGAGATAAAGCTCAGTGATAAGTATTAAATTAAGAAATAAACCAATTTAAAATAGGAGGGAAAGGCAGAGAAGAAGAGCTTGTGAATAACCGGAGGCTGTGAGTCTTATTTAGTGCTGCTTTTCAAGTTGCAGAAGACTTTTTTTTTTTTTTTTTTTTTTTTTTGTGTCTAAAACCCCCGAAGCTCTCTTCCAGCCCCTCCCAGCGGGAGGGGAGCGGGAAGGGGAGAGGGAGCGGCAGCGTGTGTGCAGCCCCCGCGTCCCCGCGCCCAACGGCCACCATAAACCAGCCCTGCAGGGCGCTCTGCGGGGTCACCGCTCCCCGCTCGCTCCTCACACCTCGGCACGCCGTGGGATGCGGGCGAAGGGGAAGGAGGGGTGTCCATCTGCACAGCATCCTCCGAAGGCCGGTCCCAGGCTGGCCTCGCATCCCAAGCCCTTTCCACCCAGAGCCCGCGGATTTGCTTGCGTTGAGCTGCAGCCGGGAGCGGCGTCCGCTGATGTGCGTGGGGATGAGCTGCTGGGACCTGTCCGCACGGTGCCAAAACGGTTCGGGCTTGGTGGAGATGGTTGGAGGGCAGGGACGAAGCCAGGGGTGTCTGGGGGAGCTGGGAAACGCTCAGCAGCCGGGAGGAGCCCCTTGGTTGGGGCAGGAGGGCAAAGAAAGTCCAAGCCTGAATATATCCAGAGCTGATCCCGTGGTACCCCCACACCTGCAGCTGCGGGACACAGCCTGGGGACACGCTGGCATGGAGCCCCTGGCTCCGTGTGCGTGCCGTTTGCTGAGCAGCTCCCAGCAGGGAAGGAAGCCCGTTAGATGGCGGCTCAGACCAAGCCGGGCGAAGCGCTTCTTCCTGCGGCTTCCCTCGCAGGAGTTTTTGCCGCTTTGGAAAGCTTTTGTGTGCTTTGGGACACGTTGTGCCATCTGGGTTTGGTAAGGAGACGGTCGCCCTTGCCTCCATCCTGACTTTGGGCACACGGAGCGTGGCCTGGAGGCCGATGCCAGCCAGGAACTGTATCCCCATGGTGAGGAATGGCCAAGTCCCAGCATCAGGCCCGCGGTCCCTGCTCTGGCTGGCCGGGACGTGTCCCGTCTTGTGTCCTGAGCCTGATGGTGTCGGGCTTCATGTGAAAACAGATGGCAGCTGGAATTGGCCCGGGAGCTCTCTGCTGAGCACGGGGATGTCTCAGGGAGCCTGGGGGGGCGTTCTCGGGAGCTGGGGCTGAGGCCCCCCATGTGCTCCCTGGTGCCTCCACGGCCTTTGCTTGGACGGGCAAAGTGGGACGCTGTGGCCGGGGCACCTACAGACCTGCTGGCTCTTTGGCCAGGTGTCTCTTGCACTTGCAGAGACACCCTGAGGCATTTTCAGCGGCTTCTTTCCTAAAGCAGGCGTCTCTGCGACGTGCTCCTGACGCTTCTGTTTTTATATGTGTGTTTTCCAGAGAACCTTTCTCTCAGCCGTTCTGCCAGGACCAAGCACGGAGATGCAGCCCTTGCCCCTGCACAGCCTTTCGGAGCTGGAAAGAGCCAGTCTGCAGGAGATCGCTCTCTACCAGCTGCAGGAGAAGCGGCTCGTTGGGGACCTCCGCCTGGCCAAAGGTAGCGGGTGGCGAGGGGGGCTCCCGCTGCGGGAGGGCTGAGCCGTTGCCGCTTCTCCCCGCGCTTCATAACGCGGGACGGCGTTTATGGAAAGACATTTGTGACACGTTGTGGTCTGTTTTATTTTTTTGTTTCCTGCTCTGTTCTGAGCCTCGAAGGCCTAATCGGCCCTTTGAGGAGGGTTTGCGTGTCCACAGGAGTGTGAGAACCTGACCTTGCCTGTTGTCCCCCTCTGGTCCCCCTAATCCAAACCAGATGCGATGTGACTTGGCAAGGTCTCCCACTGGGACTCTCTTAATGCCGGTGGGATGGGAAAAGCTTTGTTTTTTGGATTAATGTTCAGCACAAAGTCCTGGTGCTGCGATGGGGCCCGTGCAAGGCTGGAAGCCGTGCTACCGAAGTTAATGGGCGGATAAATATAGACGCTCCAGAGGGACTGAGCTCCTCTGTCCTGGCCCACACAGACGTTGTCTGGGTTCCCGTAGCTGCCTGTGTCCCCCGACATCTACACGTCTAACCAGGCAAGCGCGGCGACTTGGGGACCAGCTGACTCCTTCCCAAATTTACTCAAGGGTGGCCAGACCCCCTTGGAATTCCTCCTCCGCCCTGGATGTACGTTTCGGCATCCCAGCGGGACAGGAGGTGCCCGCAGCCCGGCAGCCCTAGGGCGGCGTGGCACCAGCAGCGCGGGTGCCAGGGCAGCTCAGGGTCCCTGGCCCCCACCGCGGCAGGGCTGTCGCCAGCCAGCCCAGGGCAGCTGGGGCTGGGACCCCCCGGGGAGGAGCCCCCACATCCCTGAGGACCCGTCCCAGGGAAGGGAGCTTTGCCGAACTCCCAGCTTCAACGTCATACTGGACAGCAAGTACTTACTCGGGGCGACATCCAAGTTTGGTTTCCTGTCTTAATTAATATTTGGAAGATTTCATGCAATGAAATGGCTCCAAGAAAAGAGAGAAAACTCCCCTCATTCCCAGAACTCCCAGTTGCCCCATGGCTGCAGCACCAGCCACCTCAGATGGCCCTATAGTCCCTGGGGGGACTCTGATCACAAACATCCTGGTTCCTTCTTTTTTTTTTTTATTTTATTTTGAGCTATTGTGATCCCATCTTCAGTGATACCCTGCAGCAAGAGTTTCTCTTGGGAACAGTGCAGTGAA
>VXBH01001940.1:64761-76019 GCA_013400035.1 Rynchops niger | reverse complement strand
TCACTGAGTCCAACCATCAACCCAACGCTGACAAAAACCGTCACTAAACCATCTCTCTAAGCACTATGTCTGCCCGGCTTTTAAATGCCTGCAGGGATAGCGACTCCACCGCTTCCATGGGCAGCCTGTTCCCGTGCTTGACAACCCTTTCTGTGTAAACGTTTTTCCTAATGTCTAACCTAAACCTCCCCTGGCGCAGCTTGAGGCCATCATTGGATTATAATCCCTTTGATCAAGGACAGTCTTTGGCTCTGGGGCTGTACAAACCCAAATGCGATCACGTTGCAGCCCTCGCTGCGGTCTCCTGGGGTGTTCAGCCCTGCATGGACGGGATGAAGGGTAAGATGCCAGTCTGGCTCCCTCCAGAGCTCGTTAGCGTGGATGTAAACGAGGGCTGTCCAGCTGGAGGTGCCGGGAAGGGCTGGGAAGGCGTTAATTAACGGGCTGTTCTCTGTCTAGCCATGGAGGGCCCGGCACAGCTGGCCGCCCTCCAGCTGCTGCTCTTCCTGCTGCCCCCCTGCCACAGTGACACGCTGCACCGGCTCCTGCGGTTCCTCAGCGAGGTGGCCCGGCACGCCGAGGGCTCCCGGGGCCCCAACGGCCAGCAGGTAAGGCTGGCCCTAACGGGTCGGCTGCGTGGAGAAGGGGCGGCGCAAAAGTCATTGGTTAAAACCAAGCAGAACTTCTGACAAGCCAGGGAGAATCTTTGGCAAAGCCAAATTGTTGATAAATCCCCTCGTCTATGGCAGGTCTGGTTGCTCTCAGTCTGGCTGAGACCTTCTAGGGTGCAGTAACCCCAGAGAGACCTGCCTGTGTGTCTGTGGGCAGCGCATGGGGCATCTTTTGTGGACTAATTCTGGTTTTGCACCTCCAACTTTCATGAAGGACTTAAGATCGTGCATGGAGGCTGATTTTTGGGCTGCCAGCACACATTACTGGCTCATGTTAAGCTTCTGATCAACCAGCACGCCCAAGTCCTCCTCCTCAGGGCTGCTCTCCAGCCATCCTCTGCCCAGCCTGGATTTGGTTTGGGATTGCCCCGACCCATGATGATACAGAAATATTGGTTGTCACCTTCTGGTAGGGGCTGTGGAAGTGAGATAGAGGGGAATGGAGACCCCGGTGCAAGGAGCAGGTGAGCGTGTGCTCCAGCACCACACACCCTTCGTGCTGGCCCTGCCACCAGCTCGGAGGGGACCAAACTGGACCCAGATCAACACCCCAGCCTCACTCCGCAGCTCGTGTTCCTCTCCTGGGGTGGGTGAGGCTGCCCTGGGACATCTCACGCCGGTGCATCTATAATATGCAATTTCCTTTTGTGCTTGCTTGCTAGGTTCCTGGGAATAAAATGACAGTTTCAAACTTGGCCACGATCTTTGGTCCCAACATCCTTCAGAAAGAGCAGCCTGGGGAGAAAGACGCAGGTGCCATGAACTTTGAAGACAGCGCTGCCATCATACTGGTGCTCCAGAGGCTGATTGAGCACTACCAGACCTTGTTCGTGGTAGGTGAGGCTTTCTTGGGGCAGCTCCTCTAGACCTTTCCCGCCCCTCTGAACTCTTCTCGTGGCAGCAGAAGGAAGGATGTACTCACAGCCCCACTTAGCGGCAGATGGCTCGAGTCGGCTGGTGAAAATGTGATCCATTCCTCATGGTGTAAATGTTAATTTGGGATGGCTTGTTACTGGTATGGTAAAGGCAGAGCTGAGGGTCATGCTATGAACAAGGTCCCCTCTTCTCTGTCACCTTCCACCCTGGTGATGTCTGACCAAGCTCCTTTGGGATGGGAAACAACTGGCCAAGAGCAACTGCAGGACTGACACCTCAGTACTGTTTCTCCCTGAAATTCCAGTGAGGGGGGAAAGAAGAGGAAAAAGTGGGAGACCCTAGAAGAGGGAAGGAGCTGGAAGGCAATGGCGTGGGGTGGAGGTGCCACAGCCTCGGGCAGATGTGGGGAGGATGTAACAGTGGAGGGAGCTTCCGGAGGTACCCACCTCCAGGGATGGAGCATCCACAGCTTCTCTGGGCACCTGTTCCAGTGCCTCACCACCCCCAGAGTGAAAAATGCCTTCCTGATCTCTCATCTAAATCTCCCCTCTTCCACAGAATCACAGAATCTTCATGGTTGGAAAGGACCTTTAAGACCTTCAAGTCCAACCAAACCCCCTACAATCTCTGCCACCAGAGCATGCCCTGAAGTGCCACATCCAGACGGTTCTTAAACACCTCGAGGGATGGGGACTCAACCCCCTCCCTGGGCAGGCTGTCCCAGTGCCTGACCACTCTGTCAGTCACATCATTCCTCCTCATATCTCACCTAAACCCTCCCCTGCCGCAGCTTCAGACCATTCCCTCTGCTCCTGTCATTCTTCACCTGGGAGAAGAGGCCAACCCCCACCTCTCTGCACCCTCCTCTCAGGGAGCTGTAGAGGGCAATGAGGTCTCCCCTCAGCCTCCTCTTCTCCAAGCTGAACATGCCCAGCTCCCTCAGCCTCTCCTCATACGACCTGCTCACCAGCCTGGTAGTGGCTTCCAGTTTGAAGCCATTACTCCTCATTCTATCACTACATGCCCTTGTAAAAAGTCCCTCCCCAGCTTTCTTGCAGGCCCTTTCAGATACTGGAAGGCCACTATAAGGTCTCCCTGGAGCCTTCTCTTCTCCAGGCTGAACAATCCCAAGTTCCAGGGACATTCCAGAAAAATACCAGAAATGTCCACTTCCTACAGATCCATGGGAACGTGACATTTCAGGTCCCCAAAAAGCCTTGTAGCAATTGTCAGGTCTAGAGGGAGAAAGGCCCGAGGTTCATGTGGGAAAAGCGGGGGCTGAGATCCTGCTCAGCGCCCCGGAGGTGTGTGGGACCCGACACCAACGCAGCGGGTCTCTGAGCACCTACTGATCCGGGGTCCTTTGCTGTCCCTGGCTGTCCCTGCACGTCCTCCTGCAGAGGAGGAGGTGCCAGGAGCTGGTGTGTCTCTGTCTCCCACCCAGGTCTCCCCAGAAATGCAACGTGACGTCCTAAGGAGGCTCTTTCAGACAGACCCTGATGTCATTGACTACCTTTTGCGCAGGAAGCTCAATGCCATGCCGTAAGTCCCCGTGAGGTGCACGGCTGCCGGAGGGCACCTTGCTGCTCGAGGACAAAGCCCTCCTGCAGCAACGCTCACCGCGACGCTGGCATGTGATGGACAAACGCTGCTCATCCTCCTGCCCATCTTTCCTCTTCCTTCCACCGCTTCCAGTCACAAAATCCCCAGCTAAAATCCTTCACTTGCTGCGCTAACACATTCCACCAGCTGAAACATCCCGGCTTTTCTGTCCCTTGGAGCTCCCTATTCTCCTTCTACAAATTTTCTTCACCCTCGGCGGTGTCTGCATGTCCGTGCATTTTTTGCCTGTCCTTTGTGCATCCGCGTGCGCACATGTGTATGTGTGTGACTGCAGCTATGCCTGCACATCTGTGTTTTGGCTGCAGGGTAGGTTAGTCCCATAGAGGCTCAGGATTTGAGCTCGTGCCCTTCCCTGTGATTAAAAAAGATGGGGTCAAAGGGCCTTGTGTCCCGTGACCTGGGCCCAGGATCATGCCCTTAACGCAGGAGGTGTTCTGCTCCCCTGCGGTCAGGGCATGCTCGGCAGCCTTCGCTCTCCTTGTGGAGCTGGTGAGTCCCTCAGCCAACACGGACTGTCCTCTGCGAAGGGGTTTCCTGGAGCACGGACCCTAGAGCCATCTCTGCTGCCCGTCCTTGTCCGCCTTCACCTTCCTTTTGGGACCATCCAAAGAGATGGCAAATATTCGGGGTTGCCGCTAGAGGAGTTGGTGGTAGAAGCAGTTTGCAGATAACATCTCTTCTTTTTTTTTTTTCAAACTTTCTTAGGAGCACAGAGAGTGAGGATTCAAGAGAGGAGCACGCGCCATCCCCCCTGCCTGCGGGGACCCACACCAGCTCGGTCTCGTCGGAGCTGTACAGCCACGTCTCCTTCCTAAACCTGGACGTTGGCATCTAGCAAGCCTGGCCCATGCCCTCTGCGCTGCCTTCTGGGGACAAAGCTGGGCAACCTTTCCCCGGCAAAAACAAGCCCTCTATCCCGCTTTGGAGGAGCAGAGAAGCGAAGGGAGTACTAACGTCTGTGGGAGCATCTCTGCTGCTGGCAGGCGTGCAAAATCGTTCTGGTGCAGGCAGAGCCACAGCAGGAGAGGTGTTCGCAGGTTGCCAGCAGAGAAGGGCTTTCCACACCGGGGTTTGTTGCCAGATGGCAACCAAGAAACCTGTGTGCTTGAGCAGTGGCTGGGGGAAGGGGATTGAGCCAGGACGCCACGGGCACATGCTGTAGCCTTGCCTGGGGGGCTGAAGCACTGCCTCTGCCGCCTACTGCTCCTCAGGAGTTCGAGGCGCGAGGTGTCCGTCCCCAGTGCTGTGCGGGAGCTCTCGGCTCAGGGGTGGCAGCACAGGGCACCGCAGGGTGGCTTTGTGGCGTCCCTGCCCGTGGAGGACAACCTCTGCCCTCTGACTGACCACCCTGCACTGGGACAGCGAACTGGTGCAGACTGGGGAGCAGCAGGCGGGAGTGTGACAGGTCGTGCTGAGCTCGGCGGATGGGACTCGGAGCTCCAAACCAGACCCCGTCTGGTGCGTTTGCTGTGGTGGGACTGGCTGCTTGGGAGAACTGGGGGGAGCGGCAGCCTGGGGCTGAGCCCCCCAGCGCGGACAGGGAGGAGGGTGGCCCGAGGCAGACGTGGTTGGGGACCGTTAGCAGGGCAGTAAGGATGGAAAAGTGCCGTTCAGCTTTGGGCAGTTGGTGCTTTGGGATCCCATTTGCCGCCTGTTGCCATATCACAGGATTGTGTGGAGAGGAAGCTCTCCTGGAGCCACAGGAACGCCCGCAGAGGTGACGCGACAGCACCGCCATTGCAAAGACACCTTGGCCTGCCGTGCTGAGGATGGAAACTGCTCATTTGATGGACAGAAAACACTGTACCGACCCCAAAACGTATGGCTGGTGTGATAAGAGGGAACAATAAACTCTGAGGATTATAAATTTCAATTTTCCTTGACTTAATATTCAGTAAGTAGACCTTCTAATGTATGTTACAGATTATGTCATCTTTTCATGGTCTTTGGCTGAGAAATGCCTGGTTTGGTTTGTTCGTACTGCTCAGGCATTCGAAGTCACGGACAGTTACGTGCAAACGTGCATTTCTAGCTGGTGTGGCAGAATGAAAGTTACCAGCAAATACTGTGTCTTGTTTTCTCCATTTACCCTGCCGGACACGGCCCGGGACCCCCTCCCCCAGGACCCCCATGGCTGGGCTGTCCCCCGGCGGCGGCGGGAGGGGTGCTGTGGCCAGCGGCTGCGGGCAGGCCGGTCCGGCACAGCCAGCCCCAGCGCGGAGCGTAGAACGTCGGGGTGTGGAAGGGGAGTCGAAGGCAGAGAGGCAGCAAAAGAGGTGCCCGGGAATTCTGCACGCAACAGTTTTTGTCTTTCGTCTGTCTTCTGAGGTCGTGTAATTTATAATGAAACTGAATTTATATTGAAATGCCAATTGTCGTGTTCGGAGTTTAGATGTTACTTGCGAGGAAAGGCAGCTGAAGAGGGCCAAGAAGGGGGCAGGCGGGTGGGAAGCTGGTAAGGGGTGCGAGGGGAGGAGAATGGTGCCCAGAGGAGTACTGGTGTGGCAAACGAGGGCGGGCAGGGAAGGAAGATGGGGGCCGCTGGGGAGCAGCAGGGCAGACAGAAGACGGGAATGAGCTCTGACGGGTTTTTGGTGCTGGGGGCAGATGGATCTGGTGTCACAGCTCCTCTCCTCTGGACTGCCTGAAACCAGCTGCAAATCCACGACTTCTGTTCTGGAGAAACCGAGAAATACACACTGATGGTTACAGCGATGCTTATTTGTCGCGAACGGAGGGAAGGCAAGGACACTCAACGTGAGTTATCAGCAAGCTACCCTTTATTCCAACAAGCATCAAACTTTTATACACAATATAATAAGCTCATGCATATTACAAAATTGCAGCTCACTGTTGGCTTAATTGTTATACGTCAATCCCTCTTACTGGTTCTTTTCTCACGGTCGGCGATTTTCTCTTAGTTACATTTTTTAACGTTCCCGAGCGTTCACATCCTACATTCCCGAGCGTTCACATCCTTGCCTTTTCGCAAATATCAGCAGCTACAGCTGCTGCTCTCGGTACTTTCCCAATTCCTTGCTAATCATTTGGTTGAAGTCTATCTCGCCCTGCTCTGTTAACCATTTCTGCACAATTGAAGCTCTGTCCTAGACACACTCCGATCTCGGATAACCATTCCTCCACACTTATTCTCCATGAATCGTGGCAAAATACCTGGCTTTATAACTCAGGGCACAGAGAGTTCGGCTTTGCAGTTGCTTCCTTTTCTTGCTCCATAGGTCTCCATCCGTCTGTCATTTTGGGTTGTATTTACACAGCAGAGTTTCTCACGTGTGCTAGAAAAGTGTATTCCGCGATGGATTTAATTGTCCGGTTTTGTGTATGGCTCTGAAAGTTCCCCAAACCCAACCTTAGCAGAGAACCGATTGAAATTTGTCTCTGTAGAGCTGTGAGCTCCTCGTCACAGCCACCCTACGCCGATGGCTGGGCATAGTCTCTTTTTTTGTTGTTGTTGTTGGTTTTTGGGGGTTTTTTTCCTCTTGTTGAGGTTTGAAATGTTTCTGTTTACACTGGCGTGTAACTGGGTAGAAGCCGCAGGATTTCACACCACTTCCCTTCCCCAAACTAGCTGAAAAATAAAAGAGTGCTTTTTAAAAGAAGAGCAGGGCGGAGCGCTTGGCAGAACTGCGGCCCGGGGAGGCCAGGCCGGGTCGGGGATGGTTGAAGGACCAAAGCTCCGTCAGCGCTTCGCTCCCTGTGGGATTCTCTTCGTTTGCAGCCAGAGTCGGTCCACGGGTGAGAGGTGGAACGGGGAACCGTCGGCAGAGCCGGGCCCCGGGCAGCTCTGGGCTGTCAGGTGCTCGGTGTGGGGCAGGGCGGGCGCTGGTGGGGCCGGGGACCGGCTCCTGGGGACAAGGGGGGACGTGGGTCAGGGGCTGGGACAGGGCTGAGCTGCGTCCCTGGAACGGTGTCTGGCCTGTGCTCCCACCGCCGGCCCTAAAGGGGGAGGCGACAGCAGTTCTGACAGGAGATGGGGGACAGCCGGTCCCTCCTTCCCCAGGCCTTGCCGTTTGGCTCCCGGTGTGAGGCCTCGGTGTTCCCGTCCAGCTCTGAACCTTGCTGAGGTGGCAGCAAGTTCTACGGAGCTGTGGCTGAAGGGGTCCCTTGTTGGGCTGCCTATCTCTGCCTTGGGATCTCCTGGAGATGCTCCGATTCCCTCGCCATGGACGGAGGGTCCTCCTGGCCCGGGGAAACAGCTGCTGCAGCCCACGGGATCCTCTTGAAAAGAAATGGCCCCGCACCAAACCGAGCTGGATGTGGGCCTACAGAGCCAGGGTTGAAGGGAGGCCACCATCAGGGGCCCGGCCCTGGCCCCGAGCGTCAGGACTTGCCCCGCGGCAGCTCTGTTGCCCAGGGCACCCTCCCTGGACCAGTCTGAGGCGAGCTGGGCTGGTTTGCCAGGCAAATGCCACACCGAGGTGTGGGCAGAGGCTTGGCACCTCGGTGCAGAGGCGTGCTCCAGCAGTGCCCGTGTGCCTCACCGCCCAGAGTCATACAGTTGCCCAGGTTGGAAGGGACCTTTCAGATCATTGAGTCCAACCTTCAACCTAACTCTGACAAAACCCATCANGTCCCCAGGCTGAACACCCCCAGCTCCCTCAGCCGCTCCTCACAGGACTCGTGCTCCAGACCCCTCACCAGCTCCGTTGCCCTTCTCTGGACTCACTCCAGCCCCTCAATGGCTTTTTTTGTGGTGAGGGGCCCAAAACTGGACACAGCGCTCGAAGTGGGGCCTCACCCCAGTGCCCAGTACAGGCCATAACAATGTCCTGGCTTTGGCTACCACTTGTCACATCACGAGGATTGTTAACGAACGCAGGAGCCTTTCTGCGCCCCTCGCCTGAGTGGCAGGAGATGTTCCACCACAGCCTCAGCTGCCTCTGCCCAGCGGGCGGTTCCTGTCTCATGGAACTGCACCTTCTCAGCCACATCGCTCGGGGCCGAGCTCTCATTCTGTAAAGGTCCCTTCCCTGGGGCTGGGGACAGTCGGGATGGGTGGAGAAGCAGCTCCCGGAGAACAGCAGGCGGAAGGGAGTGATGTGTGCTGAGAGATAGCTGGTGAAAGCCTCCCAGGAACTGATAAGCTCCCGAGACGAGCAGTGCTGTTGAGGCTGCAGCAGCGGATAAACTCGGGCCACCACGAGTCTGCTGAAGGTTTCTGAGGCCACCAGCACGCTCGAGCACCAACAGCCGGTTGTGCAACCAACAACATATCCAGGGAGGCAGTGGCTGCTCTGTGCAGACACACTACTCCTGCTGCAAGAGCGGACCCTCTGGGGGACCTTCCCAATCTCTTACTGGTTACGCTGGCATGTCAGCGTGACTCCCCGCTCCCCAGTCAACAGCTGGCGTTGGTCCCATGTGGTGCCAGTGACTAGTTATCTCCTGTTAGTTGTACCAGCTTGAGTCCGTTAACAGTAACGCACTAACTACAAGTTAGTACTGGAACACAAGGTGTTCCAGTAACTGTTGGCTGGAACTTGGTGGATCCCTCTGTGTCCCTGCGGAGGGGGAGCATTGGGAAGGGGGCAGATCCGCAGGGCGGGAGGAGTTGTTACAAACGTTCACCAAGAATTTTGAATCCAAGAGAAAGCAGATGATCTTTATATCCTCAGTTGGACAAAAGGGCACTCAAATCATTTTCCAACCTGAAACCTGTACTGGAAACCAGCTGTTTTGTCACCGTGGGGGAATGTGCAGTGCCGGAGCCCTGGGTGAACGGGCCATGGGCGGTTAAGGCTCGCTGGGTGCAATGGGCCATCCTGGGGAGACCTCCCTGCAAGCGTGTCTCGTCCTGCATGGGATTCTTGGGGACCAAAGGGGAACATATTCTAACGGCAGAGGAAAGGGAAAGGCGCAGTTGTGCGGGAGGAGTGATACGGAGTTTGGAAACTCGTCGTGTGTGAAGGGGATCACAGGAAGCGGGACGGCACGCTGCTGCTAGCGGCGCTGGGGACAACGCTGAGCCCGCGGCCTGTCTGCCCTGGTGGGAAGACGACAGCCCTGGCCAGTGGGTGGAGGTGGCCCAAAGCTACTGCATCCCTCACCGTTAGTTCTTCGTGAGGACATCGCAGGCACTTTGCTGCCCAGACACTCCAGCAGCTGCAGCCCTCGCTCTGCTCACAAAGGAGGAAGCCAGAAGCACCGAGGCTGACACCGAGATCTCCAGCAGAGCACAAACCCAGCAAAGCGCTTCATGCCTTGTCACGGCCGGAGCTCAGCCTGCTGCCGCCAGGTGCGCCTTTGACTTGTCGGAGTCAGGAGCAACGGATCTGGCACCGAGGTCTGATGGTGAGAAATCCACCCAGACTCCATCACGTGTTTTTGATCAAATTTTTCAATATCACAGCAGAAAAACCCCAAGCAGAGCGAACATTTCCTCATTCCCCGTCACCTCAGCGAGTCACTTGGAGAGTGGCTGTGGTGCAGATTGATGCCACCAACATCGCTTTGGCTTCTCTCTCTCGATTCCTCTGAGCTTTAGTTTGTTCCTCCACGGCTTTTGCCATATACCTCCCTAAGAAATAAGCACAGAGAAAGCATAGTGTCTAACGTACGAGCTCTAACGCTTCGTGGCACTTGGGGAATAGACACTGCGGAGCTACAGCATCTTTGAGGGTGTGAGAGACGTGGGGGTTGTGTGGACAGGTGCAGGATGGCAGCGTTGAGCTGTCTGCCTGTGTTACCCCCTCGGAAGCCACACAAGGATTTAAACGGTGACCGAAAGGTTTGTGGTCACCACTGGGCGTTACAACAGGCACATTCAAGAGCATCAAGTCATCCCTGTGAAGGTTTCCAGCCAGATGGAGCTTACACTCCGTACTTTACCCTGCTGCCGTGGGGTGAGGGGGTGCAAGGCACTGCAGAGCCGCTTTCAGAACCCCCCCTACACACGGAATCACCAAAGAGCTCACATCCTCATCTGAGGGGGACCGGGGATGCTGAAATCCTCGGTGGCTGTTTGCTTTGCTGGGCAAGGAAAGTCCTCTAGATGTTAACTTTCCCCAGGCTGCGCGGGCGGGCAGACGGGAGCACGGGGGGCTCACGGGGAAGCACGCCAGCTTTCTCCAGTGACTACGGAAAATATGAAAATCACTGTCGGGCCTTTCTACCACCACATCGCAAGACTTGAAAAGTGCTCTGTGCCGTTTGTCACTGCCTGGGGGGATATTGCGAAGTACTCCGCCTGAGGGCAGCCCCGCACCGGCCGAGGCTGATCTCTGCCCGGGAACGGCCGCCTCTGAGCCGCTCGCAGACTGTTTGCTCCCTCAAAAGCCCACTGGCGGTCGCTGCCCAGCGCGCACAAACGTTTGCTTATAACTTGTTTCATTTCACCCTCACAAAATAAACTCTGCCTTACAAATCAGTGGCAAAGCAGTCATCCATGAAGCGTGGGCATCGCTGTGGACCCACTCTGAAAAAAGCTGTTTAACTTTTGTTATGCTTCAGATCTAGTTATCGACGGGCTCTTTCCCCTCTTTTTCTTTCATGGCAGGGAACAGGAGACGCAATTCATAAGTGCAGGGAAAGAGCAGCGTTCTTGTAATGGGTGACCACCTCCCCTCACCCTGTCGTAGGCCAGTTTTTAAGGTCAGGGGCGGGAGGAGAAACACAGGAGAAAGAGAATCTACAGCGAAGCCTGTTCTCCCAGGCTGAGGGTGACTTCAGTCCGCAGAAGGGATGGAGGAGGCGTGAGCTCCGAGGAAAGGAGGCAGAGCTCGGCTGCAGGAAAGTGGAAAACTCATCCTGCGGGACTTCAGGTTCTGGTGGACGGACAGTGATGCAGGGAAGGAAACGGGGCGCCTGGGAGGAAACCTGAAGGTCTCAAGAACGTCTGCAGCCCAGGGAGCAGCTGGCCTGGACCAGCCTCCCGCTGACCAGCGGCAGGGAGGAGGCAGGGAGGGCTGGAGGGATGTCCCCCCCGCGGCTGCCGGGGTGTGGAAGGGCTTTGGCCACCAGGCTCCACGGGACGCTGGTCCCGGGGCACCACCCAGGGCCACCAGAGGGTGGGGAGGCGGCGAGCCCCGCCCGGGAGAGGCCGCTCCGTCCTCCTGCGGGGGCGACGGG
>VXBH01001940.1:20936-47848 GCA_013400035.1 Rynchops niger | reverse complement strand
GCCCGAAGGTGCAGAGGGGCAGCGGGTCTGGCGTGGGGTGGTGGCGGGTGGCTTCGTGCTTGAGGAGGGTGTCCTGCTGCTGAGATGCCTGGAAACATCCCCTGCAGCACCCAGGCTTGTGCTGCTGCCTCCTGGATTTGCTGTGGGGATTTTAAGTGCAGCGTGATGTACACACATTTTCTTTTTTAACCTGGGAGCAGCATTTTCAAGGACGTGCCTGTGTGGCGGTGGTGGCCTCCTCCCCTCGGACCAAGGTGCTTGCTGCAGCTCTGTGGGCTGTCAAGGCTTGCCTGCTTCTTCTGCTCCTCTGCCCTGTGTCCACCTTCACCCACCTCCTCTTTCCCTTGGCCACGGTTCCTCATTTTCTTCTTCCACCCTTGGTGTGGAAGGTGGCACCAGCTATGTCTCCAGCTGGATCTGGTGAAGGAAGGCAAAGCTGATCCCCAGAATTCCTCACCTTGATTGTGCTTGCCTGGAGGTACAGTTCATCCATGTAATATCACAAGTCATTTGGATGTTCTGGGGACAGATGAAGTCCGGCCAGCGCCCCAGACTGCGTGCACAGCCAGGCGAGGGCTGGCAGTGGCTGACGTTGCCATCATCTGGTCTTAGACTCATCCAGCGGGTTTGTCCGGGAGTTTGGATTCAGGTCTGAGTGCCCGAGTGCAGAATTGACAGCGTGGGTTTGGATAGTTATGTGAACCTTACATCATGCTTGTAATTACTCCCTCTGGCATAACAACTCGCCCTTGGTTATGCAGCACAGCTGCACCTGCAGTTGTTCCTGAAGGACTGCGAGCCCTGGGTTTAGAAGATCCGTTTCTGAAGGAGTCCCTTGAGCGTGGTGGCCCATCCGTCTCCTCGGGGTAGCCTGGGTGGCATCTGGAGGCCGAAGAGATGAGGGGCCCTGGGGAGCCGGGCGCCTGAGCCGGACCAGGCACGCCGCGGCAGCCAGGTGACCCTGGGCACACCCGTGTCTGCTCAACGGCAGAAGCTACAGAGCCGGGTGATTTGGACTCCTGTGCGGCTGTGCGCCCATCGCCGTCACACTGCAGGTATTTGTGGAGTGCTTTTGGTTTGAGGCCAATGGTTGGATACTGTGAAGTGGTGTGAAAACACCGTAACGCATGTTTCGGGGCTTGTTGCGGTGACACTGGCAGTGTTGTGTAGTTGTTCCCTCTTTGCACGGCTGTGTCCTGGCAGGTGGGATGTCCGCTGCGTGTCCCTGCATCCTTAGGGTGAAACCGTCGAGGGTTTCCTCAACAGCCGTTCGTTTCCCAAGGCTGAGGAAGGGGTGAGGCTGTCTCCGGGGAAGCTGGCTGTTGCAGCACCCTGTTGTTACCTGGAGAAGAACGAAGAGCTGTGCTGTGGGGAGAATCAGGTCTTCTCCAGGACAGAGCAGGCTGCCCTGGAAGCTCCTTCTGTCTCTATACGGCTCTTTTTTGTTTGAACTTCAGCAGCCCACTGACCGAACTTTGGATTTGTCTGGGTAGTGGCTGTATCTATTTTATTCAGAAGGCGGGACGCTGCAGGCATGCTTGGGTAATGGAGCTAGGGGAGATGAGAGTACCCAGACCAGTGCTTTGGTTGGGTAGAGGCAACCGGTGGCTTTTTGGGGACTGGGAGATTTTCATCATGTCCCTGATTTTCATCTTAATAATCCTTTTGCCTCTTCATGGGTTTTCCCTTTAAGCAGAAAATTCTCAAGAAGTTTAAGTACTGTAGTGAGACGTACACAGGATATATAAAAGTACCTCGATTTTTTTTTTCTTTTTTAATGACTCCTGCTACAATATCACTTTTTAAAAAAGTTTTAAATAAAAGAAATGGTGCTGCAGTCAGTTGCAGTCTATTTCTGCTGTTATGTGAGACTGTAAGGACCCTAATCCATAAAGGGAAAATCCTCTGTGTGTGTGTTTGGTGCCCATGATCTCTTCAGTGCTGCAGGATAATACATTGAAGGTTTCCTGATGAAATGTGCATGCAGCTGCCTTTTCCAGAACGCTTTATAGCAAACAGCACGGAAGGTGTCCATTAACGGAAGGTCTGAATCCCTGCTGTGGTGAGGCCAGCGTGCCGCCGGCAAGGCTCAAGAACCTGGCTGGAAATTTGGTAGAGGGTCAGGCTGCTTACTTTATCGGCTGTAGCTACTTTACTCTCCAGCCAAATTTCACTTTTCCCAGCGGGGATAAGGAAACCTCTCTGTATTTGGAGGGTGCTGGCGTTGTGGGTAGCTACAGAGCATTTGGACACCGGAACGTCGCAGCCTCTGCTGTTGGAGGGTGGGAGGTGAGCTACTGAATTGCGTCCTGGTTTTGTAGGGGGCTGAACCATCTGCAGAAATTCAATGAGCCCTGGGAGCTGTTTGAATATTGCAGTCGGCGAGTTAGCCCTGTTTGTGTGACAGCCTGTTTGGGTTCGATGCAATGGGCTTCAGACCTGTTGGGCTGCAGTTCAGTACTTCCAAAATGCCATTTTTATCCCCCCCTCTTGAGGAACTTCTCTTTGGTTTTTCAAACATTTAGCAACTGTACAAGAAAAGAGAGTGTATACTTTGGATCGAATAGCCCGGGGAGGTGCCTGCGAGCAGGATGAAGTCCACTGCTTTGACAAAAATATATAAAATCAGCTACATCGCATGTGCTGAGCAGCTCAGGTGGATTTCACGGAGAGGGAGATGTTGGAAAGGTAACTTGGGTGCACCAATGCTCAGGGCCTGGCTGCTTGGTAGCATTTGGTGCGGGCCGGCAGTAATCCTGCCTGCAGTTTGTCAGGGTCCCTCTGGCTCATGAAGGCCAGGTCCCTGGGGGGCTTCGCAGCAGTTCTTCCCAGGGCGCCCATTCTCCTCCCGTAACCCCCTTCCTGTCACGACGGGGAGGCTCTCAAGAGGCTTTTCTCACCGAGGATTTTGTGCAAGCTGGGTGCTTTATGTTCTCTTTGTGCCTTTGAAAATTCCCTCTTAAGCCTGTTGTAGCCTGTGTTTCAGTAATTTGGGCTTTTTCTAGATTTTCGAGCAAGAAGCAGAACTGCAGTCTCCCCAAAATAAGTCTTAACCCGACACCACTTAGTGCTTTTTGAATTCCAGGGTGTGCTGTGAAGTGTCTCATAGAAACAACCAAAAGAGATCAGGTACTCTGCTGGAAGAGGTACAGTCCTTGGCACTCAACAAAAATATGACATGAGAGGTTTCCAGCTGAAACCTGATGCAAGCTTGAAACTAAACTGGACTGTAAAATATAATTGGAAATACTTGTTGACATCTTGCTATTATAGCCATGATAGTTCTTATTCTTTAAAAAAAAAAAAAAAAGGGGAAAAAGGAAAGAAAAGGCGGGGGGGGGAAGTCATGGTGTTTGAGGAGAGATGATATTTTGTCAGTGGTTATTTGGCTTTCTTTTGTCTGACAGTTTTGGCATAAGCTTTCTCCATTGGATCTGAAGGACTTCAGCTCTGTAACAGCACTTCTTTTTGAATTCCAGTAAAATAACTAAATGTAACAGATAGGGAAAACTGGGATGATTCTGTCATGTAATGGGGAAGTGAAGATGGTCCCTGTTAGTGTTGCGCAGCGGGTGGTTACGGTGTATGAATAGCCCGTGACTGCGAGGAGTTACATTTTTCACCTGGAAAAGTGAAAATGAGTTTACAAAGCGCTAGTTCTGTAGCTGCAGTAACTTTAGTTGTGGAGTAGAAAATTTTCTGTACCTTTATTAAATTGGCTTATTTTCTTGTTTGCCCTATGGGGTAAACCCAAAAGGAGCAGTATTGAAAAGCGCTGCAGCCCGGCAGGCTGTTCTGCGTGGGGTGTGAGTGTCTGGGGTGTTGTGGGGCGCAGGGGACCTGGGTGGGTGTTGTTGCGAACCGTGGGTGAATTCAGCCGCAGAGATGTTTGGGGAGCTCTGCTGCTTGGGTGACCGCGCAGGGATATATTTCTGGGAATAAGGGAGAGGACATAAGCCTCTTGCTAGACTAGTTTTTTGGGTTGCAATATCGGGAATCTCGTTTGAGAAACATTACTGAGCCTTGAAGTGGGTCTGGGTTTAAATGGGGCTAGTGCATATGCTCTGTGTGCTTCCCTCCCATAAAGTGGAAAAAGAATGTTTTATATAAAACCCACGTTTGGCCAGTACTATTGGTTTCGTGCTGCCTTGAAGACTTTTCTGGATTAAGATCTTCTCATCTTGCATCCAAGTCATTTTTCCCCTTGTTTTTGGGGCGGATGTGTCTGGTGTGATCTGGATACACTGGTGTGAGCTGCTGTGTGTTGCACGGCGCCAGACTGAAGCTGCAGGTCCAGCACTGGTCCCTCTGGACCCCCTCACGAGGTGAGGATGGAGCGAGGTCCTGCAGCCTTTGGCCGCTTGAGCACCTTCGCTGCCATGTCTCTGGGACCCCCTAATTCCTCTCTGCTTCTCGTCCTCCTGGACTTGGGCTGTAGCTTCTCGATCATGGTCTGTGGCCACCTCACCTTGGAAACTGTCATCCAAGAAGAAGCCTACCTCCTTAATGAGAACAGTCCGTAGGGATGTCCTGCTTCCTAGAGCTCTCCTAGGAAAAGAGGTGGCCTTGAGGACAGCTTGGGTTGTCATCCAGTTTAAGACTAGAGATTTTGGCAGGAGGTGGCTTTAGAGTCATCATCCAAGACTGTGACGTTCTCAGGTTGAAAACGATGTCAGATCCGTTCTTCATGCTGTTTCACTCTGGGTCCTGTGTTAATCCCACGCTTCCCATTTGCATTGGGAAGGCTGGATGAACAGAGTGACATCTGGCTGGATGTTGGTGAAGATTTGCTAACCTGAGGTTGGGCTGTGGACACTTTGGAGTCATAGCTTACCAGCTACACAGGTATGTTTCAAAAACAAGGCTGTAGCTCAGCTGATACTCCCACGCAGAGCCGGACTCGTCAGCCAATGTCACCATCCTGCATTTCCAACGAGGGTGGCAGTGGCGGAGAAGCAGTATGGAAACTGCTGTAAAGAACTGAATTTAATCTGGAAGGTACAGAAAGCTTAAAAACCATGGCACAATCACAAACTGCCTGTAAATTTTGTCTTTTGCATTATCCAGTTAGGCGGCTTTTTGTCAAAACACAAACGTGAAAAGGAGCTGGACGTGTTTGTGAAGAAGCTCTTGGCTGTTGGAGACTCGTGTGGTGGTTATGCTTCAGGATCAGGGAGGAGGTGACTGAGCTAAGATTCTGGCTTCTTAACTGAGTGGAAATTGCATAAAGTTTAGAAGGAAAAAAACCCAGCAAAAGCAAGGCAGTCTGACTTGCATCTGGGCACTTACTGCGTTTCTGTATGAAGCATCTTAAAAAAGGCAGAGATTTCTGGAGAAAGGCACTGAAATGTCTTGTGATCCCAGTAAACACGCTGTGTCTAGCTGGGAGGAGAGCTAAGCAGCGTGTAACTTTGGAGACAGGAGCAGGTATTGGGAAATGCAAGGTGTAGTCAGCCTTTCTAAATAGGCTCGTTATTGGAAGCGTCACAGGTGCTTGCCCCAGTGGAACAGAAAAAAAATAAAACCTCCCTTTTAGGTAACGCATCTGCAGCAGCAAACCATTTCTTTGATCAGTGGGGGATGATTGTGGGGGATTTTTAATCTAATAAACACAATACTGGAACATCTTGCTTCTGAAGATACGCTTTTTGGGCAAGTATATGTGATTCTATTAACAGTACTCCCAAAACAACGTTTTATTCAGAAGCCAAGTGTAGTTATGAGCCGAGGATGGAATCCGCTGTGATTGGTGTTTGCCTCCGCTTGAGTTTTCCACTGTTCTGGGCTGAGTGGCGTGATGTGGAGTGATGAATTCTTCCAGAGGAGGTGATAGGAGCACGGGCTGAGGGACACCAGCTGTGGCTGTCTGTGTGCCTGTCGGTGCTCGAGCACCCCAGCCTGGCACTGAACCCCATAACACGCTGCATCAGCCCCATGTACAACAGTGCTGGGGAAACCTGAACGTCGCAGGACTCCTACGCTGCTTCCCGGCGTTACCTGGTAAAAGGTGTGTGTTACCCTGAAGGGTGTCAGACCACAACAGAATATCGTCTCCCTGGGGCCCCTGTGAGTTACGTGTCAAAGAGCAACAAAAGAACCCCAAACAAGCCGTGAAACAATTCAAGTCTTTGTGCTCTGGCTTGTGTTGGGAGATTTCCCAGTTTCTCTAAACCCATCCATTGTTCCCGACCAGCCTGGCCGCGCAGCCCTTGCCTAATGCAAACAGCTCACCCGGTGTCGGTTTGCCTTTGCTCCAGCCGAGGAGGAGATGCTGCGCGGAGCTGTGGGGGGAGCGGCAGGTGCCCGTCGGGGCTCCATCCCGCCTGTTCCAGCCTGAGAGGGACAGTCCTCCAGTCCCCTGCTCCTCTGCTAGCGCTGGGCGAGCCCCGGACCCGCCTTGGCCACCCAGGAAGGGAGAGGAGGGGAGCGGGAGAAGCCGATGATGCTCGAGGACGAAGCAGTTGTTTGCTCTTCAGAGGAGAAACAGGCAGGTGGGCAGCGGGAAGTTAAAGTAGGTAAATTAATGCTTTTAGGACCGTATAGTTTAAATGCAATGGCAAAAGGCACATTGATAATCTTAACTGAGCTGCTAAAGCCTTCTGTTAAGTGATTTATGTGGAGCCCAGCCACTGCTAACGGAAACATGTTTTAGAACGTTTCATATTTCCTTGAAGATACCGTATGTCACATCCTGCACCCGAAGGGAACTTAAAGACGGTGTAAAAAATCCTCTCGGTTTTCGGCTCACCTGTGGCTGTAGTTTCATCTGTACGGGATGGGAGACTGGTTGTGGTCACTTCAGACAGCACTGAGAGCTGGAGCGAGGCATGACTTGGAAAAATAGCATCATCTCTTTTATAAAGCTACAAAGTGGTACTTTAAAGGGTTTCACCAGTTTCTGGACCCCGAATTGTATTCAGATGAAGGATGAAAACCTTGGAGCTCTTCTGTGAATGCTGCCTCCGGCTTTGTATAGACGCTGGTTTGATTTTTGTTTTTAGCAGTTAAAGAAGAAATGACAATTGTTTTGTTTGGTTTTGGGGGTTGTTTTATCTTTCGTTTATTTTTTTGATTGTTTGTTTGCTTTTTTTTAATGGTGAGTGCCCAGCCCACTTGCAATTCACTCAGTCTGCGCATGGAGCCCGTGCCTGGCGGTGTTCCCGGGGTACGAGGAAATCCAAACCAGCTCACTTAGGTCTGCACTGAAGTTTCTCTCTCGTGCAGTAACCTCCTCTGCGCTGGAAGAGAAATGTTATTTTTAAGGGCAAGGTGAGGCCCTGGAGTGATAACGTTGGAGGAAAGCCTTGCTCAGCTGGCTCCCAGCCAGGTACCTGGTTACTGACATAATGGCTAAATGGTACATTTTTCTCTCCTTTCCTTTGTGTACCGTTGGATCTGGTAACTGTGGGAAGGGACGTGCGTGCCCCTGCGAAGAGGTGCTGTGGGGCTGGGGAGGAGGAGGAAGTGCCCTGAGCTGTCAGAGCTCAGCTGAGAATTGCTCATCTCTGGAGAAAGGACGGTCTTGTGATCCGGGCTGTGGTTTCTCACATCCCGTAGCCGCTGGGTGCTAAGCTGGCTCTGTCCCCCGCACCACCAATGGCTCCTGAAGGCAGGGTGACTCCCTGCTTTTTTTTTTTCTTTTTAAGTTTTGTTCTTCTGGTGCCATGTCTCGGTGGAGCCAGGAAAAATGCTGCAGGAACTTGTACCAGGCTCTGACTCGGGAAGCGATGGACCTGTGTGCTGGAAGGGCTGCTCTGAGCCCCCAGGTAGCTGGCTGGGGGCTCATCAGGGGCAAGAGTGGCGGTGCCATGGCTTGCCTGTGCTGGAGCTTGCCGCTGCCACAGCTCGCCAGTCCCGCTCCTCTGGCTGCAGAGAGGAAGGGGTGACTGCAGTGGCACAGGACGGGTGCTGCGGCCAGGCTGGGGAGCAGATTCTCTGGGTGTGCCGGTGATGTCGAAGCGCGAAATGGGGAGAAAAGCCTGGAACGTCTGGTGTTGATGGAAAAGCGCTGCGAGGGTGAAGCATTGCGGCTGGGGCCGGCTCTGCTCTGCCGCGGGGTGCTCCAGCTTCCTCCTTGCGAGTGCTGGCATCTGAGTCACTTCCAGGCGTCGTGGGGCCAACCCCGGCAGGTTTTGCTGTGTTGCTTCCCTTTGCTTGAAGGCGATGGGAGAAGCAAGGGCCGGCTGAAGAAGGCAGAGGAGGTGGACGGGAGCAGCTGGAGGAGGATGGCTTCTCGGTCACGCAAGCGCTGGGGGCACCAGGAGCCCTTCGGTACGTACCCTGCTGCCGGGGCATCCTGGAGCACGCCCCAACCTGGTAGGAAAGAAGCAGCCCTTGCCTGATAAGTCCTGCAGTAAATTAACAACACAGATAAGCATGAGAAGTCTTTTTTCTTTTTTTTGTTGCACATGGTTTAGCCTGGAGAGGCATTGCTCGCCCGTAGAGGGAGCGTTCCTGTAAGAAAAAGTGACTTAAAGCTGTGTCTCCAGGGACTGCGTTAGGACTCGGGAGAGAAGCGAGCACTGAATTGTCATCTCCTGTGTCCTTTTTGTGCTTCATCCGTGCTGGGTGTTGCCTGGGCTCTGCTGTGACTGGAAGGTGGTGTGCTTCTCGGCTTGGTTCTGGGTTTTAAAACTCTAACCAAGAACCAATTTGGGGATGGATTGGGGCGAGCAGGAGGTGACATTGCTCCAGTTTCTGCTTTTCAAACAGGGGCTTGTGGCTGCCTGTGCTGGCGGTGCCGTGCCTTCTGCTGGTTGAGGGACTCCGCCTCTGGCAGGGCTACGAATTTATGCTTTTTGTGCAAAGCAAATACGTGCATATTTGACATATTTTAAACTTCGCCGCCCACATATATTATACATATACAGAGTCTTATTGGAAAATACCTATAAAACCCTGCTGTGCTGCAGACAGGCGCTGTGACACACGTGCACAGAGTTTCTACAGTTCTCTGCCAGGGTGAATGGACCATCCGTGCCTCCTGGGCTGGGAGCTGGCCTCCACTCTGCGCCCTGGAAGCAGCTTCCTGGAGGAGTACTACAGCGCTTTAATGAAATTTAATTATTGTTAGCTGGCAAGTAACAGCTTTGAATTCCCCAGTGTCTCCTGCCTTGGGTTCTCCGTGTGTGCTGATGGAGGGTCGCAGCCCGCGCCGTCCCGCTGCTTTGGGGGTGTGCTGGAAGCGGTGCCTTCCCCAACACCCAGTTCCCCTCGGCCAGAGCTCAGCACTTTCTTTACTGGTGTATTCTGCACCAGTTTAATGAATAAACAGGGCTTAGAAGTTAAGTAACATCGTGTTCCACAGAGTAAGGCTCAGCGAAGAGCCCAGTGCGTCACTTCGGACAATGCCAAGACTTTGTGTAGTGTGCTGGCTTTTTTTTTGTAATAGGAAGTGCTTTCTGCAGAGTGTGTAATTCATACTCTTTGCAATTGCTGGCTGGCTTTTTCCCTTCCTGAAATAAGGCTGAGCTGCATATTTGGTTCCTCTGTAATTCTCTTGAAAAATATGTTTGCAAAAGAAAAGCTAACACGGCCTGTCATCTCATTAAGATAAAAAGATTCCCACTTTCAGGTTGCAAGAGCTGCTTTTGAGGCTGAGACCTGAATTTTTTTTTTTCCAATTTAGTTTATTGTTATGTTTTCAGAGCTTGTGCTTTTATAGTTTCCCTGCCACCCTAGAGAATAGCGGGAGAGACAACGGGTCTTGTGTCATGGTCTGATGCGGGCAGCTCCTTGAGATGCCCAGGTCCAGCAGCAGGTCGAGGGGGCTTAATTCAGATTATTTGGGAAGTTTAACAGGACACTTCCAGATTGCAGTTTGCAGCTTTGTGTGCGGGTGGTTAAGGATCATTGTTCGCTTGGGTTGGTTTGATGGCTTGCCCCCGGCTGAGAGGAGGACAGGTAGGTGAGCTTGGCACGTCTGGAGAGCATCACGGCTGCGTTTCTGCTGCGAGGATCCTTCCTCCGTGGTGGGCTTTGCACAAGCTCTAGCAGTAAATACAAGGACACCGTGGGAGGTGAAATGGTCAAAAAAAGGAAAAAAAAAAAAATTGCAAACCTGTTGAGAACACATGTGGAGATTATTTTAAAAATGCATCAGTGGATGTCACTTGCCCTGTCTAATGTGGTGCTGACCCGAGTAATTTTTTACGTGCTGTTAGAGTGGGTTCCTAATTGCTCTGTCTGGGAGTGATCAGCAGATAGAAATTGATTCACAGACTTCGTGGGAAATACAAAGGAGAAAAAGGAAATACCTTGAGAGGCTTTTTAGACCAAGAACTTGGAAATTGGTTTTTTTTCTGTAGAGAAAAACATTATACCAGGCATTTGGTCTGCTCTTGTGTTTGGGATCGTAGCCGCAGAAGTTAGTGCTAACTTGTGCACGAGTATCAGACAGTGCACTTTGTGTGACACCGCGTTTTCAAAGCAATGCCTGTGCCACCTCCAGCGGAGCTCTGCTGTGCCCGAGTGCCAGCCGTGGCAGTGGGTGACATGGGACAGTGCACCTGGGCCGTGGGAGCAGCGATGGGGCTGTCTCTAGTGCTTGGGGTGGATGCTTGCAGTTCGTCGGTCTCCTTGCCTTGATTAAGCCTGTCTCGTGACTGGCAGCCGGTTAGTTAGAAACCAGTTTGAGCCTTTTTCCAGCAGGCGGTGGACTGAGTAGAGGGTATGTGTGTAGGAGCCCTTTTTGTCGAAGGATTTTCCTCTGTGGGGCCTGGCTGCGTGAAGTTTTCGAAACTTGTTCTCTTGTAAGAACCTGCCACTGTAATGCTGCGGTGTTTGAATGTCTCTCCAGTTGAGTTCAGATGCCATACTGGGACTTGTGTTTGGTTCTGGCATGTGGCAATGTGCAATCTAGTGCAAGAGCTTTGCCCGGAGTTGTGAACATCCAGCTTTGTCCTGTTCTAGCCCAAGCTTCAGGTGGTATCGCTGCATTTCTCCTTCCCATGGGAAGAGCAGTGCGGGCTCCTGGTCTCCAGGACAAAGCGCCAAGTGGGCGTCAGTGCAGCTGGCTTAGAAAATGAATCTTCGTGCTTGTGTCCTAAAAGCTTTCCCTTTGCTCCCAGGTTTGGAAGCTCTGGCCATGGATCAGAAAGGCTATCGACGGGGGAGCTTCCAGAGCAGCACTAGTGATGAAGACATGCTGGAAATAGCAGGAGCATCTCTGGACTTCTCCATGGCAGACGATGACCCGCCACTCGACAGGGAGATGGGAGGTAATACCCATGCATCTCTCCTCTTTCTGTTTTTCATAATGGCTTTTGGTATGATTTCATGTTAATATTTTCTGTATGGGTCCCGCTGGCCTCTGCCTAGGACGGGTCTTGGGTTTCATGGCACCGATGTGAATAGTTTGCAGGATTCTGCGCTGCGTTGCACCCACGAATAGACTCCTGCAGAACAGCCAAGTGCTTGCTCACGTGCCACATTTGGCTCCCAGCGTTGCTTTGTAACGGAGGCTGGTGGGAGGGAGGTGCATGTTCTGTGCAAAGTAGAAAATCTCCTTAAAATAAATGGCAATTACAAGAAGCGTGTGACTTCGTTGTGGTGGGGAGGCGCTGCCTGTCTGTCTCCAGCCACCGAGCTGCCTGGTCTCAGGCGGTGTGCATCCTGTCAGAGGGGAAAACTGCTCTCTTAGCTGTCCTTGTCGTTACTTTGCTATTAAATGTAGGATATCCTCCTCCACTGCTTTGCTTTTGGGGCCTTGATAGTTCTTCCTGGAGTTTTCTGAAAGACCTGCTGTAGGGAAGAGCTGGTCGTGCCACGAGGGAGGAGCTGTGAGTGTGATGAGCAGTGATGACCACGCAGAGCGATTCCTGATACGAACAGAGACTTTCCCTTCCCTCCTTCTTTACCTATACTTTTAAAGGTTGTCCGTTGTGGAGAGAACCTCAAAATGTATCGGCACAAAGGGGTTTGGTGCTGAGCTTGCATGCAGCGTGAGACTTCGGGCTTCCCCTGACACCACGTGTCTGTCGCTGCCTCCTGTGGTCTGAGCCGGGTTGTGAAATCAGTGCGGGAGAGATCAATCTGCATGGTTTCACTGAGCTTTGGCACTACACAACAAGATTTGTCTTCTGTGCATCATCGTAAGTTAGTTTAAGAACAAAAATACTTAATTTTGGACAGCAGACTGCAAGTCTCCGTGACTTCACATAAACCTACTTGGCCTCTTCTTTCCCCATCCCTGTTTACTGTAAGGCAAAAAGAAACCCTTCTGGTTTTGCTTCTCAGCTATGTGGTCTGCTTCCAGGTAGTGCAAATGAAGCCAGGCTTCCTCAAATGTCGCCTGTCAGTACCCGAAACGACCAGCTCTTCTGCTGCTGGAGACCCTGTAAGGAGCGTGTGATTGCCTTCTGCTTGGCGTGGTTCCTCCCACCGCTTCCAGGCTCAAGCAGAGGCACGGTCACTGTTCTTGTAGCGTTTGCATTAACTGTGAGTGATAAGCACTGGTTTGTGGTTAAAAAACCTCCGTCTGTGCACAAAGGGAGGTGCAAGATTTGCATCCCAAGCGTGTTGTTTCCTGGGTTCCGTCCAAGGCGCAGGAGGGTGGCTGGCGCGCAGGGACCAGCCGCAGGCAGGACTGGGCAGTGTGCTCGCTCCAGCCGGAGCTGCTGCTGGAAGTGACTTTCAGAACTGGGCACGTCGCGGGGTGCACTTCAGATCCCCTGCACGGAGCTTGAACTAATGACTTGTGGCTGAATTTACTTCTGAAGAGCTGTTAATTATTAGTATGTGCAGAATTAAGTACACAGAAATAATCACATTATGGATGTTGGTAATGTAATTGTAAACTCATGTTCTCTTTCCTGCTGGTGGGAGCCATTGGGGTACCAGCTGTCTGAAGTGAAATGTGTGCTTGTGTTCAATATTTAGAGAGAAGGAGATAAATTCTTTAACTTCTTGTAGGGAAATTGTTATTCTATGAAGCTTAGAAGCAGCGGTGGGTAACTGGAGCTGAGTCCAGCGTTGCTGCTGGCATGAAGCAGCACTTGGTTGTTTCCCATCTTGGCTCAGGGCGTTTGAAGGCCTGTGGCTACTTCTGTGCAAAAAGCGAGGGTCTGTCCCGCTAGCATGTGAGTGATGGTGATGGAGGGGCTGCCCTAAAGCTGGCGGCAGAGAGGAGCGGTTCCCCTGAAAGAGGCTCTGCTGTCCCAGGGTGCTTAAGTCCACGGTGGGGCTTGACACAGAAGAAGTAAAAGAGGAAATCTTAAAGGGTAAGACTTGCTTGCCAAAATACTGGTTTCAGTTCACCCTACAAATTTCCCCTACTTAGTTCAGGAAACATTTGCTGGCAAACGTTTGGGTGCCAGGTGTGCAACCTGAAGATATGGTGGCCCTGGCCTGACTGAAGCTGGAGAGGTGGGAACTGAGGTTCTCCCGTGGTGGAGTTGGCTCCAAACCTCTGGCTGGAACCTGCTGCTTTTCCTGCCTAGTGTGTCATTGGAGGGGGGTGAGTTAGTGACACCTTCTGGAACCAGAACCCAGCCCTCTCTCACTGCCTTCTCCAAGGCTGTCACTCTCCTGCAAGAGTGGTGGTGTCTCAAGTTGAAAAAACAGCCAGAACTGGAGCCGATAGGTCCTGTCAGGGGGCAGAGGAGGAAGGGTCACTGCTGCTTGGTAGATCTGTGAATCTAGAGCGCATTTGGCAGCCGGTGCTCCTCTGTGCTTTCCTTAAGAGCTCTTGACTAATGAATGACAGGACGTCTGTGCTGTGTCAGGTCCCCAGTGGGAACCACCAGCCCTGCCTGGAACACAGGATGCTTGTGTTGAATCATATCTTCACGGAGGATCTAGACTGACTATGAAACTTTGTCCCTCACTGGTGTTTGCAAGAATGCACCTGCTTCCCAAAGGCCAGGGCTCTTCAAGAGTCTGAGCCAAAGTGTAGATATTCTGAGTTCTTCAGGCTTGTTTCAGTCAAAATGATTTAAAATGGACTGCAGGGGCTTTTCACGCCTGCTCCTGTGCTGTTTGCATTGCTGAAAACTCACTATGGATTGCATGCAGAATCATAGAATAGAATCATAGAATTGTCTAGGTTGGAAGGGACCTTTAAGATCATCGAGTCCAACCACCAACCCAACACTGCCAAACCCACCACTACCCCACGTCCCCCAGCACCACGTCTGTCCGGCTTTTAAATCCCTCCAGGGATGGGGACTCCACCACTGCCCTGGGCAGCCCGGTCCAACGCTTGACAAACCTTTTGGTGAAGAAATTGTTCCTAATATCCATCCTAACCCTCCCCTGGTGCAACTTGAGGCCGTTTCCTCTTGTCCCCTGGCCTGTTCCTTGGGAGAAGAGCCCGACCCCCCCTGGCTACCCCCTCCTTTCGGGGAGCTGTAGAGAGCGAGAAGGTCTCCCCTCAGCCCCCTTGTCCCCAGGCTGAACACCCCCAGCTCCCTCAGCCGCTCCTCACAGGACTCGTGCTCCAGACCCCTCACCAGCTCCGTTGCCCTTCTCTGGACACGCTCCAGCACCTCAATGGCTTTTTTTGTGGTGAGGGGCCCAAAACTGGACACAGCGCTCAAGGTGGGGCCTCACCCCAGTCTCTGCTCCAGTCCTGCTGGCCACACTAGTGCTGATACAGGCCAGGATGCTATTGGCTTTCTTGGCCACCTGGGCATGCTGCTGGCTCGTGTTCAGCCGACAGTCAACCAACACCGCCAGGTCTCACGCTCTCACTCTTATCTTCTCTGCTTTGGACTTCAGCATTTCGTCAATAAAAGGTAACAGATAAGACTTTCCTTGACTTTTTTTTTCTTTTTTTTCCCCACGCTGTTAAGTTGTGCTTGGGAATCAAACTTGGCTCCTTGATAAAATCCCCCGATACTTTTCTAGTTTTCCTTGTAGTCTTGGTACTGTGGTAATTGAGTGAACCCTAGCAGTGCTTTCTCAAAATCATTATCAAAGTATAGGTTTTACTCCTGGCCAAAGGGCCGATGGGGTGGCACTGTCTTTTTAAGGATACAGTTGTGTTTCCCAGAAGTTGTTTTCATCTTAGTGGCATCGCCTCCTTTCTGTGCCGTAGTAAAGGTGACCAGAACTACATGTGATGTTCAAGGTGCACTTCTACAGCAGTAATTCTTTTCTGCTTCTTAGTTTAAGGGATTTTTTAAAAAGCTATTTCCTTGTTGACTGTTCTCAAGTATGGAGCAATGACTTGCAGAGCATTATCCGCAGACACTTGAATTTTTAAGTCAAACATGCTGACTTAGTGCATAACACTGTTTACATTTGCCTCTTCCCCCTCCTTGTACGCCTTGCTTTGGCCATGAGTGTCTCCTGCTCTCTGGTAGTCCCGCTGTGGTCCTTCAGAGCCAGCCCAAGAGCTGCTGGTTACCCAGCGCCAGTTACTGTAAGTGTAGGCACCACTTTTCCAGAACACTTAGAACTATAGTGAATAGTCCAGTACAAGCAGAAGTGAATGGGATTCCAGTGTTGCCTTCCTCCTGTTTCCAAAACACAGGAATTTATGCCTTCAACGTCCTGTGTCTTCAGCCAGTTGCTTTTCTGTGAGAAAACTTTCCCTGCTGCTCCCCAAGAGCTCAATTTGTTTAAGACCTAAAGAAAATTCTGTCCAAAGCTTCACAGATACCCAAGCACATGGTCAGGTTATGTCTGCAGGCCTGTTGATTTTTATTTATTTATTTATTTTTAATATAAGATCTGTGAGGCCTGATTTCTTTAGCAAAATCTGTTGGAACAGATGCCTTTCCAAGTCATATTGATCTACTTCTGGGACAACGATATCTCCTAGATGAGGGGTTGCTTCTGTCAAGGGGTGTGTTATGAGGTTAAGTTGTACAGATTTCTAATTCCTTGATATCCCTTTCCAAAAGTATTAAACTACAAATGTTTTCCCCCTGAGTGGGTTACAGTAGTTCTGGCTGGGTGGGTAAGCTAAGCAGTGGCGCTGGCTTATTTTGTGCTTTTCTTTCTCCGCTCATTGCGGTGGGGAGGCAGGCACTGGGCTGGGGAGGAGCAAGACGTGTCTGGCCATCACGGTAGTCTCTGGATGTGCTTTAAATTGTAGGGAGCAAAGGCAGGACTGTGGTCCCCGCTTTTCGGTGGAAGACTTAAAAATGTTTCAAAGGCTGGAACATCTCCTTTTTGCTGTAGGATTTAAGAAAGCTTTTTCTCTTTTGGCTCTAAGGGCAAGAATTGAGAATTGCAATAGCAACAAATACCACCCCAAAGTGCAGCAGGGTTAGTGAAGCTTGGGTTTTTGTGGATTTTTGTTTTTATCCACTAGCCCTGTCCTTGTCTGAGCTCTCTGTGCAGTGGAAGTGGAGGTGGGTGGTGTTTCTAGCTGCAATATTGGGGGTGGCCAGCTGGCTCTGCTCTCAGGAGGATGCTAGCCGGGGGATTTCACTCAGCTGCTGCGCCGCTGGCAGGTTCCACCAATGGAAGTGCCGAAGGGCCAACCTCTGGGATGGATCCCCGAGCTGGAGATATTTCCCCAGGCTTTTTCATTCACCCGCCTTCCTCCTTGACCTCCAAGCAGAGACCCGGGGTTGTCAGAGCAGCCCCCGGCCAGCGGCCAGCATATCGGGTGAGCCCGAAGTCGCCGTTTGCCAGGGTGTAGTGTTTCAGAGCCGCCAGACAATGTCTAAATGACAAGCTATCTCTAGCAAATTGGAGCCGGGAGAACTTAATCACCAGCCCCTTTGAGCTCTTGTGTACCCTGAATGGGGAGATAAAGAGTGCTCCTGGGGCCCCGAGGGGTTGGGGCCAGCTCCGAGGGAGGACAAAGGGACAATTCAGAGCCTGCCTGCCTTCTGGGAGGACGGCGAGCAAAGAGCATCGCCACCAGCCAGACAGCAAGCAAAACGTCAGCAAGGTGGGAAAAGAGAGGGGGGTTTTCCTTACGTCCGTGACCGACCCACCCGTGTCAGGACACTCCAATGGTAAATGCGGGTTTTCCTGCGCTGAAGCTTGCCTTGGTCCGGGTGGCCGAGTCCCCCGGGTGCAGAGCAGGGTCTGCCCCAGCCTGGCGTGCTGGGAGCATCGCCCCTCGGACTGGGGTAACTGGGTGCTCACCTCTGGGGTGTCCCCCCGCAGACAGACCTTGGGTGCGGGGTTTGCCCGGTGCGTGGGGGTGAAGGGGGGGGGGGTGTGCGTGCACAGCTTTCACCTGCCCGGCTTCTCGCCCTCCTGGCAGCGAACTGCGGTGGCAGCGAGCTGGTCTCCATCTTACAGGCGGGCGCGTTTCAGTCCCGGGGAATATATTCTACCGGATAAGGCTCCGCTCGCGGCGTCGGGGCGCGGCCTCCCCTTCGCGGGGGGTCGCCGTCGCCGGTGCGGCCCGGTCCTTCCCCGCCTGCCGGCGGGACCTCTCCCCGTGCGGCGCAAACCCTGCCCGCGAGGGGCAAGGGCCAGCTCATGTGACGGCGACGCCACGCCAGGCGTGCGGGGAGGGCCCAGCGCCGCTGCCGGCTCGGCTTTGGCCAAGTGCGGGGGAAAAGGATGCAGCAAGTGCCGCCGTGAGACGGAGGAGCGCACGCCGGCCCTCCACCCGTGTGGCCGTGGGATGGACGGGCTCCCCAGGGCGCTCCGGAGCGGCTGAGCGAGGGTGAGGAGACCCCTCCAGGGAGGAGGAGGGGACGGGAGCCAAGGGGGAGCGTGGCTGGGGGCTGCGGGGCAGCAAAGTGCTGGCCCCGGGCTCCGGAGCCGCCCCTGCGCTGGCGCGGAGCGGTGGTTGGGCCGGGAGCAGCCGGGCGGTCTGCTGAGATCCTGCTGCTGGGTTTCCGATGGGTTTCTGCTGGTGGATTTCTGCTGTGTAATGGTCGGGTGTTTACTGCCCGGCTCCCTTTGGTCTGCAAACCCCTTCCTTTTTCCAGGTTCGCCGGAGCAAGGGGAGCAGACCTCTCCCGGGTGCCTGGCTGTCACCTTGCTCTGCCGGCAGGGCAATTCATAAAGCCCCGGGGGTTTGCTGCGCTGCAATGGCACAGCCCTGCAACTTTAACAAGCGCACAAGCGCTGCCTTTTTTTTTTTTTTTTTTTAAGCCAGGCAGACTCTCTAAAGTGGAACATTAACCCATTTTGGGGAGAAGAGGTGATCAAAATGCTAACAAATCTGTGTTTAAAAAAAATGAACTGTATTTCTAACAAGGTCACATTTGACTTGCTGTCTGTAAGCGTTAAATACTGATTTAGAGATCTGTACCTCAGGAACTGGGGAGACCTGTACAGTCATCTTTTGACCAGGTATTACTGAGCTCATTTTCTTCCTTTATTCCTATCTGGTTATCCTAGGATCCTTGATTTGCAACAAGCTGAGGCAAGAAATATGATCTTGATAAATATTTATGCCCGTCAGCCATTTTATAGTTCAGTAGTACTCCTGGAAAAAAATATAAGGACATTTTCTCAGTGTCTTCTGTTGGATGGACTGCTTACCCGCTTACCTGGCTGTGAAATCGCCGTGCATGGCTGGAACCGCGGGGTTCTGATGTTGTAATACAAGCCCTGCTGCTGCGGGGAGGGCAGGCTGGAGAGAGGAGCAGGCTCCAGGCTGGCCCCCAGTGTGTGGGTCACGTCGCACCATCCCTTCAGCCCCCGTCGCGAGATGCCCCGAGCAGCTGCCGGTGAGGTGTGGATGGGATCTGTGGGGCTGGTACCCGCGGGACCACCAGTGCTGTTACGGCAGGGTGGGTCTGAGGGGTGACGGCCTGCAGCCCCCCTCGCGTGTCGGGGCAGTGCTGGGTGCTGAGTGTGTCCCCTCGAGGTCTTGTTCCTGTGGCTCTGGGGCAGCTCTGAGCTGGGAGGGTGTTCCCGGGACAGCTAAAAGTCGCTGCTCTGGGCAATTATTCCAGAAGAGTGAGCAAGGAATGACCCTGATCTCTTCTTCTTGCAGAAAATGCTTCTCAAAGTCGTCTCAGTTAACTAGGTTTAACACTGCTGTATTAGTACTTTCTTTTTTAAGGACAACTGTATCCCTTTATCTTTAGGAAATATTATGGTAGGTGTGCCAAAATAAACTGAAAAGCCAGTGAAAGCCAGACAGGAATTGTTGTTGCGCTTCTGGAAGAGTTGGGTCATTCCTGTAGAAACAAAAGCAAACTCTTCTGGCTGGGTGCTTGGCTTTGAGAGGTGGGTGTGCAGAGATAGTCGTTCACCTTCTGTTTCTCAAGGTAGACTCAGGGTTGTGTTCTGCATCGCTGGGCTTGGTAGAAACCCGTCACCACACTGAGCAAGGCCTCAAAGGCCCCCCTGCCGGAGCCGCCTCATCAGTGGTGTCTGAACCTGCTCTGAAAGTGATGTGGTGATGGTGGTTCCCTTGTCTGGGGGACTGGGCTAAAGCGGATGCCTGGATGGTTGCTGGCTTTCCTTAATGCTGCTACCAACAGTCAGCAACCACCCTTCCACCCCCAAATTTATAGTTCACTTTCCCAGAAAAGCAGTCACTATCTAAGTGATGATGTCAAAAGTCCTCTGTAATGTGAGAGGAGACCCTGGAAATGGGAATTGGACCCAGGTGAGCAAGCTGGTGGCCACGGTGAGAGCATCTGGTATGCCGTAGACTGGCCCAGATAGGTGTTGGGATGTTGGGTGGTTTGGGAGGTAGTGGCATGCTCGCAGCCCGGTGCCACCGTTGAGGTGACGCACTGGATCACACCCCGTCTTGCCTCCTGGATCAGTTGTTCTGCAACGATCATGGTCTCCATGTCCATGGCCTTTGCTGTGAAGATCTGAACTGTAGGTGTGACTTGTTTGAGCTGTGGCTGACTGGGATGATGCCCCGTCTTGTCCCCTTTGTCACATAACTGCTTCAGAGGGGGTTGGTTGCTTTGAGAGGCTGTGGGGAAGCACCACCCGGACGGCCCTACGCGGGTACGCCGGCTTGCAGGAGCAGTTGCAGGAATGCGAGCACTGCACCTGCCGAACTCGGATGTCTGTTGTTATTAGGACGATTTATTCAAGGAGGTTTTGGTCCAGCAGGTTTGTAGAACAGTGCTTGGGAACCCCAGTGGGGATATTTGAACAGGGTGGTCTCTGAAAGCGTTGATGCCAGTTTATATTTCCAAGCTGTTGGCTTTGTAAGTGAAAACTGTTATTAAAAACAGAGTAATTCCTCTTGTCACTCAGCAAACGTGCCCCATTTTCTTTACAGCACAAGTCGGGCTGGTGGGGCTCACCCTCTGTGCACTCACCACTCCGGAAGATCTCTGAGAACTTCAGTTAACCCTTTTTTTTTTTTGTCCCAAATGAAGCAAGGAGCCCTTTTAAAGTGGGTTATTTGGTGGTAGCTGTCAGTTACGCTACATCTGGTTTTCTTGCATCTTTTTCGCTGTTAAGAGGCTGCTGTGCCAGTCCGGGAAATGGCTTGGGAAAACATCATAGGCCTTTATTCCCCTCTCTCGACTTCAGATGATGGGGTAGAGAGCAATTGTTTGAATTCCTTGCTTCTCCCCATCCGAAGGCATCTTTGCCTAGTGGTGCTTGCAGCCTGAAGAAGCTAAATGAAATATTAGTGCTCCTCTTCCCCACCACCTTTCAATTTTGACTGGATTTTGGGGTTTGCATCTTTTTTTTTTTTTTTTTTTTTCACCTGGATGACTGTAAACACTTAGTGTCTCACAGAACCGTGCTTAGATTTCCTCTTCTGCCCAGGCCTGAAAACGCAGCCTCCCTGCCCGCCTGTACGCCCTTGGAAGCTCTTTGCAGCAGGTGTTGCTGGAGGAAGAGCGTGTGGTGTGTGTTGGACTGGGATGGATTACCAGGAGCACGTGAAGTCGCGCTTGCTGCGCAGAGCATGCGGGGTATGAGTGGCTTGGGTGTGCTGTGAATGGTTTGTGATTATTTCGGGCTTCCCAGCTCCGGTGAGAAATGGGCTGCTGAGGAGTTCGGTCTCTCACTGCTTCTCACTTACGTTCTGTGCTCCGCTTCCCTTTGGTTTGCTGCTGGCTGGCCACCGCTTACGGAGATTGCTCAACGTGCGTGTTAGCTGGCCGGCGGCACCTTACTCTGCTCCTTTTCCCACCAGCAATATAGGTTGACAAGACTTCTTTAAAAGGTTTTCAGAGCTGGGATGTCAGGGATGTTCATCTGTGCAACTCCCTGCTGCTTCTGCCCCCTCCAAGTGCAGGGTGCAGGGACTGCGTCGCGTCTCGCTGGAGGGCTGCCTTCCCGGAGGTACGGGCAGGCTGTGGGCGCAAAAGGAGCAGTTACCCGTCGCATCCTTCCCTGCTTCACGTGCGTCAGTTGGGTCCTTTGCTCCTCCATTTCTTAAACAGAAAGGCGGCACAGCAGGTAGGCTGGTAGCTCGCTGCTGGCTTCTTGTAGGGGCATCGCAGTACGGTAGCAGTGCCCAAGCCTGCCAAAGGTGCCGTGATGGGTATCGGCCAACTCCAGAACGTGTGTTCATCATCAGCCAGGCTCGATGTAGCAAACTTGCTGTTCTGTCCCCAGTTTGCTTGTAACAGAAAAGGTGTTCAGCGTGGGAAGGCTGAAGAGCCCAAGTCCTGCAAACGCGGGGGTTCCCAGCTCGCAGCTCCCAGCATCCCGTCCTGGCTCCTGTGCTTTTGCAACGGTGATTTCCCTTTAGCGTGGTTTTAGTTGTCAGAAATGGAAAAAAAAAATACAACCCGGATAGCGTTGTAGCAGGTGTAAAGCTTGGGAGGTCTCCAGCTGTCAGCCTTTGGGAGCGAGAGCAGCATGAAAGGCTTCCTCAGGGAGCTTCAGAGCCAGTATTCAGTGTGTAAAGTAGTGTCACCTGTATGTTCTGAGGGCGCTTCTGCATAATGGATCGTGTACCGCAGGGCACCTTTCACCTCTACCAAAATTTAACAGAGTGTTTCTTGGAGTAACCCGTGGAATTTTTGCCCTTTCAGCATTTGGTGGCTTAGAAAGAAAAATACATGGAGTACTTCCTGAAGGGTTCCGTAGGTGTTTGACTTGGAGCAGGGGCCTCGGTGCTTGCACAAGCAAAGGAATGAGGCTTGGGCTGAATTGCACAGAAAAACTTGTTCCATGTCAATTACTGTCAAGAAAACTGCTTGATTTCCTTGGATAAGGTTTAAAAGACCTTTGTTTTGTTTTTCCCTTGGTGTGTTTCCACACTTTCCTCAAACTGCTTGCAAGGGGCTTTAAGAAACCTGTTTTTAAAGGAGCAAGTGTTACATTAGAATCGTCTGGATGTGGCACTTCAGGGCATGCTCTAGTGGCAGAGATTGTAGGGGGTTTGGTTGGACTCAATGATCTTAAAGGTCCTTTCCGACCATGAAGATTCTGTGATTCTATGACTAATGGGAGTTTTATAGGTTCTTTTTAGATCAAAGCTGCTCAGTATTTTGTTGTAGGAGCGAAGGAAAGCAGGAGTAGATTAATGGCTGTTTTCCAGGTGGAAGAGATTTCCCAGGGCAGGTAAAATCCGTGCAGGTCCAAGGCTACTGCCCCGGATGCTGCGAGGGCAGGTTCTGCTCTGCTGCCTCCTGCTCAGCGGGGGCCGAACATCAGCTCGGCTGGGGACTGGCCGTAAACTGAACGCTTGGGGACATGGAGACAACATTAATCCAATGGATCTGACCTGTTTTCTATGCTGAGGTCCAGGACTAAAGGGGTTGGACTTAGATGATCTTTCAAGGTCCCTTCCAACCCCAGGAGTTCAACGATTCTATGATTAATGGATTTATTTTCTTGGCGGAGGATGGTGGAACTGGGGGATGCCTCTCCGGAGGCTTTGCTTGGAAGCGTGGCTTGTACCATGTGAAGCCCTTGTTTGTGGTCTTCAGTTGGACCTGGCCACCCTCATCATGCTGTAGATGAATAAGTTTCTGTAGGCCCTCGCGTTACCCTGTCCCACAGCCTTGTTCTCTGCTCCTGTCTGTGAAGACACTGTCCTGTGACCGAAACCTGGGGAACATACATCCACGCTAAGCATCATTTTCCGCTGGCTGGAGCTGGTTAGATAGAAGATCGAATTATTTGGCCAAGTTTGTTTCACCCGAAGGGCAGTTGCAAGCCCCAGTTTGGTATCTTCCCAAGCCCCGATTTGGTACCGCTTTCTGTTTTTCAGGCTTTCCAGCCCCGCCGCGGCGCTGGGGGTGAGATGCTTTCCTTCCCCTGTCTCCCTGCTCCCACCCACAGCCCTCCTGCCCTTCCTGCTTTCACCTTCACCGCATCCACCTGGGACTCCTCTTGGCTCTGCCGGGAGGCTCATATGTTCCCCTTCTCCTCTCCCTCTCCCCCCTGCTTTCCTCAAAGTTCTGGATTTAGGGAAAAGTTAACATGCAGTTGTTGGTGTTGATTTACTTTGCTGGTTCCTGAGCAGTCGTTTCCAGGAACAGCCCATCTCTGCGTGAACTGCTGAAGCTGGGGAAGCACATGCCCTGCTGCCCGCGTCATCCCCGAGCCTTGCTTGGCCTATTTAGCTCAAGGAACAGCTCATTAGCTCTTCGCTTCCACTGAAATATGTGGATTTCCCACTAAGTTAACGTTTTGGTGATGTTTTTTTCTTTTCCTAAAAAGGGTTGCTAAGAAATGTTCAATTTCCACCCCCCCAGGATTTTCCTCGTATAATGGAGGAGGGATGAACGGCACAAGCACAATGATGGATTTCCTGGAGGAACCTCTTCCTGGTGTGGGGACCTACGAAGACTTTAACACTATAGATTGGGTGCGAGAGAAGTCCAGGGACCGGGACAGGCACAGAGAGGTAAAAAGTCTTATTACTCCTTGCTGGCACCGAAGGCAGAGTAACTAACTTGCTAGAGCGAATCCCAGTTGTGATTGTCAGACTGGGGAGGCATGTGCTGGAGATAGACCTGGGATGGAGGGATTGCCCTTGGGATGGGAACTGAACCTCTCTGCAGGATCTTTAGTTTGAGAGAAATTGAACGTGCTGCAGTCTGTCAATTGCTGCTTCTCCTCTGAAGGCTTTTATTTACTTAAAAGCTTGGGTGGATTTCTGATCCGCATCTTAAATGACTTAATGGTACGTTTTCTTATGCCGTGTTAAACTTGCTTGGCTCTGAGGCACAGGAAAACCTGCGCTCCTGCTCACGGAAGGTGCGTGTCTTACTTGGAAGAATTGCATTGCTCTTGCATGGTTTCTAATGGAAGAATCTACACACCCATGATCCTGTTTATTGATAAAGAAACAAGCTGGTTTTCCGCTCATGCCATTGCACTTGTGAACGATGCTCTTTCTATTGGAATTGTTCTGTGCTGCACGTTTGAGAAAACTAAGTGCAGTTCTTCCAGAATTAATTCCCGGAACGTCTCTGCTCTCTGCAATTAAAGGAATCTGCTTGGAAAGCAAGGGATGCTTTAAATAAAATACCGCTGTCCTCAGCATGCTCCTGATTCATGAGAAGCCCTTGCTGGCAGAACTCTTGTAGGGTGATGACTGAACTCAACTTGTCTATTTGCTTGCCAAAATATTCTTCAATTATTTTTTTTTTCCCTGAGCCTCACAAAACAACTTGTGTCTTAATAACAGTGCACAAACTGAACGCGGCCCCTGCTCAGTGTGTGAGTACATACAATAAATACAGTGTAGTGCCCAAACCCGAGTGAGTACAGACCCAGTTAAGGGGCTCCGTGCTCCCAGTGCCTCCTGCCCAAAAACCTGTCCCCATCTATGGATGAAGAATACAAGCCCGCGAGGCTGCGCACACGTATGCCTGGGCACAGGTGTGTGTATACACAGGTGATGCCCATCAGCGTGGAACGGGACAATCTGTCCCATGTCTGCGGAGGTGCTTGTATAAAAAGACCGCGTCTGTCTATCGAAAGAAGCTGAAATCGGGTCAAGGCAGAAGTTCCTGCTGGCCAAAGAGCTGTAGGGTTGGTCCAATGAGAAGAAATAGAAAGGAAATAGTTTTGGCACCCACCCCAGCCCTGCCTTGATCCAGCAGCACTTCCACTGCTGGTCCGTACGGCATTTGAAAGACAAAAATCCAGAGAAGAAAGCAATGCTCGTTCAGGCTGAAGGGATTCTTACTTTATTTATTCCTCATTTAGCAAGCGTTAGTTGTTTGCATCAATGTGCCTTTTTATCTGGGAATAATGGTGGTGTACGGGAATGTGTCCCTGGGTCGAGGCAGCTGGGGGAATGGGGGCGCGCAATGGCTGTTCTGTCACCCTTTTGTCCGCCTGTCAAGAGCAGTGACACTGCCAGGCTTCAGCCCTCAGACGGGGCCAGAGCCCCTGAGGAGGAGCTCACCCTCCTGGGGCATCTCGGTCCGAGATCTTCCCAGTGCCACCAGCACAGCCTGCTTCCAGCCTCACTGTTCCTCCCTGCTGGTGTTAAACCGGTGCCCGGCTGAGCAGCGCTTGGCAGAGTCCCCTCTGCTCAGAGCGACGGCTGGTTGGTGTTGCAGATGTGGGGCAGTAGCTGGGGACTCTGACGGGCTGGTGACAGCCCCGGTTTGCTCTCGCCACTGGTGGGTAGCGGTACTGGCCAGGCGGGATCCATAAACTGCTGGGGGCAAAGTGAAAGAACTGTTTCTGCATCCTTCAGGTTTGCTTGTGGCATCGGGGTATATTGGTAACTGGCTATTACCAACAAGTGATGACCTTAAAACATTAAGGGATGAATTTTGTCTTGTTTTTGCGCAGAAGACATCTAGGAGGAGAGCATTACTTGAATACTTTCTTTTTTGCTTGGAAAAATGGCAATATCCTTGATCCATTCTTGTACATCTGCTGCCCAGAGCTGCATTTGCTGTGCCAGCCGTGGGAGCAGCCGCTGCCTGGTACTGTTCCTCGCGCCCCTCAGAGCAGAATGTGTTGTGATAGCTGTGGTTTTCAGTGTTAGGGGCTGACCTTCCACTGATCACCTCACCGTGTAGTTTTTAGAGCACTTACACCAAAGTCGATCAGTGTCTTTAACAGATTGTTGTTTCTTTTTGACAAACCCTTTTCTAGATCACCAGCAGAAGTAAAGAGTCCACCTGGGCGCTGATACACAGCGTGAGCGATGCCTTCTCGGGCTGGTTGCTGATGCTCCTCATCGGGTTGTTGGCAGGTGAGAGCAAACCTCAGTCTAAAAAGTCCTCTGAAGTGGGTTCCTCCCACAAAGAGGGGCAGGTGCTGGGGAGGAGCCCTTGTCCCTGGAGCAAGGGCTGCGCGAGGGGCTGCACCGTGTTCACGGCTCTGCTGCTGCTTTGCAATTCACGGAGAACTACTTTTATGTGCTTTGAGGCTGTGTTGGTGTAAATAGCCAGGTACAAAGCCGAGACTGAAAGCGATCCTGGACACTGCTCTGGATCTGCTGGTACAGAGCTCTGAAAGATAAAAAATAATTAATTCGGCAGAACAGAGCTGGTCAAATGTGGGTCAGAGGAGAGCGTTGTACATCTCTGCCGAACGCTCCTCCCTGACAAAGGAGAGGTTAATCCCAAGGACTGCTGGAAAGACTTTATTTTTTCTTTTTCCTTCCTATACTTGGATATAGAAGGTGAGAGGTGTTTCTTGGGCAGTCGGCCTTCTTGCAGAGGTTGGCTGGCTGAGACCACCTGAGTGACTTCAGGAGCAAACTTTGGACCCAGTGCAGCAGAAGTAACTCGGCTGGATACAGCTCTTCCCGATAGAAAGCAGCTAAGCATTCATCACGAGGAGTGAAATTAAATCTTCTGTTAATATTTACATAGGAAAGCTGCTCGTCAGTTTGTCATTAACTGGAAGATTTGCTAAATGTTTATTGCTGCCTCTGGAGCTTGTGCTGGCACTTGCTCCTACAGATCAGAGGTCTCTGTCTCTGTGTGGATGTGCCATTTTAGTTGAAACGGAGCTGATCGCAGCGTTCGTCTTTGGGGATTGTAGGAGTTGTTCTTAACAGAAAAATAAGGAATTGCTTGAAGGTTCCTCTTCTAAAATCTGAATTACTTTTTGTGTGGCTCTCTGCTTGCTTTGTTTCACTTGGTGCAGTTGTAACTTTCCCTTCCCTTCCTTTTTTT
>VXBH01001940.1:6093-20924 GCA_013400035.1 Rynchops niger | reverse complement strand
TTTTTTTTTTTTTAATTGGGATTGGAAATGTTTTCTCCAAATTCAGTTACTCCTGTCACAGTCTTAGCGTAGTTAGTGTAACTCTTGGATTCCAGCTCTTGTGCTGGGGACTGGTGACATGTTTTGTCGGCGTCCTCCAGAAGTGCAGTACGTCCCCCTGTGCCTCTCAGACTGCTTGCTGTGCTGTATATAAGAAGCACTGATTCCGTGCAAGTGAGAAAAATTCATTTCTAGTGATGTAGGGTGGGTTTGAGCGCCATTTGCGACGGTCAGCCTCTGAAATACGATGAGGCATGCTTTGCTTCCCGACCTGCTTTTTTCAATATATATGCTTAAGCAAATCTTCCCATTTAGCTCTCTATAGAATAAAAGTTAATTGTAGGCAAAAATATCGGTCCTGCTCTATCTGTTGGTAGGCGAGTCAAAAATTAGTAGGGCAGACTGTAGCCTTCAGGTGTTTGAGTCTGCATAAGGCGATTATTAAATTATTTTTTTTTTTTCCTTTAAACCAGGTTCCTTAGCGGGTCTGATAGACATTTCTGCCCACTGGATGACAGATTTGAAAGAAGGAGTGTGTTTAGCAGGCTTCTGGTTCAACCACGAGCACTGCTGCTGGAAATCCAACACGACCTTTACGGACAGAGACAAGTGTCCCGAGTGGAAGAGCTGGTCCCAGCTGATCCTCGGCCATGGAGAGGTGACGTGTGCCTACAGCTGGCTTTGCTGCTGAAACGCCCCGTCTCCCCGGCCTGTACCGTCCCTTGCTGGCGGTCTGGATGCACACGCCAGAAGTGCGAGCTCTGGGGGGTTCCGTGGTTTAATATTTGCTGTTGGTCTTCCAAGGGTGTAAACAAACTCAAACAAGTTACATGTTGTCCTCGGGGGAAGCAAAACGTTGCTGCCTTTACAAGCCCAGTGGTTTAGGCGCGTGTCTGAGAACTGCTGCTTGGCGGGTTTTTGCCCACCAAGGTTTTAGAGGAATGCCGGGCGAGCTCAAGTTGTGCCTTTCTGGCAGCTCTGCCCAGTGGAGCCGCCCGTGTGACTGGGACAGCACTGATCCCAGTACCAAGCTACTGGTGTGCCTCATTTGCTGTTTTATAGAACGGTCTTTGGAGATACGATTGGTTCATACCCTCATATCCCAGCAAATGAATCTTGTCCTCGAAACCTCAGAGTTACTGTAGTTCTCTTCACTTTTGGCTGATAACCGTATGGGAGGTGACCCGCTGTTCCTGTGTGCTGGCTTCAGCGCGCGGCTTTGATGTGATCTCAGCTGACGTCATCTAATCTGGGTAACTTTCTCTGCATTTCAGGGGGCTTTTGCATACATTCTCAACTACTTCATGTACGTTATCTGGGCCTTGTTGTTCTCCCTTCTTGCTGTGTTGCTCGTGAAGGGGTTTGCTCCTTACGCCTGCGGCTCAGGGATCCCAGAGGTGAGTGAGAATGGAAGCGGGATGGGGTTTTTTTAAGGTGGGGTAGGGATCCACCATGCAAAGGTGACACGTGCCTGCTATGGAATAATAATTTCCTGCACTTTAGCTGGTGATTTAATGTATGCTTTTTTCCAAACTATTACTGAGGCATGTCTAGTCCTTAAGTCTCCAGGCAATCCCTTTAAAAAAGTAAAGTATTTTGGCCTTTACTGCAGAAGGTACAAACAAAAGCGCCCTGTTTGTGTAAGACAGCCTCCACAAGCCTCGGATTTTTCTTCAGCAGGGAGCGTAGTCCCGAAGGAAGGACTCAAATGGCTGTCTCTGCCTTTGCAGGGAGGATGTTTTTACCGCCTGTACGTTACTTTGGATAGCAGGGAGGGACTCTGAAAGCTGTAAGGGAAAGTTGAGGGCAGGATTGGGAGCGCCTGGTAAAAGAGGAGCTCTGCCCAGGGCTTGCAGGAAAGCCTGTAGAGCTTTGTGTGCTTGACTTCCAGATCAAAACTATCTTAAGTGGTTTCATCATTAGAGGCTACCTGGGCAAGTGGACGCTGATCATCAAAACCATCACCTTAGTGTTGGCCGTGTCCTCTGGGCTGAGCCTGGGCAAAGAGGGTCCCCTGGTGCACGTCGCCTGCTGCTGTGGGAACATCTTGTGTCATCTCTTCACCAAATACAGGAAGAACGAAGCGAAGCGCAGAGAGGTACGGAGGGACCCCGATGTTGTCAGGCTGCTGGGGCAGCGTGGGCAGAGCCGTGGGTCTGGCGCTTTGCGCTGGGCGTAGATTGTTCGGGTTTGGCATGTTCTTGGTCTTCAGCACAACACGTAGTTGGAGCAAAAGCCGTCTCTGTTAAGAAGTGATGCCACAGCATCTCCCCAGCGCAGGGCATCATCTCACTTGTGATGGGAGCGTTCACTGGCACTAACCCAGTTCTGCAGCGCTTGTTTGTGTTTGCCATGCAACTCCACAAACGACGTTGGGACTGTTTGAAGGACCTGGGCCATAGGAGTAGAATGAAGGGCTTTGCTTTCAGGGACGCAGCGATGTAAGAACCAAGCTAACGTCCAACGCAAAGCTCATGAGTGTTTCCTCACAGGGCTGTAAGACTTTTCTCTGGACAAGTCACTGGAGAACGGTTAATGTGAGATGTGTGGTGTCACACTGGCCACTTTACCTTCTGCCGAACCAAACCCAACAGAACCCACCGGTGGGCTGGCAGGGCTTGGGTGGCCCCACAGCACCTCCAGTTACGCTGTTGCCCGCTTCTGAGAAACTGCATGACTGGGAGACGGGAAACCTGGGAAAAGTCAGTGTGTTCTGGGGGTGAAATTACTGCGATTCGGTCCTTATTCCACCTTTACCTGGGGTGGAGGCATAGCATGAAATCGGCTGAAACGGCAAAAGGTAATTGCCAGTGACACCACTTGTAGTGTGGGGAAGGGAGTGCTGAAATGCGAACCCCAGTGTTTTTGTAGCTCCTTGCAACCCTTCTCCCTAGGGAATCGGCTCACTCCGTGTTTTCCCTGCTGTCGGACCCTGGCTTACTGTGCACTCACTGGAGATAAAAATCGCACAAATTTAAGTAAAGACAAACAAAAAAGGGGGAAGGTTGCGGGGGCTGAAAACGTCTGACTCCTTGGTTTCTCTCTTAGGTTTTATCAGCAGCTGCAGCTGCTGGTGTGTCTGTAGCTTTTGGTGCACCGATCGGAGGAGTGCTCTTTAGTCTGGAAGAGGTAACGCCAGCATTTTCTATTAGCTCTTGGCGAGCTGTTTTATTGCAAGAACTGACCCCACTGGTTTAAAAATACAGTCCGCTCATAACTGCTTGGGTGTGGAAAGGAGACCCTGTTGAATACTGATTGGTGGTGTATTTACAAGGCCAAGCAACCTAAAAGCTTATTGGGGTTTCAGGTAATTCTTCCAAATACTGGAGAATTTATTCTGGATGATGCCTATCCATAGCTTTGCAATAAACCTGTTGGTTTCCCCTGGTCTCTCCGTGCTCGGCAACATGGACTGCTCACAGCCACCGCCTCTGTCATGTCCACTCTCCTGACAGCTCTGACCCAGGGGACCCGGGAACAAACTTACCTGGCTTGTCAAACGCCTTTCCTTCCCAAGGAACTTCTAATCCTCGTTCTTTGATCCAGACATGCCATGGATCACCGCTGCCTGCTTCAGGGCTTAGCTCAGAGGAGGAACGGGATGGTGTTGCTCAGCTGAGCGGTAGTTGTGGTGGCAGCTGTGGCAAGCACTGCTCTTGGGCACTTGTGGACTTTGCAGAGCATGCAAGGCAATTAGTTTTCTCCGGATTCAGCTCACAGCTGATTTGTAACAGCTTTTATTACCCAAGTAAGTCACCTCCCCTTCAGGGATCGTAGAGGGCACTTGCTGCATTGGAGTTATGCAGGCCGGGACCCATCCCGTCATTGCAATCGCGTTGAACGGGAGCTCGAAACAAAGCCCGGGGCGCTTGGCTGGAGAGGAGGGTGTGTGGCCAGCACACATCGATCTCGGTCCCTGCTTTTACTTCATGCACTGGTGATTTTGTTACTTGGCAGTGATCGGTGTAGTGACAAGTGTTAAAGTGACCAAATCTGCTTTCTTTTTCCTTTTTAGGTCAGTTACTACTTTCCTCTCAAGACTCTGTGGCGCTCCTTCTTCGCTGCTCTGGTGGCTGCGTTTACCCTGCGCTCCATCAACCCTTTTGGGAACAGCCGCCTGGTTCTCTTCTACGTGGAGTTTCACATGCCGTGGCACCTTCTGGAGCTTGTGCCCTTCATCCTTTTGGGAATATTTGGTGGGCTCTGGGGAGCTTTCTTCATTCGCAGCAACATTGCCTGGTGTAGGCGACGCAAGACGACCAAGCTTGGTAAATACCCTGTGCTGGAGGTGTTTGTAGTGACCGCCATCACGGCCGTTCTGGCCTTCCCCAACGAGTACACCAGAATGAGCACCAGCGAGCTGATTTCTGAGCTCTTCAACGACTGTGGGATTTTGGACTCTTCCAAGCTCTGCGAGTATGTGAACGATTTCAACAGCACCAAAGGGGACGACCTGCCAGACCGAGCTGCTGGCCCAGGAGTTTACACCGCCATGTGGCAGCTGGCTTTGGCCCTTATAATGAAAGTCTTCATCACGATCTTCACCTTTGGCATGAAGGTGAGAACTGCCTGTGAAGGAGCTTGCTCACGTTCTTCTCATCCTCTGCAGGAACCCCAGGTCCTAGAGTTTCATTTGCTCAATAAATAGGCTTGTTTTCCTCCCCAGGCTCTGTTAAGAAGGAGCAAGGTGAGAGACTGCAATTATTTGTTCTGTTCCTCGTAACTGAGGGCAGCAGAAACCTTTTAGCCTGAGTGTGGGCGCCAGATGCAGTGACTGAAGCTGGTGCCTCAGGGCTTCCTGTCCCGTTTTCCAAACACAGAATGCTTCTAAATTGTCCTGCCATGTGCCTTTTTGATGTATATGCAATAGCTAATTGCAAAGCAATCGATACCGTAATTTGTAAATGCTTACTTACCGTAGAATCATAGCATGGTTCGGGTTGGAAGGGACCTTAAAGGTCATCTTGTTCCAACCCCCTGCCCTGGGCAGGGACACCTCCCACTAGGCCAGGTCACAGCTGTTCCCTGGTCAGAGGGTTCTGAACTTGGTTTGGTGGTGGCTTCCCGAGCTGTGACGTTTCACCCGGGGCTGGGCTGTCCTGCAGTGAGGTCCAGCAAGTGGAGCTGAGCATCTCCCACTGGCCCCCAGTGCTCTGTCTGGAAAGGTGACCCCGCCACAGAGGTTTGGCCATGGCTGTTGCCAGGGTGGTCGCTGGCATTCAAGGGCAATCATCAAGTCTGTGAGAAAGCTGTGTGACAGATGTGCAAAGGAAAGCGGGGAGACACTCTCGACTTCAAAGAACAGGAGCTTTTGGAGTCCTGGAAGAGCTGAAGTGCAGAGGTGAAACCTGCCGGCAGCGGCTCTGCTGGGTGGCACTTGTGCCGTGTGTGCTGATGCCAGGCACCTGCACTGTCACGGTGGCGTCTGAATTTCTGCCAGGGAAGAAGGACGACTCCGCTCCCAGTACGTGAAGCCGGCAGAGAGGGAACATCCCCTGCCTGCAACAGTCACCTACTGGTGTGGTTGGAATGGCACAGGCGAGTGTTACCCGTGTGCAGGTGAAACTTTGTTATGTTCTCTTGGGAAATAAGCTTTTGAAAAAGGCTTGTTCTGTTCCACCCTAAGCTCTTGTTAACTCTCCGAAAGGAGCGAATGCAAACTGTTCAGAGACTCTGGAGCTCGAGGGCGCGGGAAGGGCAGAGGTGACAGCGCAAGGCAGCTTTGCCAGTTTTACCTTCAGCGTAACCTCTAGTTCAGTCCTGTTTCGAGTTTCCATCACTGGTCTTTGAAATGTCCGAGAAACGGCGCGTTTACCGATGTGTGTTTTCCCAGGTCCCCTCGGGTCTCTTCATCCCCAGCATGGCGGTGGGGGCCATAGCGGGCCGGCTGCTCGGCGTGGCCATGGAGCAACTGGCCTATTACCACCACGACTGGGCCATCTTCAGCGGCTGGTGCAGCCAGGGAGCCGACTGCATCACTCCTGGCCTCTACGCCATGGTTGGGGCCGCAGCGTGTCTGGGTAAGCGGGGTGGATGTTGGAGTCCAGGCTGCGGTTTGGTTTGGGTCCCGGTTGTCCATGTAAAGATGCGTGGCAGTGGGACGCTGCCGCTGTTCTCGCACTCCGTAGGAGTTGGCTTCATCTCAAGAACATCTCTACTGCTTTGCAGTGGAATGCGCAATGCGTTCTCATCCTGTTGGCATTGGTTTTGCCAGCACCAGCCCGTCGCTGGACTGACGGGTTTCAGTGGGGAGTCTCCTGAAGGAGCACTAGAACAAACGGGCCTGACCAGGGACTTTAGATTTTCCTGTGGGGTTTTAATTCCTTTTACTTCCTGTTCTGGCCTTAGATCTTACGGTGCAGCTCTTCTTTCACGTGCTCTGGTTTTTGCTAACACTTCTGCTGCTTGGCTGAATTTAAGAAATGGAGTGCACGTGACTGAACTTCATTTTTACCGTAATTCCCAGTCCTCTCCTCCACAGAATAAGATGTTTAGCCCTTAGGGGGCTACTATACTGTACCAGGAGAAACTCTCATTTCAGGAAGAATAAAAGCATGTTACCAAACCCCATCTTTGGGCTTTTTACAGGGGATAAACCCTCTTGTTTGCGTGTGACTGATGAAAAATAAATACAGATCCACTTCATTAACTGTTCGGTTTACCACTGGACCGTACTAAAGGGTATGTGCCCCTTTAGGAGACGGTTATTGGAGCAAAACTCCTCTAAAATATTTGGGAGTAGCTTTGGGACTTGGATCTCAAAAGCATAATTAAAATATGCCGAGACAAAATGCTGTTATATGAAAATGATGTCAATATTTAACAAGACTCATCTACTTTCTCTTGAAACGCCTCAACTGTTTTAGTGTTGAAAATCTACAGAAGAGTAAGGAAGAGTAGTCAGAGTGGCTGGAAGGCGGCAAACCGGGAGGTAAGCTGGCTGAAGGGCCGGCTGCCAGGGAACTGGTGCTGGTAGCCAGAGGATGTCAGGATGATACTTGCCTTTTGCATAGAGCCTGTCAGAGTCGCGTTTCCTGAACCCACCTGTGGAGCTGTGGACAAGGCCCCTCTGTGGCATGGCCAGGCTATTTTGCAGCTGGCTAAGTAACAGGAGAGAGAGTTAGCCTTCTTTTGGGGTGGCGTCAGAGGTCAGGGAAAGACCCTCAAAACCACGTAGCAAACCCTTGTAAGCCAGCCCATGGCACGATGCTCTGGAAGGGACGGGTGGTTTCCGTACTGTGTTCTGCTTGTCTCTGGCTTCCACTGCGATGCTGAAGGTGGTGTAGGTGTCCAACAGTACAAGCTCTTGCTGATACAAGACCTTCTCTGGATGCGTTGGCAGAGGACAGCCATGGAAGCCTCAGAACAGCTCTCCTGCCTGGAAACCCCTGAAACTCCATGTTCACGACGTCTGTCTTTCTGTGTTCTCTTTGCAGGTGGGGTGACCCGAATGACTGTGTCGCTAGTGGTCATTATGTTTGAGCTCACTGGTGGACTGGAATACATCGTTCCTCTGATGGCAGCAGCCATGACCAGCAAGTGGGTGGCCGATGCCATTGGGCGGGAAGGCATTTACGATGCCCATATTCGCCTCAATGGATACCCTTTCTTGGAAGCCAAGGAAGAGTTCTCACACAAGACGCTTGCGATGGACGTAATGAGGCCACGGAGGAATGATCCTCCTCTGACTGTCATCACTCAGGACAGCATGACCGTAGAAGACGTTGAGACCATCATCAATGAAACCACGTACAGTGGCTACCCAGTGGTGGTGTCGCGCGAGTCCCAGAGGCTTGTTGGATTCGTCCTCAGGAGAGACCTCATCATTTCAATTGGTAAGAGGCAAGATGCTGCATAGATAAATGATGCCGTTAGAGGCCTCAAATGGCACTGGCTGTAATTTACTTGACAAGTTTAAACACCCGGCAGTGACGGCGGCTGTGCTTTCTGGCACCTGCGTCTCCATCCCCGAGCGGCGTGGGGGCCGCGTGCAGGGAGTGCGAAGGCCAGGATGGCTCCCTGGTGCGATTAGTATGGCTCTGCTGAATTCATAAACCTCAGGGAACGGCTGGGAAGCATGGGACTTCTTGCCAGGAAGGACTGAGGCTTCCTGACTTTGCGGATGACTGGACACGGAAAGCTTTCTTAATGGTTAATGTCTCAAACCTTATTTCATGAAGGAAAAAAGTCTGGTTGGTCTGTGTGCTGAATATTGGGTCGCTTCTGAGTCACACCTGGAAGTATCTGTGCTGATGTTAAAGACTTCCACCTCTCTTCACCGCTGGTCTTTCTTCCTCCACCTTCTCTTCACCACTGAAAGCCGGCCTGGTCTTTCAGTTGTGCGTTGGTGGTTGTGAGGCAGGTGGTGTGCGGTGCTGGCGGGGTTTGGTAAATGCTGTCCTGGCATCACTCCGATGTGATTTCTGCGGTGTGAGCTGAGCGCCTTCAGAAACAACATTGCCGTATCACAATTTAGGGCGCGTTTAGGTTTCTTCTGCTCTCAGGTTTCTTAGAACTGGTGCAGCCGAGAGCGCATCTCCCCTCTCCGCTCGGTTAGCTCCTGTGGGTCGATCCCTGCTCCTGGCTCTCGGGGGGCACCCGGGTGCTGTGCAAGGTGACAGGGCTGGCTGGGGGTGGTGGTTACCCTGCACTAAAGCAGACAGCGGTGGTGGGAACAGCGTGACAGTGAAGGGTTGAAGACGCCTGAGCTCTGCGGTGTGCTCTCCAGCGCGCAGGTGAACGCACTGCCTTAGCGCAAGCTTGACGACGTTCTGTAGGGGTGGCGTGAGGGCTTGGTCCTGAGCCAGCTTTGTCCCGTGGCAGAGCTGGAGTAGTTTGTATCATTAAACTGCTTCTGGCTGTGGATCAACCCCGTGTGTTCCTTCTCTGTTTTAAGGTAAGTTTTCGGCGTCAGTTTGAGGATTTCCCGTACATTCTTTTGAAGCACGTGAATAACGTGAATGTTGCTGTTGTTCTTCTTGATAAGTATCTGGCCAAAGCTTACAACGATACGGAATGAAATACAGAAAAAAGGGCACTATCAAATTATGTGCGTTGCCTACCTCCTGTAAGGCTGCTTTGCGGTGTGACCACAAATTCTTGCATTTGTGTTATTCTGAGTGTCCAGGGACTCGTTAAGAGTAATCTTTTCCCCAAGATAAGCACAGTAGTGGGCTGTTGTGTGCCACAGGGTGCGATTTAGCTTTTGATAGCCAGCTCCGAATATCCAGCCTGGTGTTTGGGCTGCCAGGCGACCCCCGGCCCAGGGAGTCTGGGACTGTAAATATCAAATGGAAGCTGCAGTGGGGCAGAGACCCAAACTGCCCGTGTAGCGGGACTGTAGTGCACTAGTGTAAATATCTGAGGGATGGCACGGACTTAACTTGTTTTCCGTTCTTTACCCTAGCCACAGGCATCAGCTTGAGCCAGCAGGTTAAGTGCTTAAGAATACTTCTTTAGGTACTCTGCATGGGGCTCGAATGGGTGACTGATAAAAGTGCGAAGCATTTCATCTACCTTCTCTTTAAAACTGGGAAGTTAAAGATCTCCAGAACTTGCATTCTCGTGGCCAGAGCAGGACGCTGAGATGCCTGGCAGCCTTGGCATTAGGCAAAGTGTGTGCTGCTCTCACCTCTTGGTGAGGTGAACTTGGGAGTCCTTAGAGATTATGATGTAGTTATTAGAAATTCGGAAAAATAACACACCCTCCTTGGGGCATCGGTTGCCTTGAGAAGCAGCGCAGGTAAAGAGAAGGGATGGACCTTTAAGGCCATCCCGGTGTGGGCAGAGAGAGAAAAGGGTATGCTCTTCCGTTTGGAAAAGAAAAGGAGGGATGATATTTAATAAAATATTTCTTCTTCCAGAAAATGCCCGGAAGAAGCAGGATGGGATTGTGAGCACTTCAATTATTTATTTCACTGACCACTCTCCTCCGCTGCCTCCAAGCTCCCCCTCTATGCTGAAACTCAGGAGCATCCTGGACCTCAGTCCTTTCACGGTGACAGACCAAACACCCATGGAAATCGTCGTGGATATATTCCGCAAGCTGGGATTGCGCCAGTGCCTGGTCACTCACAACGGGTAAGAGCGCTGCAGGCAGAACCTGTAGACCTGGGTCAAAACCTCTTCCTTCCAGTGCAGAGCACTGGGCGTCAGCTGGAGCAGTTGTTAGCTGGACTATAGCAACTGTGAAGCCCCTGAGCCTCTTCCAGTTGAAGCAGTAACGTAAAGCCTGTAAGCAAAGACCCAGCTCTGTGGGGTGACGGGTCTAAAGCCGATGAAAGGGCGCCCAGCCTCCTCTCAGGTCTGGCCGTGCGTATTGTGGAACTGCTTGAATTCGCTTTGGTGTGCAGCGGAAACTGTGTGGTTGGTGAGGTGGAAAGGAACGAGGGCAAAGATGAAAGCAGAGCAGTCTGTTCCCTGAAGTGCGGCACCAGCAGGAATTCTCTCCCTGTTCCCTGCCGTGGTGTGCTGGGACCAGCTGAGCTTTCCAGCTCTGCCGGAGCCGCGCTGCTCGGCGTCCCTCCCCGACCCACGCTCTGCCCCTTCCCAGCTCCTGCCCTGCCTCTCGGCACCTCTTTGGGAGCAGAGCTACAGAGAGACTAGGGCTTAAAATGCAGCACTAGACATTCAGGTTGATCTTTTCAGAGAAGGTGGGGTTAATAATAATTAGTATTTGTCTTCGTTATAACCTCCTTACCTTTTTTTCGTGTAAAATACTGGTGGAGTTTCTGTTGGGGCTGGGGAGTGCCATACTTTGTGTGGAGTGTCACCCCGAACGACACTTCAATTAAAATCGCCCGCTGTGAAGCCAAGCGAGAGCCAGGGCACCCTCTGTGGTGGCGGTGCACTAAAAACGTGTTTTCACTTTCCAGGAAGCTACTCGGGATCATTACCAAAAAGGATGTATTAAAGCACATTGCACAGCTGGCGAACCAGGACCCAGATTCGATACTCTTCAATTAGAGGCAGACGAGTAGGTATTGTGTGTTCAACACAAAAGACACTTTATAGAAGATCCTGGATATACTTTCCTATTTTTATTGAGACCATGGGACTGTTCTCAGCATTTCCTTCCATGGAGCTGAAGAAGATAATGTTTTTTTTCTACCAGATAACCAATTGCACTACATAATCTGTGGAACATAATCTTCTTTTCAGAAGAAAAAAAAGACTTTATTTACGTTGCTTTTGTGAAGTTGCATTGGAAAGATTCCATGAAGGAGTAAAAGCAAAATGCTATATAGAATTATATCTTCTCTTCTTATTTTATTTGAACTCTCGTTACTAACGTGGGGAGGAAAAGACAAGGTCTGTACCTTCAGAAATTGTGAAGGAGAAGGATGATTTTGCACACAGCTTCAGGTGGTGGCAGAAAGACGTGGTTGTAACTCAGGGGCGGTGTATTCCCAGTTAGCCACTCGGTAAAAAGTCAAAATGGGAGAGGGGATAGAAATCGGTTAGCTGAGGATGTTTTGTTGAAAGAAGTCCACAAAAACAACCCCCCCGGAAGACCAGATCCCCTTAAAATTGGGCCCAGTGACTCTGATCGGGAAGAAGCTTATTTTGATGAATCTTTGGTGAATGTATTTAATTACTCTGATGCTGCCTTGCCGGGAGAACCCTGAGGAGGAGGCAGAAGGAGTTAACAGCGTATTCTCATCGCCACCCCTTTTTTAGATATATGCCTAAGGATTTCTTCTCCTTGGTTTCTCTTGCGCGTGTAATTAAAATTGCGAAGGCTGACTCCTAAGTTACTGCCCGCCTTCACTGCCCTTCCCAGTAAACTCTGATCACGTTGGATGTTGCACAACTGACCTCTTCTCCGTCAGCAGGGTCGGAGGTGGCTGGGGGTGTCCTGCTGGAGAGCCCTGCGCCCGGGACGTTTACATGGATGCGGGTGCCGTTCCCTGCTCCTCTCCTCAGGCCCGGATCCTGGCTCTAGCATTGGCAGCGCTGCCACTTGACGTACGTGCCCCGCTCGGTGTCTCCTCTTGCCAACAACTATGCAATAAAGCCCTTCCTGACCACTGTTGGCCAACTACCTTGTCCCATGTCTGTGCTCCTCAAGTCCCTGTCCCAGATCTTATCAAATTATTTTCCTGTTAATAAAACTGTGACCATTTACTGGAATTTTGAAGCTATATGAATGCGTTTGGAGGTTGATGTTGTTCCTCATGGCTTCAGTCGCTTTATGGTCCGTGGCTGAGGCTCGTTGGTGGCAGCAGAGCTTCCTCTCGCCTCTGGCTCACCACCGCGGCTGCAGAAGGGAGCCAAGCTGTTGAGTAACGGCCAAGAGTGACGGAGTGAGGGCTCTGGCTCTGCTTCCCGACGGACAAACCTCCGGCTCTTGAGCAGGTGTTGCCCTTGGCCCAGCCTCAGCCGCAGAGGCAGTGGCAGCAGCTCCCCTCGTCCCGCCTGGGCGCCGGCAGCCCCAGGGTTGGTGGCAGGAGGTGGTGGGGTGTCCCCGTGAGGATACTGCCTGCGATAGACCTGTTCGGGGGGGAGTGGGGACTCCTGGCTAGAGCTGGCTGGAAGCTTGGTCGGTCTTACACTCTCTCAAATGTAACCAAATGCCTCATCTCTTCTTGGAGCAGAAGCCAGCTTTATTTATTTTCCAAAGCCATCCAGCAGCGAGTTCCTGCTGCCGCTGCTTCAGCCCGGCAGGGAGGGGGTGATGTCTTGAATTCTGGTGTAGCTTAAAGCGGAATCAAAGTCAAGGGTCAGATACCTTCCGCTCAGACAGTAACCGCCTGGACTCTGTGGTGGGTTTGTACAGCAGGAGGTGGTTGCTGAGTTGAAGGAAAGACCGCAGCGTGCCCGTAAGTTGCTCACAACTTGAAATGCTTCGTTCCGCCTCGGCTGTGGCTGGCAGCAGAACCTTTGCCTTTAAATGCTTTTTTTTGTCCCCTGTGGAGAGGGTTGTCCCCCTCTGGCTGGGTGGATGCTCCGTGAGTCTGGGTCTGAGTCCAGGGAAGAGCTGCCGCCTTCCGCTTCCCTGGGGTCCCTCCAGGGCAGGTGGGCACTGGAAGAGGCCGGGGATCCCGTCCCGTGCGTGCAGGCTTGGGACACCAGAAGGACCAAAGCTTTTCTTTCTTACTTTTCTGCTTACCTTACAATAGGCAGGAGGGCTCCAGCTTGGAAAACACGGTCCCTGCTTCAATTTGATCTGCAATACACGAGAGCCACTTCCTCTGCTCCTTGTGGGAAGGCTGCAGTAGCACGGGGTGAAGCAAGAGATGCCAGAAGGGGAACCCGTGAGCGGGCTGGAGGCCGGCAGCAGGCTGGTAGGTTATCCCAGCTGCTCCTGGGGAAGCAGCAGGGCAGGGAGATGCTGTCCGAGTGGGACTGCGGCCGCTCTGTGCTGGGGAGCACTGGGAACAGGGGCACTCGTGGCAGGAAACGCCGGCCCAGCAGCGCTGGCAAGCTCCCAGCTCCGCGCTGTGTTTTTTTAGCGTGGGAGAGGTGTCCTGGGGAGGCTGGGCTGAGAAACCGCGCAGGAAGGTGAGGGTGTGGGAAAACGGCCCCGGCTTTGCGGGAAAGCCCGGTGGAGCTGGGCTTGAGAGAGGCCCAGTCCTCGGGACTGGCAGGATTGCGAGTCCTCGCGATGCCAAACCAAACCCGGTGGTGATGGGCAAGTAAAAGAGAAACGTTGCAACGGTACAAGACCTTTCTTTGCCTCTCACTTGAGCAGATCTCTCCACTTGTGCTTCTTTTTGGCATGGAAACTGATGATTTTCAGGCGCATGGGGATGCACGCTTTAATGGCTGGAGGTCTGGTATGTGTGGGCAAGGTGGAAATAGGAGCTTGGAGCGTGACTCTGTAGCTGCTCTGTCTGTGTGTGAAAACCTCCTGACCCCATTAACCCGCAGAAATGGTGTCTGTGTAAGGAAAACACTCATTTCAGCTCCGGACCTGTCTCTAAGCCACGGTTCTCTGTGTAGGGAAACCTGCAGCAAAATTACCCGACTGTCGTTCTTGCAGCAGGTGATGCTCTGTGCCCAGAACCCGAGGCTGGTGCGGGCAGCGATGTGTAGCTCTGTACTGGGATCGGTGCCTGCCCTGCCCCGGTGAGATGTGGCTTACAGAAGCCCCTGGCTGTTCGCTGTCTGCTTTCATTGAATTCCTTTAATTCCTATGAAAAAAAGTTCAAATCTTTCATCAAAAATTCTGTGCAGGGGAGAGACCGCGCTCAGGTCTTTTAACTCGAGCATTTTCTCCCTTGGCCCTCATGAACGGCGCTGCCTGGGAAAGGGGCTCCCCCTCCGCAGGGCACCCCGAGCTGCTGCCCAGGGTTTTCCCCCCGTCCGCTTCTTGCTTTTCCATTGCTTTTCCATTGCTTTACCTTCGGAGCGACTCCAGGAGGAGCCCTGGGGTTTCCCTTCAGCAAAGGGCTGGTTGTATGTGTCAGAGCTGGAGAGAATCCACGTGCTTGATAAATAGCGCCCAGCCTGCCGTCTCCTTGGCTGAGCGAGGGAGGTTGGGTGCAGCGCTGGAGCCCTTCTCTCTGCCTCTTGCATCTCTTCCTAAACCTCCTGAGCCCCCCACCCTCCTCCTCCCCTTGCCCAGAAGAGGACAGGACGTGGCGGGGGTGTTACAATATCCCGGTTATGAAGTACGTTACTGGGGAGAGGTTTGGGTGCCTGCTCTCACTGCCCGCCGCCTTAAGGGCAGGATGGCAGATGGGGGGGTGGCTTTGGAGCTCCCCCAGCCTCGTGCTGGGGCTTGAAGGGGACACAAAATCATCGAATCATCCGGGATGGAAGGGACCTTTAAGATGATTGAGTCCAAC
>VXBH01001939.1:10111-43698 GCA_013400035.1 Rynchops niger | reverse complement strand
TTCTGTAGCCCTCAGGCATGTTCCATGTCTGTGCTCCACCACCCTTTTGGCGTCCCTCTGCCCTTTTCAAGTTCCCCCAGCCCAGACATGTAATGCTTGTTCTGCAGCCTGCTAGCGTGCAGCACCCCGACCCAGCCTATTCATTCCATTACCTCTTGTCAAAGAATGTTTTACCCATTTTATACCTTTCTCTTAGGGCTATATATATTTCTGTATCTTGATAAATGTATGTATATTATCTATTATATGGTGTAGGATAGTAGTAGTACCTATATCACGTAGTACCGTGTATAGTGTATTTATGTATAAAAAATANTGGTGAGAAGCAAAATCTAAACCACCCTCCCACTTCTCCTCCTCCCCCTCGCTTCTTCCCAGGTTCAACTTCACCCCTTCATTGCTGGCTCCTCCACTTCCACCCCACCCTGAGCAGCACAGGGGGATGGGGAATGGGGAGTAGGGTCAGTCCGTACAGCTCCTCTCTGCTGCTCCTTCCTCCTCACATTTTTCTGTGTGGTGGTGACAATATAGGTGTTTTTGGGCCAGTTGAGACTATCAAGAACAGTGCAACATTTGATAAACTCTATGACTAGTGGGTCAGAAAAAAAAATATCCTGCCTTCTCAAGATTTTGCCTTTGCCAACAGACAATGCAGATACTGGCTTCCATAAAGAGCATTTATAAACAGGTCACGGCCTTTCCCCATTACACTTTCAGTGCTTTCAGTGTGCAATACTGGCCTGGTGGTCAAGGGGCTGTGACTTGGTTGCTGTTCCTCACTTGGTCTGCCTCCTATACCCTGGCAATCCTGCCTTCCTTGTGCTCTGCAGTCCACCAAGTGCTGCCAGGTGTTGTGCCAGGAAAAGCTGGAGGCAGAAAACATGGAAAAAGGAAACACAAGAAAACTCTGCCTGGTTGTAGCTCTGCACAGCTGTGCACACTCCATTGTTTGGCATCTCACTTGCTGGGTGACTGGAGATGCTCCAAGGGACATTCTACATAGCCAGACAGGGCCTGAAATGGTAACTTAGGGGAGGGACCTAGCCACGAGTTTGGGAGTGGTTGGTTGTGTCTTTGAAGATCTCAAACCATGCAGTTTCTTTTCTTATTAGGGAAGATTAAGTAACAAGTGAACTGCACGCATCATAACTGTTTTTATGCAGCTTAAACTCTCGTGGAGCTGATATAGCTGACCTGTGCTTGTTGACAGACCTGTGTATGTTTATGTCCAGGTGCTTTCTTTTCTCTGTGTTAAGAGTCAACTACAAGCCACTGAGTATTCCAGCAGGGCTGTGTGAGTGGGTAACCTTGTCTTCCATTACTGAAAACCACACACGCTACTCAAAATGTTGGGTCCAATCCTGTGATCGCTTCTGCAGCCCCAAAGACCCTACAGGAACATAACAACATGGTGTACAGGGCCAAAAGCTGCAGACTCTCCACCACCCTCCAACGCTTCCAGACCTACGGTGAAAGCTATGGTGAAAAGCACACATTGCCCATGCATGGTTTTTCCACATACATAGAATGTACCTACTCAGAATATTGCGTCCAGAAAAGCATCCTTGGACTTAACAGTATCTTTGGTATATGGTTTGGTCTCTTGGTGGTGAATAGATGCCAAGACAGCACCATCAACCCCTGCTTAGTTGAATCTGATCCATATAAATAAATAATAAAGAATTAATGCCCTGCTTAGCGTGTGTTTAATAGTACACTCCCAACTCAGAACATCTGTAGTTAGAGGCCTTTCTTGCAATCTCAGCACTGTGCTCTTAAGCATTTATTTTATTGGAAGAAGAGAGTAATTCTTGCCAAAGCTACAGCTGAATCACTAGTGAAGATAACATAAATCCTAAATTCAATCAGTTTTGTTTATCTTGCTGTAGCTAAAGGAAATCAATATTTTACAGTGAGGAGAGGATGGTAGCCTAAAACAAAAGTAAAGAGAGAAATTATTTATTTAGAACACGTTAGGAACACTGTTCACAGTACATCATAACAGGGTGACTACATAATGCAGTGATCATAAAAGGGTGACTTAGAAAAGCAACGAAAAGACAAAGTGTAGTTGTGAAAACTTGTGGGTTTTTTCCTCCCATAAGCAAAGCTGTACAAATAGACGCTGTCTCATACTATTTCTGCACAGGTAGAAGATGGATTTACTCAGTCTTACTTATTTTGTACAAACATACCAATACTTAGATTAACACTTCCATATAGTTTACAATGTTTAATTTAAGTACAGTATTATGTCTCATTGACTTGTTGATTTAAGGTGCAATTTATCAAAACCTACAGTAAATATTTTCTTATTTTCTTCATCAGTTCTCTTTGGCACGCTTCTGGTTTATTTAAAATACAAAAATGTAGGATTGAATTGGATATATAACACTGCAGGAACTTGAAGTTTTTTTTTTTCTTTGTTAGCATATGAGTGCAATTTTAGGTTTACCATGACCTTATTTACAAACAAATTTCAGTTTACTTTACATATAAAATGACTAATGTGCAAGGCAAAAAAAATTGTTACAGCAACTTCTCCCTTGAGAGTGATTTCTGCACCACGGAAATCTTGTATAAAATGGAGAATTTTTTATGAGGAAGTTCTTGGTGCTTCTTATCCTACAGCAAGCCACCTGAACGCATGACTTTCTGGGTCCAGAAATGCTTCTTAAGATACAGTTTAGCTGATATATTGGCACTGTAGTAGTGTTGCAGCTACAAACTTGCATGTTCAACTGGCAAACTCAACCAAAGAGCAAAAAACCAACCAGACTGTCTAAAATGCTTAGTGACAGTGGTTTCTTTCTAGAAAAAGGTATGCCTCCTGTATTCTTGATATTATATCTGGTTTTATTCCAAGGAGGAAAGGTTTAGAATTTGCACTATGCACCGTTATATAGCCTATTTTCATCTTCATGACTTCTGCCTACTTTTGGGCTGATTAATATTTGGTTAGAGGCAGAGGTGAACAACGGTAAGCAAACTTATTTCTGTTTCTGATGGAAATGTACTAGAAGGCCATCAAAGTAAGTACCACTACAAAAACTCTTCAAATTCCAGAAGGGCAAACCCACAGCAATTTACTGGCATTCACATGAAAGGCATGGGAAAACCTAGCTACATGAACATTGGAAATTCTTCCATGCCCAATTGTTTCACAATTAAAGAAAAATGTAACCCTGTTCACAGTAAAATACTTATTACAAGGCCTTTCTGGTCTGTTTCTTCCTCAATCACTCAAGTGGTATCCTCTCAGCTGCAGAAATGAGTATTTTGGCACATGATCAAGTTACAGTAGGTGTCAAGTACAGTGCAATCTGTTTAGAAGGCAAGGATGTTAAAAGGGATTTCATACAGATGCTTTGTAATGTGGGTAAGAATGTGGAATGCTGTGCGACTCCTGAGTAAAACACGTTTGGCTGTCAAAGCTAAGATCCCCATTTATAAGCATGCTTATTCCAAAGAGGCATTTCACAGCCTCAGTAATAGTGTATATTCTTAAAAGAAAAAAAAGAAAAAAAAGAAAGAAAGTATTTTACAACTGTCTTTTTCTTCAATCTATCCCCAAGGACTAAAGGTGGTGAATTCAACTTTTTGGGAGGTGATGAGACAGGGGCAGAACTGGTAAGAAGAACCAGAGTCTGAGTAGTAAATCAAATGCATGTGTGATGTAATTAATTTTTAATTATCCTTTAAGCTTTTTGAGATATTGCATATGGCCATGTCCTTTAGTGATCCTGTTTTACCTGAAAACTACTGGCTTTAGAATTGAGATGTCTGCGTGAAGGATATGGTGTCAGACTTATCTACAGCGAAGCCTCCGTTGACATACGATTTCTTGGTCTCTGTTTCATCATTATCAAGAATTCTTGTTTCCAAGGCAAAAGGATTAACTATGCTGACTTCAGAGGTGACATCCATCTGCTCCAGCTCCTTTTTAGAGAGCTTCTCCACTATCCCTGTACCAAAGGCATCTCCCAAGACATTCACCATTGTTCTGAATCGATCCCTATGGAATAAAAATGTTGTCAGATAAACCATTCTGTACATTACTTAGAAAATCCTTATACTAAAAGTAAGCTACTCCAGCAAATGCAGAGCTGTTTTTTTCCCAGTGTAGATTCTGGGTAATTCCACAATTGAAAGAAAAAAATCTTGTAGAACAAGAAACTGAATTTTCCCCACATGTATTTCAAGAAACCTAGAGTCACTTTAACGACAAATTACTTTGTACAGAGTGTGTAAAACTAAGTCACATCAGTAGTCTGTTAGAGCAGTAATCACACTGCTGTGCACAGCCTTGCAAAAATGTTGTAGGGGTCACTTCTCAGGCCCGTAAGTCATGCCACACAGCTGGTTCTCTTTGAGATGAGACTGCCCTTGTTGGGAAGAGAGACCGTGGGGTGGAGCAGAAGAATCTGCACTGTGCCTTTTGTCCTTCTAACAGTCATTTCCTCAGCCAGAGGAGCACCTAGCCCTGTATCTTCAGCATTCTGGCCCAAACCCTTAAAATGGGAAAGACTATTTTCTGTTAGCTTCTCCTTGTTAAAGGGCTGAAGTACAAAGCTGTGTTAAACAAGTCAAAGGAATATGGTACTTCTGTACTGTTGATTTTTCTCCCAGCAGAAATGTGACTTGCAGGCCTTAAAAATTTGCCACTACTCAGCAGAGGAGCAACAAAACCACGCAATATAGCGTAGAAGTAGAAGGTACTTCTACTGGCATAGAAGTAAGGTAGGGACAGTGGAAGGTCATGCTTCCCTGTTTTTCTTTTCAGCTACACAGCACCACAAGGGCTTTGTGGTACAACAAGACGCTCTGTCTGTGCAGAGATGATGAGTTGTATATATTCACAAATAGAAGGGACTACAAAAACAATAGTGAAGTGAATTGACGTGTCTCATATACATATTTGTCAACTACAACTGCTAAACCTAGTGCTAAAAAATGTCCATGTGTTCTCTATGTGGAAAGGAAACATATAGTAGGGAAAGGAAGAGAGGGGTAAAGTAAAATTCTGGTAGGATCAGATTGGCAAGCAAGGCAATCTACAACACTGGAAAACAGTCTTTTGTACTACTTCTATTATATTCTCAAAATTTTTCTATTCTTCATTAAAAACATGGCAGTACTCCTCAAGCCTATGTAATAAAATCTTGGTAGGTTCAGAATTAACTAGAGGACTGTTAATGAGCCACTACCAGGTTGCAAAATAATATTTTAGGCAATAAGTACAAAAGGCGAAAGTGTTAATAATCGACGTGGCATCACGATGTGCATTCCATCTGCTGAGGTGCAAAATGCACTGGCAATGATCCCTGGTACATGAAATTAATCTTTAATTTGCTTCACAGACCAAGACACCTTAATCTGAAAAATACCTCAATTAGAATCAGAAACAGCTTGATTCTTTGTCTGTTTCATGGTGGAACAGGTAGCTTCCATGAATTCATATTGTGCCTAAGAATCGTATAAATTGTGGACTTTCAAAGTGGAGACAAGGTCAGATCCATAAAACTACGGTTACTACAAGAAATAGGAAATTTCTATTCTCTTTCTCTCTCACTCCTATGAAAGAATTAGATGGCATTAAATAAAATTATTAGGAGGCACACTAAAACAAACAAAATTAAATATGTCTCTGTGCAACACACTGTTAGGTTGTGGAATTCCTCTCCAGAGGACTGGTAGAAATGTAGAAGTTTGTATGGGTCCCAAAAGCATTAAGGCATTCATAGAAGATGAAGAAATCTATTGAGAACTGCTAAAACAAAACCCACCTCTAGCTCAGGAACTCTGTAAGCTGCAATTTGCAGGAGGCTAGGAGAGTACTTTGGGAAAAGAACCAATATACATTTGTTCTGTTCTTACGCCCTTCTTCAGATACCTGCTCCGAGCCAGCAGTTTGTACTGATCTCCACCATCCTTAACAAAACTAAAAGTCCACTGGGAAAAGAGGAGAGCTGGAGAAAAGTAAATGATTGTGGAGCACAGTAAACAAACCTATCAGACCCTGTTGCAGACAGCTGATGGGGAGAATGTACTTGTGGCTGGAGCTGCTTTGTTTGGAGCAATTATACTTGTACAGAAATTGAATTGATTCTTGAATCCATTCAACAGCTGTAGTTTTCTGGAGACTAGCATTTCTCTCTACAGCTTGCAAAACTGAGTTATATAATCTNCATTGATACCAATGACATATCATCCATGATGAGTTACTGCAGGTGAAGAAGACCTTGGTCTGACCACTAAAGCTTGCATGGTTTAGGAGGCAAAAAAGCTGTATTACAAACTAAAGTTATACTCCTTAACTTGTGAATCCTCTGTCCTAGTGAAAGATTTCTGCTTAAAATGTTTCTCTCCAGAAAGAGATGCTTAATGGGACTAAGGGATTCTGATGTGCTCTGAGGAGAGATCGTTGGGATTAGGCATAAGGAATACTTTCTGAGTTTGCATGTGCATGCATGCAAAGGGGATGGGTCTTTAAAAAGCTCTCAGTGAAGAACAACCCTGGCAAAGTAATGCTGGCAGCACAGACCAATGTACAGCCCACCGTGTGTGTGCACGTGGAGTAAAGGACCAGCTTTGCTTAGTTCATGTTGTGCTCTACTCCCTCTTCAACCAGTATGGATTTTTTGTGCTCTGTGGAAATCAACTGAGATGTTCTGCTTGTGGCTGCGTTTGATTTTTATGAATGGTGTATGAATTTAGCATAATATGGTGGGTGGCAGCTGAAACACTCCAGAGGCACTCTTTGGTACGGTCAAATTTGTCTTTCCTGAGTATTATGCTAATGATTTATTAATGCTGCTGCCACTATTTTAAGGTTGCTAGCACCTCTGCACATGAGGCTATTCGCTGCCATCCCATGCAGTAGGCCTTATCTCAAAATAAAAGACCCTACTGCATTCAATTCTATATTAAACAAGCCTGGCCAGAAGAGGAATCTTAATCCAAGGAATTTTGTTGCTATCTTTGTCAGACCTACATGTTCCCACACAACCTATGTAAACATTAAAGAAAAAGGAGAAAGAATCAAGTATCAAGTGCCTTAAACTTACAGAAGCCAATCAACTGCGATGATCAGAGTAACATCTTCAGCGGGCAGGCCGACGGCGCTCAGTACAATCACCATGGTGACAAGTCCGGCTTGGGGGACACCTGCAGCCCCAATGCTGGCTGCCGTAGCTGTGACACTAAATCCCAAATAAAGCCCAGAAAAGGCATTCAGAATACACGTTGCTCACAGAAACTCTGCTTTCTGGCACAGATAGGCTTATTTCACTGCAAGAAAGAAGCCCAAATGTTCCAGTTTTCCTCTTGAATAGTATCTACTCAAAGTCTGGTGACAAGTTCATGGGACAGGTCATGTATAGATACTGTTAGGGTTACACTTGCAGAAGAACAGGCAATGCATGACAAACAAGCAAACTGAACAGATTTGAGGAAGAGGCTGAGTTGGGTTTGCAAATGTTTGCAGTGGAAGAATAATCGCACTTTCCAGAACGATGCTGTATACCGCCTGCGTGTCCTGGCCCATCCCACCTCCTCATCAGGTTGCACAGGCCAGGCCTTGGACCAAGAAGTAAGAATGTTTCTGTTACTTCCTGTGCTGTGAATTATAGTTTCAACTTTCCCAAGGGGTACCCAAAGTTAATGTGCCATTCAAAAAACCCCAAAAGCCTCCAACAAAATGCATGTGATGTCTTTAGTCTTACCTAATGGTAACTATTTGGCCAATATCCAGTTCTAAGTCATTCAGTTGTGCAATAAATACAGCCGCTACTGCTTCGTAAAGAGCTGTGCCATCCATGTTGATGGTAGCTCCAACTGGAAGAACGAACCTGGTAATTCTTTTGTCAATGGAGTTTTTTTCTTCTGCACAGCGGAAGGTGACAGGCAAAGTTGCTGAACTGGGACACAGAGCACACAAAGTAAGTTCAGGCAACAGCATACCATTTCCCTTATCTTTTCCTTAGAGCCTGATCTGCTCTAAGACTCACATGGAGATCTAAGGCAGGCAGGAAGGCTGCACCATGAGAGTTGGCTTTTAAAGCAAAGTAACTTCTGTTATCTCTTCTAATCATGGGAAGAAATAACAAAGTCTTAGTTGGCCTCAAAATTACATGGTAAAATCATCATGATGTATGTAGTCACAGAAACAGTGCAACAGCTTAAACTCTAGCCAGTCTGTGACTAATGAACTGAATGCAAAGAACTTGCTCCTCCCGGGAGGGGCAGACTCTTATTTGGTGTGAGGCTAGCGCAATCTATAGTGCTGCTTTGGGTACTACAGAAATAATGATGAAAGTAATATTTCAACCTCCAGGGAGCTTAGAACTGTCCAGGTGAAATCAGGGTATGTTAACAAAGTAGCAATAAAAATCAGAGCACAAACAATGCAATTACTCCTAAGAACATTACAGAAAATAAATGTTTCTTTTGTTTACCTGGAAGAAATCATGAGGGCTGTCAGAAGTGCTTGAGCCATCCCCATGGCAAACCGAAAAGGATTTTTCCTTACTATTATTAAGTAGATCAGTGGCAGAATTACAGTGGAATGGATTGCAAGTCTACAAAATAAAATGCACTACTTAAACAAATGTATACATCTCATTCCCTTGTTTTAATAACATGGTGATAATAGATATCTAGTTCTGTCCTCAGGTACTCTTATGAAACACTAAAGGTGACTTCAGTGACACTGTTGATGTTCAAAATTTAGAGACTGTACCATCTTAAAAAAATGCAAGCTAATACTCTTTTACACTTTCCTTTGGAAGGGAGATAGAGATTATTAATTGTTTCTTTTTCCAAAGGAGAACAAGGATTAACTAATATATTGGAAATAATTTTAAACCGATGAAGATGAGAGAACTAAGGTAATAAATAATATTTACACTGATACGCAGAGGGTGATTTGAAGTATGGTAAAACACTCCACTCTCCTGCCAAATCCTTACAATGCAGACTAGAGACAAATCAGAAAAACAAGCAAAATTATTTTTCTAAGTTTATCTGCCTTTATTATAGAACACATTTTGGAATTAAAGGTAAATATGGTTCCCAGTCAGGGATGGATGAAGTCCACAACTTTCTGCAGAGACTTCAAACTTGATCCTATAAAAAAAATCCATGCTTACTTTGTTGAAAACTGTGTAAGCTGAAATTAAATTGTAGTGAGGTATTTCAGACTGTACAAATGAGATATATGTAGTCTCACCACATTTAATGCTGTAAAATGCTGAAATACTGTCTTTTGAAATTGCTAATTTTCAGAATTAAGTGCATTGACATGCAGAAGACCAGACTGCTCTCTTGACTTCAGCTGCTCAGGTGTATTTGCCTGGATATTTAGGTGGTTCTCAGGGACAAATTAATCCTTCAACTTGTGTGTTAATTTTGAACATTGTGTATTAGTCCTGAATGCATATGAGTGCAGAGCTTTGTGGGCATTATGATTAGAGGTAAGCAGCCTGCTGTGAGTATATTTGAAATGAAATATGCCTGAAGGGTCTGGGAAATATCTCCTATGTTCCAAGGTTGCAATTATAGCAGCATCAGCTTCTTGTGAAAAGAAATTATCATAGCCTGGAAACACAAAGCCAAGAACTGTTGTCATGTATGAACTTGGGATTTTTATTCTGTCCTCACAAGATGTTCTTGCAAACATTACTGTGTTGTAATAATGCTTTATGATTTCAGAGCAGCTGATAAAGATAGTGATAAATCATGGTACTATTTGTTCTGCCAAAAACAGGCAATTAAGAGAGCCGTAGCCACAGTACTGAAACCCACAACAGCACCAAAAATCACCCACAAAACTTATTTGCTTCCCTGGAAAAATTATCTTTTTAAAAGCAACAGCCACTGTCATTAAATTTTCACTCTGTATGTGAACAAGTGATTTATTTAGTGGAATGTAAGTAGCAGCATACAACACGTACTGAAAAAATTTTCTAAAGAACTCTAGAAAGACACCTGACAATTTATACAATGATGCTTGAGAACAAACTGAATTCTGCGAACATATAGAAAAAACTATAAAGTGGTATGGGCATTGTTGGGTGTCTTAACAAAATGTTGATGAGAGTAAACATTTTCAGTATGTCTACGCCTAGAAGCATACTGACTTCCAAATAATTATTTTGAAAAATTTAGATCTGCACTTTTTTAGTGGCAGCATGAACAGCATTATCCAAATAAGGTATTTGTGCATATTTGCTTTGCTACTACTGATTTTAATGAAACAAATTCCAAGTAATACTTATTTTCATGCATAAAATGCAACTGACAGCAAGTAGCAGAAATTATAACAAAAATAATAATCAGCAACTGAGAAAAGAAATTCTAATACTGCTCAATTCTAACATAAGAAGAACGTTGTCCCTCAGAATCCCAAACTGGCATTCCTTAGAGCATCCAGAGATGCAGCTGCCTTGCTGCTTTCAGAAGAGATAAAGATACAGGCAACAGAGAGTCTGCTCGCTGCAGCTTCTTTTTTTTTTTCCCCACCTCAGCCTGTGAGTCCTCTGGCACTTGTATTGTGCCTCTGACTTTGATTTTCTTCCTCTGTGACGGCTAACTTTTCCTCATCCTGACTCTGACACCATGAAAAGTGAGAGGCTGAAGGTATTTTGCCCAATTGGAGCAGAGACACTGGGGGAAGTCTGTTGCCTCACGGTGACCAGAACAAGACATGAAGACTGAGATGTGTTGCAGACAACGGTGGGTGAGAGCCGGTAGGGCTGAGAATGTGAAAGGTCACGAATAATCAAGCTGGGAAGAAGGTGAGATAGAAGATGAGCTGGAGAGGGAAGTTAAAGGAAAGGAAGAGGAGGATAGGACACACCATCCCTCGTGCTCTTGCATGTTTTTCTTGACTGGGAATACAAGAAATATGTTTAAGATAACCTGTAATTCTCAGGATCAAGCTTAAAGGGAGGATGATAGACAGCTACAGCCTATAGCCTCTGTGTACATTGTCATCTTTGCTCCTGCGATGTGATGACAACATGCCCTCCCTGATGGTCAGTTTTGCAGAGAATGTGCTGCTGTCAGCCATTCTCCACAACACCTTGAGCACGACCTGCTGTAGGCCATCCTGTAAGAGACAGAAATGCTGCAGAGATCTACCCTAGCAGCTGTCAGGGAAAGCTGTGGCATGTGTGAAGGAGTTCGGAGGAACAGAGATTTTTTTCTCTCCAAGGATATAAACCCTTACTATATACAATCTTTTTGATGGCACCTGAGAACCTGCTGAAAATTGTTGTGCCTCTGAAGTCCATGGTTACCAGCTAAATTGGAGACTATACGTGGTGGTAATTTACTTTGCAATCAAAGCACTCGGGAGAAGTACTGTGCCTTGATGCACATCTTAAGGAAGATACACCCTGTCACTGAACGAATAGTAACCATTAATAGGTAAACAATCATAAAACTTGCTATCAGATCTAAAACTGAAGTCAAAAGGCAGTAATAATCCACCCAATATATTTCTCCTCTGAGCTAATTGGAGTTAATAACATAGAAAACCTGCAGAAGTGATACAGTGTCATTCTATAAATGACTTTTACTTAACTTAATGGCCATGGTCTCATTTATAATTTATATAGAAAATAACAGCCTCTTGATTTACAGTCTCTTGGTAAAAATCAACTTTTGCATCCTCTGAAAACTTGATTTCTTTTCCAAGTCTAAATGGGAACTCACAAAAAAATTGCATTATGCATTAGACAAACGTAACTTGCACTCATCTCTGTAACATTTTGAAAAAGTCTTGATTCAGTGCTATTTCTGGAGGTGCAGAAAGTCGTTATATCTCAAATGATTTTTGAATACCTAGTCCAAACATAGTGCCTTATGCATAAACCAAAACAACTTTGAAATAAATATGATTGTGTAGCACAGATTAATGCAAATAAAAAAGAGGTTGTTCTTGACTATTTATAGAGAAGTTTGGATTTAAGACTAATACATTACCCTTCTCTCTACTTGGTCGTTAGAAAGCATGTGAACGACATTTGAAGAATAGCATGCATATGCATAAAGTGGAGGGAAAGAAGCTCTTGAACAAATTTGGATCTAGCCGCTAGACAAAACGTGAATAAATCCTTAGTATACTGAAGGAATTATAGGAGTGGATGCTAAGGCAATGAACCAAGACAGCCTAGAAGTTATGCTCCACTGAATTGGAAATAGAAATTTAAATGCATTTAACTTACAGAGACTGTAATATCCATTTATCTATCAAAAGGGTTCTTTGTAGAACAGTCTTCAGAAATATATAATGATCTAGTATTATAACCTATATCACTTGGAGCAGTTAAGCTGCCCCTTCTAAGGCTCCACATCTGCAAGGCTTCACACTGCGCAGGTGTAACCTCCTCCACCCCAGACTGTTCTACACAGCCAAGGGTCTAGAAAAAGAACAAAAAAATGTTTTGATGCCTGGCTAAGCTGTTCAGACAGCAACTGCTGCTTTTGCAGCTTCACCAGCTACCTTTGCCTTGAAGGAGTAATTAAAAAACAGTGCAATCCCCAGGGCTTCTCTTGATGTCAGCTGCACGCTCTGCGCTGAGGTGGGAAGGGATCAGTTTCCTCTTTGGCATCATTTACTGTGCACTGCACTTGCTATGCATTTGTGTTGGGCAGTGGAGCTGTACCTGTGCTGGCACACCTTGGGCCCACAGGTCCCATTAAAGTTCCCAACTTAATCCAGATATTTGTGTATTTTCAATAGGCTGTCAATGCCCAATAAGCCATAGTTCACAATCTCACTCTTTTCCAACTTCTAGTACTTAACAGAAGCACTACTACTCTGAAAAAAACAGTGATACTATCTGTTTCAGCACGAAGCTGAGAAGATGAAACAATGAATAGAAGAACAGCCTTTGCTTTTTTTTTTAGAATGCGAGGCAGTGACTTTTTAAAACAAAACACGCATTCAGCAAAACATGCATTCAAAACATCCTCACATAATTTTCACTGACAAGAACTTTTGTCTCTGATCTAGAAGAGGCTCGGTATTTTGGATAATTGAGTTGTAATCAACTGAGCTCTAAAAACTGCACACAATTTAATCTTTAAGAAATTACATACCCACTTAGTACTGTAGCCATATAAAGACCCAGTTTACGAAAGATTTCCCAGTCCTCAACTTCTACTATCTTCCCAGCAACTAAAAACACAATACCAACTGGCATATACCTAGAAAGCAAAAATAAAGTAATTAAAATGTATTCTCAGAAATACTGTGTACTCACAATTGAATAATTCCTTGCACAGTACAACGTTTTACAACGGATAGAACTTTTTTTTTCATATTGTATTACACAACTGAAGATTTCATTTAGTATTCTGTTATACAATCAACTTCATTCACTTGCAGCAAGACTACATTAAAGGTGATGAAAAAAAGATTAGAAAATCAGAATGAATGTAACCCTACGCATAGTCTAACGAGTACTGTATGACCTGGTGTCACAGCATACGTAGAAGTTGGGAAGGGGTGTAGGCTTTGCCCTACAGCAGCAAATGTTTATGCATAGCCATAAGCCTACTTAGAAATGGAAGTTTGCAGGGTTGAGACCAGTATCTGTGCATTCTGCAATCATACACAGATGGGAAAGGTCCCCCTTGCATACACCAGCTGCCCTGCAGCAATGGGGCTATATGTGGGCCACCACACAGATTAAGAGTGATTTCAGTGTGTTGGGATAGTATAGTCATAGGTGTGTTGCTTGATGGAGGGGGCTCCAACCGCTAGTAAACTGAGAGAAGCCACGTCTTACAGACATGAACAGCTGCACAGGCTACTGCCTATAGAAAATCCAAGGCAAAAATCAGGACTTATGCTAGCACCAGCTCTACTGCATTCCTTTTGGTACCAGAGAGCAGGCTATCATAAAGACAAGTTCAGGTTCCTTCTGTTCTAATAGAACTGTTTCTTTAGTATATAGTAAGTGGAAGCCCTGTCTCCAGTGTCCTCAAAAGGATCAAATTCTGCAGAAAGGAAACTTTTTACCAGTCTTTCTTTTAAAGTTGTTTGCTGTAAAGTCCTATACAAAAGCAAACATGCAGTATGAGTCTGCTCCTACCTCTTCAATGACAAACCCCACTTAAAGTAGTTGTTAGAAAACGCCAGTTTGTCCTTGGACTTACCACATAATTATCTGAACTATTCTCATTGTAGCTTCATTCAGTGCATTGAAAAAATCCACCAGCACTTGTCCTTTCTCTCCCATTTTCCCAATAACAATTCCAAAAACAAGACAAAAGACGATCAACCCCAGCACATTGATGCCGTTGGAATACATGCCCACGATTTTGTATTCTTGGGTTTTGTTCTGTAGAGTAGATGCAAGAGAAAAAAGTTACTATCTGAAAACGTAAAATTTATTTCGAAGAGTTCTAAAATGAAAGCATATTCAGTTCTTTCTTTGAAAAGACAGAGACCTCTTCCCCAGTCACTCTATTCACTTTCTGGAAGTGCCAAGTGGGTAAGTTCAGGAATTAAGGTAGAACTAAATTGTCTTTGAAAGCTTTGCACTTTAAAGCTATGCAAGGACCTGACCAAACTGCACCACGGTATAAAGCACCCCTTATAGATTCTGACACAAAGTATGGCAAGTTCTAGGAATCTGCAGTCATGCCTTCAATATACTCAAGACTTACTCCCTGCTGTGAAGAGCAAAACACAGTTGATGTAGAATCCTTGTGGTCATTTCTCAGCAACTGGAGGGTTTGTGTCTGGATTTAAGATAAATAGTCCATTGCATAAGAACTGAGACAATGGTGCCCAATTTTGCCCCAAGTTTAAAATCCATTGTTCAGCTGAAATCAGTGAAATCGCATAATTTATAGCAGAATTGGATGCACACCACATATAAATACAACTAAATAGGTAGATATTCACACATTCCTCTGTGTTTGTGCAGTATGAACATATGAAGGAAAGGGTGCAATTCTTCACTACATCGTGCTTCAGGATTTAATAATGTCTTTTCATATAGCTTATGTTCCCATGCTCTCATTACTGTGAGATGAAATTTGGAAGGAGTATAATAAAATTGCATTGATTTGGTACTGTTAATAATTCTGTTTTCATATTATTTTGAATTCATTTCTCCCTCTCCTCCAGTGTAATTCTGGGCTTTATAAACTCAAGCTTTCCACACCTCTAATCAGAGGCTTGTTAAACTTCTTCACTTTTGTGTCTTTGCATTCTTTTTTGCAGAGTAACAAACTATTAATTAATAAATGACTTCAATTGTTTTGTTTTCCATTAAGAAGATTTTATTATGATTTTACATTACTTCCTTTCTGCAGTGCTTACAGTTATCTTATTGCTGCTCAAACATCTCGTGCTGATATACATTGAGCCTTTCCAAAGTGATTGCTTTCTTTCTCAGCAAATTGACGATTCATTAGCATATACATTTAATGGAGTATATTAATGGATTATTTTCTTACATCATCTATTATCTTTGGACTGCTTAATTACCAGTGGAGTCCTCTGGTTTTCTTAAACCTGCTTGAAGATCCTCATAATCCCTTCTAGCATTTACTTACTAAGTTTTGTGCCCTTGCTAAAATCTATCTATGTACCATTCCCTTCCTTTTCTCAATCACTAACCACACCAACTGAACGAAATTATTCTATGTTCTTTCTCCCCACTTGGTATATTATGAAGGAATACAACAATAAAGGTCTCACCTCTGAAGACTCTGCTGTCGTCGCAGCTGTAACAGGTTCTTGTGGAAATGTGGAGCTATTTTTATCCAAGCCAGTTGTAGCTTCAACTTTTTCACGCTTGGTTTTATACTGGAATTTTTTATTTAAAAAATAGGACAGCTTATTTAGAAACATGAGGAAACTGAAGAATGGACAAAGGCATAGTCTTTGCCCAGTAAAAATAAGGGAAAAATGAACCCATTGGTCTTGAAGGCAGCAAACATAGACAAACGCCTTATTTCCCAATTCATGTAAGCCATCATGGTTCTGGATTTCAGATGCTGTAGATCAAACAAGTGATTCACAAATAATATGCTATGAATTCTGCCCCCCAGGCTCTTGGGTACCCTGTGGATCTGCTGCAGTCTCGTGGGCGATGAGATACAGCTCCTGACAATGGCAAGGGCACCTTTTGCTGGGACAAGCAATCTGGAGAGAATTGCTGACAGCCACCCCAGGAGAGGTCTGCAGATCATAATCGAAATGAAACCAAAATGCCTTAAAACAAAATTATTTTTATGGGAGATTAAGATACTCTTGGACTTCGCAGAAATAAATCTTACCTGAGATAGTTTTTTGGGGACATAAAAGAAGAATAATTTGTAGTTATCAATGAAAACTATAGTAGCAATGAGGAATGTTCAAACTTACCTGCTGAAAACAGGCCTGGACAAGGTTTTCTGGGAACATATTTCTGTTAAAAAATTAGTGGCATTTTAACATTATAGTATACTAAGAACAAGTTGTTTATAAAAACAAAATGATAAAAGCTGCTGCTTGTGTTCCTTTATCCAGAAAGCAGTGTGTTTAGCACCATCAGTTCAAAGAAATTAAGGGTTCACGACTCCCAGTGATCAGTTGACTGTTGAATTTTTGGGCTTATTTTTCACTATTTGACATGTCTGTTGGTAAGCTACTAAACCCAATGTTTTTTTCCCCTGCTGCATCACCTCCATCATTTGTATGAGGAATACAGGATACACCATTGTTATAGCATTTGTCAAATACAGGCAGAAAAAAACCCAAACCGTCTTACAAACACTGTGGTGGAAGAATCAGATATTTGGTGTACTCTACTGTAGTTTTCAATTCAGACATCAGTCTTGGCTGATGGAAGATTCCTATGTGTAGTTCCAGGGTCAAGAACCATTTTCACACATGGAAAAATGGGAAATTAGATCAGAAGCAGTGCAATCCAGTTGTGTGCCTCCTTTCCAACCACCAGATTTCAAGCAATTGCAGGAAAAAGCATTAACTAGGTACTTATTGAATACCCAGTCCAGTGGAGAAAAGGGCACTGATATATTGAAGTAGAAGTCTTTAACTGCCTTTAAGATCTTTCACAAGCTCCTGCCTTTATTTTTTAAGTTTTTAAAGCAAAGCTTCTTCAAAAAGAAGAGTAGTTTGTACAAGCCTAGGGATTTCCTTAATCTTCACAAAACTGTCTGGATTTGAATCTTAAATCTGATGAATATGAGTAAGTAGGAAAAGTAATTATAATTCCTGTAAAAGATAATTTCAGATCTCAAACTTCTGATTTACATTTTTACATTTGTTTACAACAAGTTGAGCTATAAACTGTAGCAAAAACCCAAATGAATGAATTACAATTCACACCACTTCTTACTACGGGAAGACTCTTTTGTACATGGAACTATATTAGACCTGTGATTACATGTGGAAATGTCTATGTGGAAATGTTCATGTGGAAGTTACTGGTAACAGACTGCATTAGGTTTTATAATGCAGCTGATTGCACAGTTCCCCTCATTGATTCCTGGGCAAGTGATCATGAGGAATGAGATGAGCCACCCAAGGAGCTGCCATTATGGTCACACAGAGGCTGGGAAGAGCTGTGGACTGTTGCACACAGGGTTGTGGGGTTGAGGACTGTTAACTGTCTCACATACAAGCCTCAGAGAAATTGAGTTAGTCTCAAAGAGGTCTCCCTTGACCTGTGCTGGGGCAGAGATGACAGCACACATTTGTTATTAAATAGGACAGTGACTTTTTCAAGGCAGATATACACATGTATGTATATATGCATGTGTATATTTTACAAAAGTAAATTTGGAATTGCACCAACAAATGCCAGTCACGTTTCCTGAAATGAAAAATGCTGAGAAAGCCAATTTTAGATATGTGGCAGCTGATTCTTACATGATAGATTAAGTAAAAATTCTACAATAAGAAAATAGTGGGCAGAAACAGTGACACAGAACAGAGATTAATTGCAGCTAGAGAAAATAAAATAATCCACAGAAACATTTTTGGGAGAACTACTTAGCCACTATTGGAAATGCAGCCCTCTTTTGTGATTTTTTTCTAATTCCTTAAACATGTTAGCTCTGAAAACCTGCTCAAGACTTCTGCAGACTTTTCTAGGGGTTTCCTTCTTCTAACCACTTTAAGTATCTATCATTTTCCAGGATGCTGATGGGGAAGGACTCATTATAAGGTTGCCTTAGATACTGGTGATGGAGCAAACTTGTTGACCATGGAAATCTAAGAAACCTTTGCATACTGGGTGTGTTACTCTGCATCCTGCCTCAAGGAGAGAAAGCACAACATTGTAATTGCAGGTGGTTGTCTACGCTGGATGACACAGAAGCTGACAATCAGTAATCCGCCAACCATTCAATCCTTTCTGGATATTTTCTTCTGTGAAGAAAGGATTTTTTGTTGTCATTGGTTTATTAACCAAAGTTTATGCTGTAAAGAGATATTTTTTTTAACAAACCTCTTTGAATACCCTCTAAAATGTCTAACCTGTTATTCTCTCCTTACTCATCTGAACAACATTATAAAGCATTTTTACTGTATTACACATTACAACTTCATTTGTATTTGTTTGGTCTTCTACAACAAGGGTATGGAAACTAAAAAAGAAAACCTCACCTGATGAGATCCAGCATGGCATCAACAGTAGTGACTTCTGGGGTATTGCCCACTCTGTCGATCTCATTTGCTTTTTGAGTCACTCCGGGTTTGATGGTCACAACTAAGACAATCCCTGCAGAGGGAGAACCAGAAGAAAAGCTCACAGTGCAAGCAGAGACATTGGTGCATCCCACCTCAGTGTATCCTGTGTAGGTAAATTCTTAATTGGCTAAACTCATCAAATGCTTTCCCTGGGTGCTCGTGCACTCCCTGTTCAGGGGAGTCTACAGGTGGTGTCTTTAAAAGTGTGGGTTCCCCCAGCACAGGAGCTACTTGCAGCCTGGCTACTGGATTCGGGCACTGTAGCTTTGTTACCACATGTACGGTACTAAATCACTACTGCTCACCAAGAGGGTAAATTACTGCAGCTGGGCTTCAGCTGAAGTGTTCTGCAACTTTTGCATGGTGATATTTTGAATTTCTATCTACCTTTTCCCTTATACAGCTCTTCCTGTTACTAGCTTTCAGATATGAATACACGTGCATTGTCCTGTGACCCCAAAGAACAACAGGATGTTTTAGTAAAGCTAGTTAGCAATAAAGTTACATAAGAGAAGGACTTCAGAAACAATTATGGGCAAGAAATACTATCCCTGACCTTGTGAATACTGAAATACATGACAAATTTTCCTAAATGGCGTAACCACAGTGATATATTCTTTTCAATGATACAACCTCTAGAAATTAATCTGGCCTTGTAAGTCTGTATGTCCTCTCCTATAAAGACAGGCTGAGAGAGTTGGGGTTGTTCAGCCTGGAGAAGAGCAGGGTCTGAGGAGACCTTATAGTGGCCTTCCAGTACCTGAAGGGGGCCCACAGGAGAGATGGGGAGGGACTCTTTATCAGGGAGTGTAATGATAAGACACAGGGTAACGACCTCAAACTGAAAGGGGGTAGATTTAGATTGGGTATTAGGAAGCAATTCTTTACTGTGAGGGTGGTGAGGCAGTGGAACAGGATGCCCAGAGAAGCTGTGGATGCCCCATCCCTGGAAGTGTTCAAGGCCAGGCTGGGTGGGGCTTTGGGCAGCCTGGTCTAGTGGTTGGCGTGCCTGCCCAGGGCAGGGGGGTTGGAACTAGATGATCTTTAAGGTTCCTTCCAACCCAAACTATTCCGTGATTCTATGTGATTCTCCTTCTATTGTTAAATACTGCTTTGCTTTACAAGTAGGCAACATATGATGTACATTTTGTCCTTCAAATAAATACATGTTTCTTTTTAGTGGGTGATATCTAGGCACAGTATTCACTCAGGCTCAACAGAATACAAAGATAAGCCACAAACTACATGACTTCTGACAGAGGAGGGTTTAAGGGTTTAATTTTATTTCTTATTTAAGAAGGCAGGCTGAAGATGTTTGTTTATGCAAATATGGAAGACCGTAGAGAATGAACTTCCTGAAAGAGGAGACGTGGACCTCAGAGAGGCAGGGGTGGAGCCTGGCAGTGATAGAGGGGACACAAACCTTTTAGGACGGAAATGAGACAACAATTAAAGCAATATTTTCTGTCATTCTTTCAGGTGAGACACATTATACATTCTCGCATCTCAGCATGAGCGACAATCTATGATATTGCTATCGAGGAAATTCACCTTGTAGTTAAGGCTGGCCTTTGATGTTCATTCTGTTTTCCCACTGCTGGTCACTGTTACCTAAGCAGACAGCTCCTAGTCTTCCCTGAGCTGAAATGTATGGCAAAATTCCCTGTGGCTTCATATTGGATATGAATACAGCCCAACCGTGAACAGTGGGATTAACTTCTCCCTGTGTCTGGCTACAAGTATGTCAAGAAGTTTGGTATGATTCCTGTCCTTCCCATCCTGTCTTGGGAAATGAGTAATGTCACAGTGATGTGTACTTGTTATTAGGTGATGCTGAGGATTTAAAAAGTTACAGTATCACAGAGTACCTAGTATTACGGCAATGACTGTAGTGCAGAAATAATATACGACTGCTCGCAAACCAATCTTCCCAGAAACGCTGGAATCCAAAGCAGCAACACCTGCGAAAAGAACCACAAAAACAAAATGCTAAAAAACAGCCTTAGAAGAAACTTGTTATTTTTGTAGAGACAATTATTTGTTGTCTCTTATTTCTATGCAGGAAGTTTTTCCTTTTTCAAGATATTTCTAAATACCTAATTTCCAGTTGCACTTCTAAAAAACATCTGTAGCAGACCAACACATTTGTGTTTGCTTCTTTGCACAAATCCATTTTCCCTGGACTTTTCTAGGAAAAAGAGAATTGAGCTCTTCTGATTCCCTGATGCCGGTGATGAATTAGACTTCTTTGGCTTATGAACGTATGTTACAATTTATTTCTGTATTTGTTTAAATAATAGTTTCACTTTCTACATATCTGTAACATTTTGGCTTTAAAACCAAAAGCCAAGGGAAGGGAGCTGCTCAGGGTTGTTAACCCCCGGTTGCTCAAAAGCACAGACAGACAAGTAAGGCTCATTCCTGGTGAAGACACATTGCCTTCCTTAACAGGNCTCTGCCCCTATCTGTCACTGCCAAGAACTGAGGGCAGTTTTTGTTACTGGTGGTGGGGAAAGTGCTGAGGCAGGTGTTTTACTGAGGTCAACTTAACTCCTGGCAACAATATTATATCAAACGGCTCATGAAGTATTTTTTAATTGTTTAAAAGATTTACTGTTATATCCGTACACATACAATTCAGTAACCAGGGTAAAATGAGCACGGTGACTGTAAAACTTGACTGTCTATAACCCTGCTAGTTAATAATTCACTGCTATCTTCTTATTATGCATTTGTGATCCATTTATATTTTTATGTTTATTTAGTCAGATTATCAAAGACTGGACAGATTCCCTTGTATAGGAAAGCAAAAATACCACGATGATATTTAACCTCAGAGAAGCATGATTTTGTAGAAAAAATTAAGTTCCAAAAACTAAGTTAAAAAAATCAAAAGATCTTTCTGAAACAAATGTAACTTATTGATCTTTGAGCTCAAAACAGATCTTAGCAAGCATACTTTAACCATGTGTTGATGTCTCTTTCCGAAGCTATATTAACAGCAGTAACAACTTGTGCCTAGAGCATTCATATAATGCCTTACTTGTTCTGTTAATTGTTATTCAAAATGCAAACAGCACTGGGAGGGGAGAATGAAGGTTATTTTATTTCATCATCTATTTCATTATTTTGGGGTCTTCCATGGGACAGCCTATCATCAGACTCACTACAGAAGAACTACACATACACACAGAAATTATGATATAAAGACTATGTCACTTGTATAGCAAATAGTGATAATAAAAGAACTCTTCATATAGCAAGGAAATACAGGCCAGTGCACAGAAAAAAGCAACACCACAGCTATTACAGGAGGCTGTCAGTACTAAGGATATTGTTCTAGGCACAAACAACAGAATGGACACAGAACCTAGGCCATAAATTTTATTTCTCACCTTGGGAACTGAAAAAACACGTCGAAAGGAGGACATCTACATTGTTGTGGGCTCAGCTGTGGTAATTATGGCAGAAAGAATTCTAGAGAATGGATAGTAATAAATAATGGGGGCTGTGGACAATAGAAGAGCTGGTTTCAAAGGCTGTCAATGTTGAAACTTTTGCACCTAATGTATTAACTTGGAAGACTTTACATCATATTTTTAAAAGAGAGCAAACTGGTATTGCTGAAGTTCCATATCTTTTAATGAAAAGTTCATAAAAATCAGAAATCATGGAATTTTGTTCTCAAACCTGTTGTATCAACTATCAATAGTGGTTAGATAGACAGAAGAGATAAGATAATAATCTTTTCATGGGATGGAGTGTTTCAAAGCTTTGCTTAAGATTTTTTTGCCGGAGAGCCTTGCTGACTCAGCCAAGAGCCTAATAATCACGCAAGATTCTTTCCCTGGTGTACTCGGTTACAAAGATTCTACAATTAGTATGACGTGAAGCTCCTGTGACAGCCATTCTGCTGGCTCCAAATGAAATCCCTTTGCAAACTGTTGGGTTCTCTAGAGGTACGAAGGTATAATCAAGGGCAAACTTTGCCCCTGCATTTTTAAACTGTGTAATGATCTTGTTAGTGAGTGAGCTGTGCTAGAATCCAGCTTGGGCTTCCACTGTCGTGTTCGTGCTGCTTTGCTAGTAGCTACAAGAACACAAATATCAGTCAGGCAGACAGGACTGAGTAAGTACAAGTATGCTCTGAGGATAACAGGTGTGGGGCTTTGTGTTTCTTTTTTTGAAAACTGCTGTACTCTGAAACAAAACTGCATTCGGGATTATGCTTCCATTTAGAGAATGAAGTAGCATTCACTACAAATGCCACAGACACAGGTTTGCACCAGGTGCTTTGTGCTGCTAAGCTGCTTTTTTTCATGTTAGCTAGTTAAAAATAGGAAAACACTATATATAAAATAGATTTCCCTCCAGATATATCCCAATGTCATTAGTGAGGAATTGATAATATATTGTAATTGATAGCTACTGGCCACCTTTTCAAGGCAACCGAAAATTAAATTTCCTTTGGAATAACATCATGGCTTTATAATTTCTTTGGACATAACTGAAAGAGTTAATGGAAGATGTATTAAGCAAAGCATAAAACTAAGGCTGATCTCAGTTCCTAAGAAAACTTATTTCTCAGACTAAGATGGCACACATGCTACTCATAAGCCCGCAGTGTTGTAAATGAAGGTAAAATTACAAACCAAATGTAATTAAACTTGGGTATCTATTGTGAAACTTCTATAGCTATTTTATTTGCTCTTTCCCTCCTACAACCAAACCCCAAGTTTTAAATTGTTTAAACGGGTTTGAGCAGATAAACTGTAAACGTAGTCTACTGTACAGAATTTAAACAGGCATCATGGATTCTCTTCCATCCCTGGGTATTTAAAAAGTGAAGTATTTCAGATTAGCTCCTTAAATTTTCCTACAAGAGATGTTCTAATTCAGCTACAACCACTGAAGCAAGGAATACAATTCTGTGGCTGTGATGCACAAGACTTAAGGGAGATGATCACAAAAGACACCAACTGGTATTAAAATCTGTTAATCTATCTATCTCTCTGCAGAATAGAGTTAAGGTTTTACCATTTGAAGCCTAATTTGGGAATAAATTGCCTAGTATTCCGCAATTCAGCTTCCGTGTTTTCTATGTTACAGTCTCAAAGTCGAAGCTCTTTGTTGTGTTTTTCTCTTTTTGCCCAATTTTCTCTAATTTGCAACACATACACTTGTAAAAGAATAAAAAAGGAAACAATCAGTGAAATAAATTATCTCACATCTTCTCTTTCTTGTCCCAGGACCTCAAAACCCTACCAAAATTAAATGCTGTACTGTATATGCACCTTTTTTTTTTTTTATTTTTGAGGAAAGGATGGAAGGATAAATATTGAGACTGGTGTTAATTTTGTTTGACAGAGTACTAGAAGGTATCAAAGCACAACAGGGATGAGGATACAATACTACAGGACCCTCAACAGAAGAGGCACATACTTTTGGGTAAGATATGTAGACATCCCATTTTAAATACTGCAGAAAAAAGGAAAACTCTAATCCAGCTATTCCTCACATTGCAATAACTTTTTTATTCTGTATATGGTCTTTTTTTTTACTTGAATCTTTTGGTTAGTATTTGCAGGAGCCTTATTTTTGCTGTATGACTAGAGGATTCCCAGGACTCTCCTCTTTAAAAAATAAGCAGAAAGGAGGAAAATATTGTGAAACTTGCAAAAAATCATAAGTGGCAAAATGGAACAATAACAACTGACCAGTTTAATCCTGTGTTATGTTCAACTGCTGTTATTTACATAGGGAATATGTCGTGTTGCCAAAGTTAGAGAAAGATGCATAGCTTCTACAATTCTCACTTTAGAATCTCTGTCTACCCGGTTAAGTGCATCAAACCAAGAGTCCTTTTAAGACTGGATGATAGCACCATTAGTCATCTGCAACTTTTGAAGTTCCTCTGAAACTTCTTTCATAATCTCGTTTGGTTGTACATATTTCAGCTGCTTCCCTGAAATGCTACTCTATAAAGCTACTTTACCTAAGTGAATAGTCTGATTCAAACAAAACTGAGCCTAAATACAAAATAGGGTGTTCCAGAAATTTTTACCACAGATGGAAGCATGAATCATTCCTTTAGTTTCTCACAGACTAAAAAACAATGAAACTTTAGTATAACACAAGGTTGCAACTTCATTAAAGACCAATATTTACTTATCACTTTTCTGTCTGATGAGAGTGATTTTTTTTTTTTTCACCATTTTGGTGTCACAGGGGAACAAAGAATGTTCCTAAACAAAGCTATAATTTTGAACGTGCTGGAAAAGCTACGATCAAGTAATGAAAAATCATTGAAATGTATGTTTCAATGGTACTGATGCTGTTGAAGCTTGAGGAAAATCCATGAATTTGATTTTCTAAACTTTTTGTGACAAACACTTGTCTGTCTTTGACTTGCTGCTGAGAAATGTTGTTTTGGAACATTCTGAACACAAAACAGTCCTCAGGTTTTCTTTCTTTGTCCTCTCTTCTGCCACTAGGGACAACTCCACTCCCATTGAACACAGAGTCAACCTCTCTTCACTGCTTCCAGATTGGTCTACATCTTTCTTACTGTTTCCTAGCAAATACAATAAGAGTCTCAATGATTTCTGTAGCCCCTTTAAGTTTTCAAAAACAGTTACTCAGATCTTTGGGAACACAAACAATGTATAATGTTTCAGGTAAAAGAAACCAAGTAGCTGATCAAGAAACACTCTGCAGCTATTGGAGTCAGGTAAAACATCCAGGCAAATTCATAGCCATCAACCAGCCTGGTCTGACGCTCCCAAATGCTCCCTGAAATTTGAAATACCCACAGCTTTTTGTTGAGTAAAAATCCAGCTGAGATCTTTCAAATCCTGCCCTAGTGTGCCAGTGAAACTGCTGTGGAACAGTGTAATTATATTATCTCTGCATCAGATAAAGTACTGTAGATTTTGTAATAAAACCTAGAGCAACACGGCTTCATGTTCCCTATCTCTGAGGCACTTATTCAGAAAATAGGGAATTCCTATTCTCTTCCTCTCCTGACACAGGAGTAGTGGAAAGTGCTACCCACTAGCTACATTGCCATGTAGCAATTTCAAACTAGTTGTAAGGAAATATCTTTCATCGCCTGTGTAACTAGATCACAGACTGTGCTGTCTTTTGAGTGTTGCCAAGGCCAAGAGCTAAGCAGGAGGCAGAGACATTGAACCTGTACAGAGGTCGTGGAAATATCCAAAATCACAGAAGTTAATACAATGTGAAAGATAAAGAGCCCAGTTTTTTCTGTTCATAGCAATATCCAGTTACTAGATTAGACAAACCTCTGCAATGTGAAATTATTCTGCATCTGGATATTATAAAGCTTTTTTATTGTTCTCTGAAGCTGACCATTAACACAGACTTCAGAGCTGATGGCAGTTCCTAAGGAGCAACCTACAAAGTCAGGCAAACAAATCAAGTACTCGTTAATATTAATCTTTTAATTTTATTTAATGGAGTGCGGGAGAAGGATTCACAGTGCATTACTAAAACTTTCAAAGGTGTTGAAAGGTTATTATCCCATTAGCTCCTCCTCCTATTTTGGAATGACCTAAATTCCCCACATAAAATAGAAATTTCATGCTGGTATCAACATTTGGGAGCCTCATAATAAAATCCACTATAGAACTACATCTTTATACAGCACGGAATGGACAACCAAGTCACTTATTAAAGGTGTTATCAACACAGAAAAATTACCAGCACTTGAAAGATCTACTGTCTGGGGTAGAAAGCTTGCTCTGTACCACAGGTACCAAAACAGGTCAAAAACTGAAACAGTGTGATCCATGAATAATAGATTTTTTTCTTCCCTCTGAGAAGTGTACAGTTGGAATAAATATTTTACACTGAAACAAGCAAATCAGTGCCTAACATGATCAAAAGCCAAGTAAAGAGAAAGCTCTCTGTACAAGATGATATAGCACTATGTAGTGTGGTTTGTATCAGAGTTCACTTAGGAGGCCTGTACAAATGCAGATGTCCAATGGCTTTGGCACGAGGTATTACACTGTAATTCTAGAGTTGTTCACTGTGCTTCATTAATCTGGTGGTCCTGAGATATCTGGGATAGAAAAGGGTTGCATTAAGAACTGGAAACAATCACAGGGCTCTTCTGACTTCCAGTGATTATCATCCTACCGGTTCCCTACGGAGTAACACCTACATCCTTAGAGTTGTCATATCATTCTACAGAGGTGCACCAACTGACCACAAGGGTTTATGCTTCCAGTTGTTCTTTTTCAATACATATGAGAGACTACATCTACAATTTGGTGCTGTGATTGACTCTGTTCAGCAGCAACAACCATACCTAGACACCTTGGCATTTTTTTTTGCTGCTCTACAAATTTCAATGTCATCGTCAAGTGCATCTCCTGCAGTACTTCTTAGCTGTTTTCAAAGCTTCTGAAGAGCAACAGAAGCTGATGGGATCCATTTCTTCCACCATCTCAATTCATCTGCATGACAAATTGATCATTAAGATTAATCAGCAAAAGCCTTTGCCAATGCTGCTACACTTGATGACCAAGATGTGAGTTTTCTCTGTACAAAGATCAATGCCACTTAGCCAGCTCCTAGCACTGGTGTCAGGCTCTTCTCCTTAAGTGTGACTCAGTGCCAGGGGGAAGAGTCTGGCTCAAGGGCCTTCCATGTCCACACAACTGCCAGACACATCATGGCTTTCTCCATTAGTTTTAGGAGCTAATCACATTTCTGAGAAGAAACAACTGACGTATGGCACACCCCAACTGTACACAATTCTCTCAAGGTTCGCTATGGCTTTTACACCTTCTCATCAATGACAAGATGTTGATTCAAGGACAAAATGCAGTTCTAAAACTGTTCCCAACCGCCATCAGCCTTACTGCTTTAAATGAGAAATTTCTGCAGATGCTAGAGGAATCACTAAAGAATTCTCAGCTTCTGCCAAGAATACATGTTTTAATCCTTTCCTTCCATCTTGGCTCTTCTGGTGGCAATGTGCAGTCACGAAGTTATAGAAGTGATACGATGGACATACAGGATATTCTGTCAGCGATAGGACAAGGGGTAATGTCTTTAAACTAAAACAGTGAAGATTTAGGCTAGAAGTAAAGAAGAAATTTTTTACTATGAAGGTGGTGAAACACTGGAACAGGTTGCACAAAGAGGTGGTAGATGCCCCATCCCTGGAAATATGCAAGGTCAGGTTGGTCAGTGTTCTGAGGGATCTGATCTAGTTGAAGATGTCTCTGCTTATTGCGGGGCTGGGGGTTGGACTGGATGACCTTTAAAGGTCACTTCCAACCCAAACTGTGCTATGATTCTATGATAGTCAGGTTCACATAAAAAATTTTTACAGCATGTTGCAACAGATATATGAAAATAGAAAAACATAGGAGAATATTGAAATGCATAGAGAGAATTTCAGTAAGCAATCCTTCTAAGGGGACCACAATGTTTTACATAAAAATAACAGTGTTGCTTTATTGCCCGGGGTGCCCTATGTTATGTGTTGTTGCAAAAATGTAAGATTTACTCTTTGAAAAATACTAGGGGTGAAAAAAATGAAGCAGTGCACAGTGCCCTTGATAAATGGATAGCTGTCTGAAATGCATAAAGTTACTTGGCTGTAAAAGATGGAGCTGGGAGTGTTTCTAATTTAAGACATGAGCGATATCAAAATTTCAACTGCACCTGACTGTCATATGACCTCTCTGTTCTAATTTGTTTTTTGGAATGTCATTTACCTCTTACCGACCATTCTCATTTTATCCTCCGATCATCATAGAGCCGTTGGTCAAGTCACAGCAGCAATCTTTCTTAGAGGCAAGTGACCATTTCAAATTAAGTCGCCATACTTTTCTTCTGCTTGCAATGGGAAACACTGCTAATACTAAAACAGTATTTGGCCTATACCTTCAGAAGTGACACATGATTTTTGCTTGAGGAACTAACTGAACACCAAATTCTAGCTACTGTGTTTATTTATGTAGCAAGCTTATTGCTTATTTTCTTATTCCTCTATGTGTCTAAGAGAATCCAAATTTGCATTCTTGTTCCATGGGCAACTGCCAGCTCTAATCAGCTACTGCCAGGAAAGGAAGGAATGTCAAACACATGAGATCAGATTTCATGCTATTTCCATGTAAATTTTGTCATTGTTTGACAGTTGGGTGATGGATACAAGTAGGAAAGTTTCTTTTTCACAACAGAATCACAGAATGGTAGGGGTTGGAAGGGACCTTTGGAGATCAACTAGTCCAACCCCCCTGCCAAAGCAGGTTCACCTACAGCAGGTTGCAGAGCAATGCATACAGGTGGGTTTTGAATATCTCCAGAGAGGGAGACTCCACAGCCTCTCTGGGCAGGGAAAGGTATTCTCTGCTGTCCTATGAATTTGGGACAGTTCATAAACATGAAGTCAGGTTTGGCGAGATCTTTGTGCTCAAAATGCCTGGTATCACCTATGCAGTCTCCCTTGTAACTCATCAGTCCACAGCAATTCTTCCTAAACAAGGACACAGGTTGGAGTCACGCTCCCCGAGACTCAGAAAGGGTATGAACAGACTAAATGTTAAATTCACCAACTAATCTGAACTTTTTTTCACCCATCCAGTCTCTTGGTGATGTGGCTATATCCACTTTCGACACCTGCTTTTACAAGGCAATCCCACCACTACCTCTTCATTTCTTGTGCGAAGAATGCTTCTCTCAGGGCTTCTGAAAAACAAGGAAGAGTACCAAAGCCAGCTGTCCTCTGCACTTTTGTCCTCGGCCCAGTATTTCATTTTGTCCTTGGCCTACGCTCACCTTTTGAAGGGAAAACCATGCTGTATTCACTTCAGACAGTAAGAGCTGCAGGGGCAATCATTGTAACACGAGTGATTTCAGAGATTATACTTTATAGAAGCCGTCTTTCACTCACTTGTGATTTTTCCCTCTTCCCATTCCAGACTTTGAGCCTTTTCTCTCCTATTCTGCCCTTTTAGTTGGAATGATCGTGTTGTACAGGTTTACCTGACTTTGATTAATCTCCTGAAAGCTCACTTTATTCATATTCTCCCTGAAATATAAGTTTACAGATAAGGTTCAACAAGCATTCCTGTTGTATCATTCCAAGGAATTGGCTCTGATCAGTGACTCGTCTGCTTTTTCTGTAGGGAATGCAATATTGCGTCCCTTGCATATGAACAAGACTGTCAGGACCAAACGAGTAATTCACCACTGTCTGCTGAAATACCACCCACATTCAGTCAGTCCAATTCTATGTATGACTTCACCATTCAGCTGAGACACAGGACTCAGATGTTGCTATCTGTTATTACCTCTAGATCATTCTCAATCATCTTTCACTTGATAAGCATCTCATACAATTTTATTTTTTCCTCCTGTTTACTGTGTCACAGGGCTCTGAATTATCTTTTCTATCTAGTCTTCCACTAGCTAATTGAATGACATATATAGCTAATTTCATTAGAAGGACAGTTCTGAGTCAGATGTTGGCTGAGAAGATCAGGTAATGAAGAAGCTATGACAAACGGAAGCTACAAAGACACTGTGAATATGCAGTTTCTCGAATGAGATTTTTGGTGACCCACCGCCTCTGTCTTAAGTTTTTGTGACCAGAATTCTTCCACTCCTATTCTGTCAGTCACCCTATAAAAGCAGTTATTTTTTCTTTCATTGTTACTGGAAAGGAAAAGAATTTCTATGATAGTTTGTAGCAATTACCTTTTCAGTAGACTTGATGATAGAAAGTTAATTAATCTCTCTTCTTTGGAGCAAACGATTGTTATTCTGCCAGTACTGTTGTGTAAATGTAACAGAAGAATGTCTTACAAATTAACTGAAAAAATTAGCAAATGGGGGAGAAGGTGCGAGACAGGAGATGCATGCAGGTAATGAATAAGTATCTCCTAGTGCTATTTAAATACCACAAAAAATTTAAATCAGAAAATTCCCAATTCCTACTTACAGAATCTAGTGAGACTACCACTGGATTAGCATGATAAATATTGGTCTTTTAACTTTGAAGAGGCACTGAAGAAAAGAATTTTAAAAAATATTTTAAAGCAAACTGAAGCATGGAATGCAGTAATAGTTATAAAGAATATTCCAAACACTGAAAGAGCATGTCCTGGATTATTTAGGATGGGGTTGAAAAAGTAGCTGTTATGAACCTTTATAAATACCAGATAGAAATGTCAGAATAAATGGAAGATGAATAGCTTATGGCAATGAAAGGGATGAAATCATTATAAAATGGAAGGAAGTTCAGATAAGATGTAAAGCAAAATTTCTAATCCTGGATATCTATTTGCTAAGGGACTGTTGTGCTGCCCTACAGGTAGTTGGCACAATCAGCATTGCAGCATTGTATTATGATCTTTCCCTAGAGAGTTTATTGGACTACATGCATAGAAAGAAGTTATTTAGTACTGCCTTCCATTCCTCTTATTTGCAAACAGTATCACTTGTAGGAAAATTGTAATTTTCCTCTAGAAAGCTCTTAGAGGTTATATAATCTCATGTTAATGGTTTTCCAGGAGATACAATGTTCCTTGGGTGGAATATAATAAGAGTTTATAAGGAGGGAAGATGACACATCAATCTGCCAAGATGGACAGGTTAGCAAGGTTCGTAACAGAAATCAGATCCAGTTCATGGATGTAGCAGAAATATAGTCTCTGCACTGCTGCAGGTGAAATATGTATGGAGTGAATACAGAAAACATGGAGTACTGAAAGCACTTGATTTACCTCAAAATTGCTGGTGGTAAAACATATAGGTGACAAGTTTTTGCTTCTAGACTCTTAAAAAGAAAATATGACATTATATTTTTTAATTGATCATAGTATCCACACACAAGTAAATGGAATAAAAAAGTGAATGCAATCTATTTCATATAGTGGAATTGTTGTTTGCATCCTGAGCTCCAGAACAGAAGAGCAGAAGACACTAACTCACTTCAGACCCATCCACAGTGGTGCCACCAGCAGCCCCCAGTGATACAGGTGGGACAGGAGGCAGTGAGTGCCAATGCTGTAGAATGGCTGTTGTGTTGGCGCTCTTTGCCCTTGAGAGCTGGTGGTAATCACGCTCCATGAACCAGAAGTGCACTTCAAAGTTTTATTACTATAATTTAAAACCTTAAATAATGTAGGGGCTGTCTCAGTTGCATAAGGTCAACTGATATTGATGGGAAAGGAGCAGTTGACTGTGATAGAAGTCATCCGAAGAGGATGGGCACAAAGCCTTGTCCATTAATAGCCCATGACTCTGCAGTCCTCCCTGCCTCAATGACTGCACATGGACAGCAGGGACAGGACCTCCAGCATCCCTCAATACAAGTGAAGGCAAAACTCATCAACAGTAGTGTAACGTTTTCTGTCCTTCGCACAATGTACATGATACAAAGGGACAAGGTGAGTTTCCTGCCTGAGCCCAGGTAACCAGTTTACTGATACTATAGAATGGACCTGTTTTCTCAGAGGTTCTTGTAACTTCAGAAACATAGAAAAGCAAGAGAAGAACACTCAGATATCCCAAGAGACAGTCTCTGAGTATGTTAAGCTAGATCAGGGATTCCTAAGGCGTGGAAACTAGTGTGCCTGCTGGTGACACACAGGGACTGTTAAGGATGCCTCACTCACAGACCACCTCTCAAATAGCTGCGCTTCTTGGGCTTGCAGAAATGGAAACTGCTGAGGCAGGTACCACCCCACCAATGGTGATACCAAAGGAAAATTGATTTGGAAGCCCTGCATTATAGGAAACAAAATAGATTTTCTTGCCTCTGCTCTTTTACAGTACTTTAAATCTGTGGACATTTTATATGTAATGGAACTGGCAGGTCTATTCCTGAGCATGGGAACAGCCTCAGTGTGTTTTAACTTCAATTACTAATATAGTCAACAAAAAAAAGAAAAGGTTGTTCAAGTCTGAATTGTTCTGACTTTCAAAGATAAACATGAGAAGTAAGAACAATCTGATTAATAATCTACTCTGACCTTTTCTCTCACATTTGGTACATTTTGGCTCCATTCACCAAACTCGGCAGCACTGTGATAAAGCAAACTAGTAACTTCCCAAACATAGATCCAAGGTAGGAAATTGACGTTTTAATTCTGAGCAATGGAAAAGATCAAATAACCTATTCAAGATACTCATCCATCAGCTATGATTCAACATCCTTTTTCCACAGGGAAAGCAATGGGCTCTGCAAATGGGAAAAGTCATATAGCCCAGGTCCTTCACTGGGACATTTTTCTCTCTCACGCAGTTGTAATAGGTCACTAGTGTCTAGAATAAGCCAGATTTGTTGTGCAATCATTATCTTTGTACTACAAGCAAGAAGTCCAAATAAAAGAGTGTGCAGTTGGTACTGGGAAAGGTGGAACTGGGAGGACGCTTCAGACAGAACTGGAGCAAAAATCAAAGCAGGCCCTGGAGTAAAGGAATAGTTCATTTCTACAGTCATGGAAACATAGTGGTTGGAGAATCATCAGACCCACAGCAAGGCACATATTGTATTTATAGCTCAAATACAGCTGCCCTTAGAAAGGCAACTGGTACTGTCATTTTTCACTGTTCCTCAGGTATGCTGTGTGTAACCTACAAATACCTCATCAATTGCTTTGAAGAATATTGGTGTTCCCCATAGCTGACCCGGCACAAATTCATAAGCCAGGAAACTCCCCTGCATCTGTTCTAGCCTCTTTGGGGCTGCCTGTGAAGACCAGAAGTGTCAGAAACATAAGGAAAAGCGTTATTGATGCTTTGTCAGGGAGAAAAGGTAAAAAAATGTGGGAGAGATTATTGTAGAACTTAGATCATAGAATCACAGAATCATAGA
>VXBH01001939.1:0-10101 GCA_013400035.1 Rynchops niger | reverse complement strand
TATAAGGTCTCCTCAGACCCTTCTCTTCTCTAGGCTGAACAGATGTTGAAAGCTGACAGAATCATGAGATCTGAGAAATGGACCTGCTGTGTTATGTGTCACATCTATTAACCCAAAACATGATACAGAAAACAGAACAGACATGATCGCTACAGAGATAAGATTTCTGGCATTTATGGTTAACCCTGTAAACATCATCAAAGAAAGGTCATTTAACAGACGTGATGCCAGCTTTTAAGGGAAGTTTTTGACAAAAAACATTGTAGCCTTAAAGAAAGACCTCTACATCAAGGTCCTTGGCCTGTAGTTTGAAAATCAGTATGACAGGCAGGCTGAAATAACCCCAGCTTAGAAGGACTGATTGAAGAGAGATGGGAAACAGAGCCATGGCACTTTGATAGTATCTGGAGGGTTGGGAGTGTTGGGTAAGATCCAGATGTCCTGACCCTAGCTACTAACATGGGAATCAGGTGCAGGAAAGAAGGCCAGACTGGGCATGTAGGTTTCCCTAGCTTGTACCCAAATACAGGGGAACAACTGTCCAGGAAACTGGACAGTTGTCTCCAGCCTAAATCCTGTTGTGACAGACAGATTTGCAAACGTTTACTGCCACTACATACCCTGTGAGTCTCAGTCCATGAAAAAGAAGGCTAAAAGTGATCAAAGGGGACTAGTCTGCTCAGTATGTAGATGTGATTAAATATACTGCACAATTCTACAGAATTTTCATTCTCTGAGTGAAATTAGACTTGTGAATTTCCAAGACTTTCAAAGACATATTTAGGCTTTTAAGACTCCCAGAATGATTAGATTTAAGCCTCAAAACTCCCAGGAAGCGTACAGGAGATTTCTTTCAATTCTTCCTCCCTACAGGGCATCTAAAAATAACGTATTTTTGGTATTTGCCTAATCATTTCTTCTTTTAGAGCATTACTTCAAAGAAGTGGATTTGGGCTGTGGAGTTTTACACTCAGTACAGGTGTAACTCTGGATGTCATAGCAATTGTCTTGAGTAAAACTCTAGGTTTTTGATTTTCATTTTTCCCATGCCACTACAGCAGGAAAGAGAAATTACAAACAATTCCTTCACATGAATGATGCATTTACGTACTATTAGCTAATTCGAGGGATAGAAATCTCATGGAGATCCAAAAGAGCTAGATGTTTTAACTGAATTATCAGTGGTGGACTTATGGGTCACAGTAAATTAAACTTACACCTGCCATCCATTAAAATAAGTAAGAGAACACAATTAAAATTCAGCTCTGAGGTAGACTAAGAATAATTTAAAAGAGCATGGCACTACTCAGACTCTTCTGTCCCCAAAGCAAGGTCCTATTAACCATCCTTTTAAAATTTTTCCAAACAAAAAATTGCTTAGTGCTTACGTTAGTTTTTTTACTAGGTTACAGTTCAGCCTCCAAGTAGGACAGTAAAAATATTCCCCAAATTGCAACTCATACACTAAGTAAAATAAGTATGTAAACAATGCTTTCCCTCTTTTCGCTCTGAGGAATTGGGTTTGCAAAGGAAAACCACATTGTACAGAGCCCTCCATTTAACTAACAAGCGATAATTTTGCCTTTTCAATTTGAAAATAGACTGTGTTCTTACTCTAATTGAAGAAGTCAGTGAGAGTTCTTCCACTAAGACACGATTTCCCCCAACAAGTTAAAATGATTCACAGTTTAAATTTTGCAGAGACTCCTGGAATCTCAAGGACTGATTCCTACCATCTCTGTCTTTGCTGTGGGCTTAATTTACATCATCATGCCCAAATGGACAAGGATCTGGTCACAAGACATGTATTTGTACATAGCTCACTGTCCTAAAAGCTTATGTATAAGTTGATGTCTTTCAGGATGTGACATTACCTTTTAAGACATTCTAATCCTAAAAAAGAAAACTACAGATTGCATTTTCAATAACGTCTTAACGATTCTTGTGCAAAAATGTTCCAAGTCACCAAAATCCAGTATTTTGACAGGACATACATTCAAAAAATAGCCTCCTGTAGGCATCAAAAATTCCAAGATGCCTTTGGACCCAGCACCACGGTCTGGTTACAGTTATACACCGAACGAGCCATTGCTGTTGTCTCTGTGCATACTCTTAGCCTGCAGCAAAGGCACAATAACATGACTTAATGTTCAACTTTCTCTCATAGTGAGCTAAGTAGCATCCCCTTAGCTTGTGAACTAATAGGATAGTCATTCAGGTCCAGCTGATGTGTTGTCACAAGTTTTACTGCAGATTAAATTATTGGGGCCCTAAATGTCTGCCACTGAGCATGTGGAATGTGTACACAGGTCTAACAGCTGTGATCATCAGATATAAACCCTATAGGGTCTGCATAATATACTCCTGAGGAGGTGGGCATACTCAGAACACATCTGATCCCACCAAAGACACCCAGCATACAAATTGTGGTGCTATCCTTGTATGTTCTGCATTTAGTCAATAATGATGAGGTTACGTTTGAGGAAAACACTTTTGTGTCTCATTACAGGGAAGGTTCACAGCCAAATGTAGAGAGATGTGCCCTTGCCACTAACAGTAAGGTGCTCGTTTTGTTTACAGGCATAGCTGAAGACACATCCTGGATCCTCCTTAATTTTTTCATTCTTCTCCTTGTTCTATTCTTTCCAGTATTTTTGGAAAGCGTGAATTTTGCTTTGGTGCTAAAATCCAGAATCACAAAGAGGTCATTTTGTCTATGTTGACAGCATCATGAAGAGCACTGCCAGCATGGGGGGGAGGTGATCTTTCCCCTAAACACAACATCAGTGAGGCCACACCTGGAGTACTGTGCCCAGTGCTGGGTTCCCCAGTACAAGAAAAAGATGCGCTTACTGGAGCAAGTCCAGCAAAGGACCACAAAGATAATGAAGGGACTGAAGCATCTCCTATATGACAAGAGGCTGACAGAGCCAGGATTGTTCAGCCTGTAAGCTCAGGGGGAACCTATTCATGCGTATAAATATTTGATGGGTGGGAATGAAGAAGAAAGAGCCATGCTTTCCTGAGTGGTGCCCAGACACAAGGGACAATAGGCAAAAGCTAAAAATGATGAAATTTCATCTGAACAGGAAAACATTGCTCTACTGTGAGGCTAGTCAAACACATTGCCCTGAGAGGTTGTGGAGTCTCCAAGCTTGAAGATATTCAAAACCTGACTGGACATGGTTCAGGGCAACCTGCTCTAGCTGACCCTGCTTGAGCAGGGAGAGTTGGACTAGATGGTCTCAGGAGATCCCTTCTAGCCTCAACCATTCTGTCTGACTCTGTGTGAAAAAGGAAAAAAAAACTAGTGTGCTTTATGATTCTACACAGGCTTACTTAGTCAACTCAAATGTACATTTTTGATGTTTGGAAGGTTACCATATTTCTTCTAGAAGAGGCAAAACATCTCATTAACATCCTGAAGAAGGATGCAGGTGAACAGTGAAATGCATCATGCATGGACATGCCTGGTCCATTTGCTTGTCACACATTTCAGCATTACTTGCATGCAGGCAGCTAGTGCTTTTGCCTTTAAGAGCAGCAAAGCTTTACATATTCTATTGAAATAGCGTCTGTTCTTTATGAGTCTTGTTTCCTTTTTCTTGCCTAAAAACATAACACAGAAGTGAAGAAAAAATAAGGCCTTCTTTTCTGTGTAAATTGGATAAGATAAGCAAAGTCAGAATCAGAACACCTCGTTCTTAACTCTGTATATGATTTTAACTCCTGAAATCTGCAATCTTTGAAATCCAAGCTTGTGCTAGTTTACGCATACTGGAATGCTAAACATGAAATAGCAGCATAATATTTTTAACAGCATGAATCTTGGTTCCCCTCACAAGTGCTGGACTGGGATGCATTTAATAAATAACTAATTTCATGGTTGTCCTAATGATAACATTTATTTCTGAAGACACAGGCCCAATTTCACCCACAAATAAAAGCTTGTTCAAAAAAATAAATGTATTAGTCTCATCTTGGCAGCTTTTCCTGAATCTCCTGTCACAGACCCAAGTTCAACATGATAAAAGTAGAGTTCAGTTTTCCTTTGCTTTCTGCCTCATTTTCTCCGTGATATAAAAATGCTGCTGTCCTGTCTATTAATTAAAACACCAAGCGCTTTTTATTCCTCTCTCCGTTCTTCTCTCCTTTGCACACTAACAACTGTTTCATCTCCCTTCAATCATTTGGACACAGCCCTTCACTATTTTCTGCTGCCATTTCTCACTCTGCCTCTTGCAGCTTTCCTTTCTGGATGTCTCCATCTTGCAGCTCTTGACATTCTCCATTTCAATTCTAACATTGGGTTCCTGTCACCCTGCATTACAGATATGCCCCAAAGACCCCGGCAGATTTCCTCACTTAGGCTCTTCCTGTCCTAGACCCACTTTGGGGTGCATTGCTGACATGAGTGGTATTTTTGGCCATGAACTTTGTTTGAGGCGCTTGGGAGTTTGTATTCAATATGGTATTCTTGAGGGCACTTTCACAGCATGATCGAAATCCCCCTTTCATTTTCTGATGCTCTTCTTTTCTGCAAATGTCTGATACATTTCCATGACCATCCAACCAAACAACAAACAGCTGAACTTTAATATATTCCCAAAATAGAGGCTTTATGGAGATGAAAGGGGACAGCATAGTGACAAATGTGTCCTGATTCATTGTAGAAAGGTAAAAACAACAACCTGTTCCCTCAATAAAGGCTTAAAGAATAAAGACAATTTTTTTTATTTTCTTCACTTTTTTTTTTTTTTCCCCAGAAAGGGTATTTGACATCCAGTTCTGTCTCTTTGCTTTGGGCTTGCTCTGGGAAATCTTTCCAAATCTTTCCTACTGGGTGAGCTGCTAGCAAATTCTAGCATGCCATGGTGGGGTTCCAGCCAACGACTTGCTTGCTTTTTCCAAAAGAGGGAAGTTTTGCTCTTCTTTTCAGAACCCCTTCCTGGCCACACAGTATCCCCACTCTCTTGCACTTCCCCAAAACTCCTTTGAACCAAGCATATCAAACAGATTTATTTTAAATTCTTTTCCCTGCCTAATTTAATAGTTTTCTGTCAGGTCAGTGAATTGAATGGACTCACAGAAGGATTCAGCAAAAGGCAGAGCAAAGTTCCTCATGGGAATTTGTCGAGACCAGGGAAGTGCAGGTGAGGAATCTCTTCTTTTTATGACAGTAGGCTATGAGATCAGCCCTCCCTTTCTTGTGAAATGGCAGCATGGACTACTTGCAATAGTTAATTCTGTACCTGAGAATATGCAGTTGCAGCTTTGGGCTTGCAATTTGCAACTGTTTAACCCCCTCCTGAAAACAGGGAGAAAGAGATAACAAAAATCTATAAACATGTTAAGTTTTTATCTAACAGCTCTTTATAACTTCATTACCAGAAAATGGTGCTAATCCTTCCAAATCCATTCTCATTATATAGAAATAAATGTATGCAAGCTTTACTTTTCATTATAGAGTTCCATCAAATTGTTTTTAAAGGTTATTCCTCTTAGAAAGAAAGCTATGCCACAATGATAATCTCATCATCTAACAGTAAGTTTCCAGTCATACCTGTTATCATACTTGATATGATTAACGGCAGAATGATGAGTTTGAGCATTCTCATTAGCAGTTCCCCAGGAAAGGAAAAGTAGAATTTATCCAGGTTAGATAGTTTGCCATATTCCCGTACCAGCATGCCGATTCCAATACCTAAAAGGCACACAAAAATTGTAACACAAATTAGCAGGAATTTATTGTAGAGACACGAGACTAAAGGAAAAAAAGTAGAAGAACAGTAAAACAAAAAAGCAAGCAACAGACACATTTTTACAGCCATGGTAGAACTTCTAAGGCAAATTAGTGAAGAGATGTTTCCTTTTTTGTTCTATATAATGATGATAGGGACAATAATAACACATATAATTCTGAACTTGGAAAATGTCTTCAGTTATGTCAGAAAAGTCTTGATTATGCCCTGTGATCACTTTTCCTGCTTGCCTTCTTCCTTTTTCCTCAGTTTCAATGACTGCACCTTTCTTGTCTATGCTAAATTGTTTTTTCTTCCTTTTTCATTCCCTTTCTTTGCTTTTCCTTCTTGCCCACATAGCTAAGTTAGGTTATGATTTTTACTATGAGAGCAGTCCTCTACTTACAGCTCAATGGCATGTACCGCTTAAGGTCCAGATTTCTGTAATACTGAGCAGAAGGGAAGAATGAAGGTGGAAAAACCAGTACAATACCATGGCTTTAATATTCTAAGGCAAATGTCTCCTTGCAACTGTGCATAGTACAGCACATGCTATATAGCATCATGTCTATGTTTCCCCTCCCAGAAGCCACTGACGTAGAAAGTGAAAGGTGCAGTCTGGGTCCCCAAGATTGCAACACATGAAAAGGCCACAGAACACTTCTCTTGTCTGAGCCCATATGAAACACAGCTCCTTAGCACTACTCTCCCAGGTAGCATGTAGTCTTTTTACGAGCTCAGTAACAGACAGAAAATCCTTCAAAGAAAAGCCATAAATGCCGAGTAAAAGATGTGAGGTGTGAGGGTGAGAAGAACAAGAGAAGAAAAACAGCGTGGAAGAAGATCACTGAAAATACCCATCTTTCAGGTCGTCCCAGCATAAAAAGCTAGAGGGAATATATGCCTCCTATGTATGGGATAACCCATTTCTCATTGTGCTACCCAGGGAAAAGGGACCAGTAAGTTACTACAAGGGAATAGCACCTGCAACAAGCTACACTGCATGTAGCCCTTGATCCACCGCATCTGCCAAACCTGAAGCTTGCTACGGCTTAGGAGATGATGGCTGCATGTAATAAGGTGGCAGAACCAGTCTGGCCTGTGTACGTGCGTACAGTGAGTGAACCGCAGAAATTAGGTAAAATATGTCTTGGGAGACCATAATGTTGTAGATTCTGCATATCTGCAAGGCTAACTCTGTGACATTTGGATATCTGGTGAACACTCATTTATCACATCTGCCCTACATCTAGAATATGTCTTTTTGCATATTGCTGTTGTTTCTGAAATGTTGTCTAAGGAAAAAGGCAAATTATTTGCCTTGGAACACCTACAGGACTACTACATTTTTTTTTCAGTATTGCACTGCAGTTCATGACATGGATTTGGAAATGAGTAAGAAAAGAAACACACACCCTGTTCAAACAAATTCTGTAATCTCTGCACTCATCTATACTAGCACACATGGGGAGTGTCACAGATTGTCCTATTGTAAACTTGTAAAAATGTGCTGTGTTCTCAGCAACCACCTGAGCAACAAAATGTGGAGACTATTTACAATTTTTCAGGGAGTGATGGCTAAATCCTGAAGCCTTTTTTGTATAACTATGTGGGGTCCAAGCAATTCAGACCTTGAACTTGAAAACTCATAATGCCTGAGTAGCCAAATCTGTTCAGGACGTGAAGTATGAAGTGACTGTAGTTAGTTGCTTTACGTCATTACCATTGTGGGTTAGATGTTCTTCAGAATCTGATCATACCTTTGATAACAAGAACAGCATGATACTATGCACCTTTACTTTCTTTACCTTCACTCACAAGTGAAAAAACCTCACGATTTACAAATAACTGAAGTCCATACATAGACATGCCCAGTCCTATTTCTCACTGAAAGAGAATAAAAATGAGATAAAATTGGTATTTAACAATGTTTGCACTACCTAACATGTTTGCACTCATGGATGACAACGCTGATATGGGATGCACAGTGTTAACTGGCAGGGAGTTCTCACTCCACCAGTGTGCTTGACACTGCAGGAACAGCACATCACCTTCAGCTCCCACTACTTTATTATGGGAATGAATGTTAGGAATGAACAATAAAAGCAAGGAGAAAATAAATCTAGCATATCTTTCTGGAGAACTAATAATCTGTTCTGTAAAATGATCTGTTCTGAATTACACCATGTCCCTCTCTGAAAAAAGCTGTGGTATTTTCATCTAATTCCAGCATGTAGAAACTCCCTTTCACTGGAGCAGAGTTAGTCATTCTGGCTGATGCTTATAGGCACTGGGGTAATTACAGGAATTTTGCTTTAATATGGCATTGCAAGAAGAAAAAACATAGGCACATTTCATGGTTCAAACCCGGTAATATTTAATAGTACTGCAGCAACGTGGATTGTGCCATTAACAAAGTGATTAAGCTCTTCATAATTTCACATGATTTGCTGTTCACATGATACACTAAAATACCATTACTTCTATCATATTGGTAGGTCTTAACTGGATTACCTTTACAGAAGATGATTCATGGGACTGAAAAGGCTGACAAACAAAGCTCACTGACTTGATTTGAAATACAATACAAAACATTCAATATAAACATGTAAAATTGCAGCACAGGCAGACAAGATTGTTGCAGTTTGTGATACAGTCTGAGTCCTTTTGTAATATCTTATAAAATCCGGGTTTTTTTCTGCTCTCTTTAGAGTTTCTGTAATATTACTGGCTGTCTTAACTACAAAGAAATACAGTGCCAACTGCAGAACTCTAAAATAGAAGTAGTAGAAGAAATTCTTACTTATTCTAATACTTATAAACATTATTTCAGCTTATTAGTTCAGCTCTTTTGATTATTTTTGATATTTGCTAATGTTATGCATTTTACTGCTTTAATATTCCTTCTAATAAACATACTTGATTGAAAAAAACAAGGTTCTTAGATTCTTAGTTGACTGAAAAAAACCACAAGATTCGTAGAAAACTGCAGGCAGCTGCTGAGGTAGGATTTAGAGTCTCTGAGGTATAATTGCATGGCAACTGATCTTAACTCTCTGGATGCTGGTGTTGCCCAGACTACCAGCTTGCTTACAAAGATATGTGAAGAAAAGTACTCCCAGAAATATTCCAGAAGATCTTGGTCAGATCTTGCTCTACTGAAAAATATTTAATAGGAATGTATTGGAGGATGGCGTGCTCATTCCTCCACCATGGTGAAACCCTCTGTGTCCTCTCTCTGATTAACCTGTTGAGGGTGCAGCAGTTGTAAATTCTTTCACAGAAAGGACACACCGTCATCTGACCGCAGTGTGAGGAAAGTTCGGGTGGACAGTGACTCTGTGATGGACCTTCAGGAATGAAGGCAAGGCGGGGCACTGGCCAGAGGGGTAAAAAACCAGCTTCTCCAGTGTGGGGTGCTCCCCTTACAGCAGGTGTAAAGGCCACTGCAACTGGCCAAGCCACGGACCTCCTGCTGCTTTCTGTGCTGCGGGAGCCTGTAGCAGGGCTGATAACACAGAGCAGCCTGTAGCAGTCACTGATAACAGTGAGCAGCCTCTCTGCAATGCCACCCTGCACAAGACCCACCCCACCCTCAGTTAAACAAAGGGCGGTTATATCATCTGCCAGAAAAAGGGAAATAGTGGCCATTCTCCTGTGACTATGAGTGACCACAGTTCTGCTGAACACTGAAGCAGTGTTGCCCCTGAGCGGCAATGTGCAGATGGCTAAGCAGTTTGATAATTTAGCAGTCTCTCCTATTGGACACCTAGTTTCCTCTCATTTATCTAAATACACTGTAGATGAATTTCATGTGTACGTATCTTCCAAATATTTTCAGTATGCAGCTGTAACTTCAGAGAAAGCCAACATAAATTAATACAGCTGAAGGAAAGAAAAAAACTTTACAATCATGCTTCATCTGTATATGAGTGCACTAATGAGAACTGCTGTACAGAATCTATCTTCAGGGACAGTCCATTAACATACAGAAAAAATACAGAGAGGTGTTGTGAAGATTTCATTCCTTGGTTAGCCCTTAACTCTGTTAAAGTACATTAAGTTGTATCAGACATACAATGTGCCTCTTTCACAGCTTTTCAACAAACTTGGTGACTTATTAGATTTGTGAAGTTAACTACAGTACTTAAAACCTTAACACAATAAACACCATATTATTAAGATTATATAATAAATTTAATAATTTGGGGAAAATGTCAGTTCTTTCCCAGCCTACATTTTCTTGTGAATTTGGATCTGTCCTGGTGAAAGCACCTGTTCTGTTGGGGTATACTATGTGAAAATCAACAAGTCTTCTCCCTCTCTGAAATGCTCACACACCAATGCATGCAGCATGGAG
>VXBH01001937.1:471518-500180 GCA_013400035.1 Rynchops niger | reverse complement strand
TATGGTTCTGTGATTCTCTGATTGCCTCGGTTGTGGTTTTATAATGTTTTGAAAACTTTATGGTCTGTTTTGAAAGGGGAAAACGATGTGAATGCTATGACTGCTTTAGAAAGATAGGAAAAGCTGAACCAAGTGTTGATTTGCAATTAACACTAATTTCCTGGAATCCCCCAGTCAATAGTTTGCTTAGCAATTTTACAAACAAGAAGGGGGCAGGAGGAGGGCAAGAAAAAGCCGTTTCATGACCTGCCGTCAGAACCTTCTATAACATTTTGTGTTGCCATCCCTGGCTCATCCCAGGAAACAGCAGCATCAAGCGCAGAGCTCCGAGGAGAGAATTATGGCTGTAAAGGGCGCTGGGACGCCTCCTCCACCCTGCCCCATTCTTGCTGTGAGTGCTGGAGAACTGGAAATACAGAAATATGGGGTTTCATCAGGTTCTAAATATAATACTGATTTCTTAAGAGATTGGCTTGTTGTTGGCTGGGTTTTTTTCTTTTTTTGGGGGTGTGTGTGTGTGTTTTTGTTTTTGTTTTTGTTTTTTTAATTGGGCATAAGAATGTGCATAACTTGTGCTTCTTCCAAAGGGTTTTGTGGACTGCAACATCTAAACCAAGCTGCAGAGTGATATTATTGTTCTGGTTACCAGCAGGTTAATCAGGGGTGTATTTTAAATGCAATTTTCCCTGCGTGTCAGAGCCCAGTAAGTCCATCTTGGGAACAGAATGAGCTACCCAAGAAAAAAAAACCCAAAGTGGCCAGATACTCCTTACCTGTAGTTACTTACAATGAGCACCTAAATAGGTAGGCAACAAATCTGGACACGGACTTATTTTCTCATGTCTTCTGTTTGTGCGGCAAGGGGAATTGTTACAACTTTTGGTGGCTGGAGGATTTTATCTCCCAGCGAGCCAAGTTTCTGCGTTGTACAATTTCTGCGACGTTCAGCTAGGAAGGAGGAGATGCCTTCATTCTAAAATAAAATTAAATTATTTTTATTTTGGAAGGAGCAGTGAGTATTTCCCTCATGTTTAAAGGCGTGCTGGGCTAGCACTGCGGGGGAAGGAGCGGGTTTTGGGGTGAAACCCGGAGCAGCAGGAGCGATGCCGGCCTGCCGGGGATGGGGAGAGGAGGAGAAGGGCGTGGTCTGGGCGTGGCCGGGGCGTGTCCCACCCGTATATCCCATGGCGGGAGCGGGGCGCTGGGGCTGGCGAGGAAGGCGGGGGGGGAAGAAAGAGGGAAGGAGGGAGATGGCACCGCTGCGGGGGGCCGGGGAGGTGCGTGAAGAGCGGGCCGGGGACCCCGCGGCCGGCCCGGGGCTGCGGCGCTTCACCTGGGAGGAGATCCGTGAGCGGAGCGGACGCGGGTCGCCGCCTCAGGAGCGCTGGTTGGTGATCGAGAGGAAGGTGTACGACATCAGCCACTTCTGCCGCCGGCACCCGGGGGGGTCCCGGGTCATCAGCCACTACGCCGGGCAGGACGCCACGGTGAGCGGCGGGGAGGCGTTTGGTACCCGCTGGCTTGGAGATGCGGGGAGGAGGAGGCTGGTACCCGGCAAGCATCGTGCAGCGAGAGCTCGGGCGGTGGCTTTGCTGGGCACTGGTGGGGCTGGGGGGTATATAGTGTGGCGGGAGGCACATAGCACGGTGAGGAGCAGGACACGGACCTGTTGGAGCGGCGCTAGAAGAGGCCACGGAGATGCTCAGGTGGCTGGAGGCACTCTGCTGTGAGGACATGAGAAAGACAACTGAGAGTTGGGGTTTTTCAGCCTGGAGAAGAGAAGGCTCTGGGGAGACCTTAGAGCCCCTTCCACTACCCAAAGGGGCTACAGGAAAGCTGGGGAGGGTCTTTTCACATGTAGTGGTAGGACAAGGGGTAATGGCTTCAAACTGAAAGAGGGGAGATTTGGATGAGATATTGGGAAGAAATTCTTGGCTGTGAGGGGGGTGAGCCCCTGGCCCAGGTTGCCCAGAGAAGCTGTGGCTGCCCCGTCCCTGGAGGGGTTCAAGGCCAGGTTGGATGGGGCTTGGAGCAACCTGGGCTGGTGGGAGGTGTCCCTGCCCAGGGCCGGGGGTGGCACTGGGTGGGCTTTAAGGTCCCTTCCAACCCAAACCATTCTATATAGCATGGTTGCGGATATATGATGTCACTGCTACATGCAAGATTTCCAAGAGCATGCAGTGGAAACAGGCAAATACAGAGCGTTACTCAGTGGGGAATCATGTTGTCCCAAATCTGGGTTCTTTATCCAGCATGCAAAAACCAATTGACACACAGAGTCGGGATATTTGCTCTATTCCGGTCCTGTGTGGGTAAAGGTGCTAGGTGATAATTTGCAAAGCTAGCACACCTTTTGAGAAATAAGCCTGGTCTTATATACCAAAGGAGAAACTACAGTCAATGATTGGTCAGTTGTTCTTCACTCCTAACTTTACATACGAAAGCAGAAATTTACCATTCTCTTACCTCGAGACTCCTGCTGTCTTCGGTTGAGATCAGCTTGGTGCCACCAAGGTCTGATGCCCTGGGGCTGTTTCTTGCTGTCCCCCACTCACCAGCTACACAAGCCCACCTGGATTTTTTGTGACTGATAATCCTTTTCTTTTGACATCCACCAGACTGTAACTGTTTATCCAGCTAAAGTCTTTAGGATTACTCTTATCTCCTGATCTCGCTTCTGCAGCTACTGTGGACTGCAGTGATTTCTTGCAGCCAGGGCAAGGCGGAGAAGCTGCCACAAGTCCTGTGACAATGATAGCACCTGCTTCCAGAAACGTACCTTTAGTGTGACCAGCAGAAGTAAGGAGGTGATTGTCCCCCTGCACCCAGCACTGGTGAGGCCACGCCTTGAGTATTGTGCCCAGTTCTGGGCACCTCAATATGAGAGAGATATCGAGGTGCTGGAGCGAGTGCAGAGGAGGGCAACGAAGCCGGTGAAGGGCCTGGAGAATAAATCTTATGAGGAGCGACTGAAGGAGCTGGGACTGTTTAGGTTTGAGGAAGAGGAGGCTGAGGGGAGACCTCATCATTCTCTACAACTGCTTGAAAGGATATTGTAGAGAGGCTGGTGCTGGTCTCTTCTCACAGGTAATTAGCAATAGAACAAGAGGGAATGTGTGCAAGCTGCAACAAGGGAGGTTTAGGCTGGATATTAGGAAAACAACCTTCACGGAAAGAGTGGTCAGACCTTCACGGAAAGAGTGGTCAGACACTGGAATAGGCTGCCCAGGGAGGTGGTGGAGTCACCATCCCTGAATGTGTTTAAGACTCGTTTAGATGTGGTGTTGGGGGATATGGTGTAGGGGAGAACTTTGTAGAATGGAGTTGATGGTTGCACTCGATGATCCCAAGGGTCTTTTCCAACCTAAATTATTCTATTCTATTCAAGAAAGTTATCCCCCTGGTCATAACTTGGAGGGAGAGCAAAGACAGCTTTCCCAAGCTGTCTTCCAGAGGAGTTTCTGTAGTTACTGTGTGTGAGATGAACACAATTAAAAGCATCAGCCATTAACAAAGGCCCAATTGTGGGCAAAAAGACTTCTCCTCATCACGTTTCCTTGTCTGACGGCTATCTTAATGCCACAGAAACCTGTGGTAACACACACCGTAACATTCAGCAAATTCTCTGGGGTTCTTGCCTTCTGGTACATGCAGGAAGGGTAGAAAATAATGGTAAAGTAACACCTATATGAAGATGTGGTGAATGTGATTGCTTCCTTGCTGTGTATTTTGGAAGAAAAAAAAAACAACCCAAGGCTAAGAGTTCCCTCATCTTCCATATATAAGGGATGTTTGAGACTCATGGAAATAAAACCAATTGTGAATCCACAAAGTTTAAATTTCAAATTAGCTGCACTTTGCATTCTGTATTTTCCATCATTCATTTCTCCAGTTAGTACTGTCCATTTTCTTTCATTTTAGCATGCTGGAATACCCCAGACAATGGATGAACTTGGAAAATGCAGCTATTTTGTTTCTGGGATCTGAGCTGGTTCTTCTAGGTTGGTTCCGTGTCCGAATCATTAAGTTCTGCAAGACTTCAGCTGCTTTTGTGTGACACCAGCTCAACTGTCTTCACACGCAAGTGTGAAGCACATCAAATAAATCGTGCACTATAATGGGAAAATGCCAGGTTATTTCCCCCTCTCTCTTTTTAAGTACATATGATAACACTCCAGCTCAAGGGCTGTAAGTGAAACTAATAGGAAGGGGGTTTATTTCACTCCAGAGATGCTGAAGGAACACATAAATCTTCATCAACTCGGTAATTTTGGATAACGGCAGCATCATCACTTCTGACAAGGCACGATATTCAGAATATATATTTATTCCAAGGCAAACTGATACTTGTGATACTGGAGCATCTTGCCCTGGTTATGTGTGCCTGGTTATGTGTGAACTGTCTGGTTTAGCGCAAACTTGGTTATATCCACATTGAGTTGCAGTGGGAATGGATCCAGGACATTGTGGGTGAAGTAAGAAACTCCTCTTCGTTATTAAGAGTGGTTTCACTCTTAATTCGCTGAATTCACTGTGTGAATTCAATAGACTCTTCAGTCAGTTTGGGAGGCAGAGACAAAAAGAAGTGAAAGAAGCATTTATTAAGAAAATCTGTAAGACGTTAGTGAGGTCTTTGTGTCTTGGAATAGGTCAATTGCCTAATCTTTTGAACGTGTATTATGAAAAATTAAGAAAGGACCTTAGTTTGACTGGAAGATTTTACCAAGAGCATGTAGCCAGCCTTGCAAGGTGATAACACGGGAGAGGATAAAAACCACAGAAGGCTCTCAGTAAGAAAAGAAACCCGAGGAATGGAAAACTGAGTATAATTAATGCCACAATATCAGTAAGGGTGGCACTGAAGAGGAGTCCTTTTATTGCCGCTTTTTGTTGCGGTGTTTTATCATGAATGATGGAAGAGCAGCGTTAAGGAATGAGGTGACTTGGAAGACAGGAGCAGCAATCTGGAATTTTTGGCTGAATTTGGCAAAACTTGGTTGAATTTTGGAGACTGCAGAAACATCTGGTGTTGCAACATCATGAAATAACCAGGTACTTGCAGCAGGTTATTTTGCAGAGAAACTGCTGATTTTTAGATACATCAGTGGCAGTGATTATGTGCATGGCATTTAAACCCGCTGTATGTTACGTATGTGCCTCAGTGTTACGCAGTGGCCTGAACCTATGTCATTTTGGAGTAGAGGACAGGAATTCTGTAGCAATTTGCTCAAAGAGATTAACTAAACTTCACTTCTTCACACAACCATTCTTAATAAACATTTGCCCAGAGTAACTCTGGGGCTGGAATGCAGTAAAGTGCGGATTCTGGTCAGTTTAGGATGACCAAATTGAATTGGATGAAAGGCGGTGCAAAAGCAGGCTTGCAAGCAGATCAATAAGTTGAAGGCATGGATGTACAAAGGCAATTTTCCACGGCTGGAGAATCTCTGTCCCCAGCCCTGCCTCGCGGCTGTCACACCATTGTTTTTCCATGCTCGTATCTAGGAGATATCAATAACACCAGGCCTGTGCTTGTGAATCGTGTCCTTGCATTCATTTCCTTCTGAATACTTCCAAGTGCTAGAGAAAAAACAGAAAGTTCTCTGCTATCACTTGGTGCTTGATGAAGTGCTTCCCGTCTTCGTTAATTTGGGAGTGGAGTTCTCTACCCGGTGAATAATAGGAACCACGTTTTTCTTATAAGCGGTCGGATTTAAAGGGCAATTTTCTCTTTTGACAAATTGCACAACAAAAAAGATTCTGGTCTGCTGATAAGTTTTTTTTTGGGCACCTGGGTGTCCAGGAAGATGGAAAAGTCACTCATACTGGAGTTGAGAAGAAGGGGAAGAAGAAAGGCAGGGGAACTAGACTCTGCTTCAGGCATACGATGGAGATTCATTCCATTTTGTGTTATGGAGCTTGCACGCCTGTAGTCATTGCAGTAGTGGAAGTCAGACCTCTTGCGTTTGCCACCTGAAATAAGATCTCATTTAAGAGCACAGGACAAACACGAGAAGAAAAAAGTCAACAAAAGCTTGTGGAGATAGAAAGGTAAGCCAGGCAGCTTTGCTGTTGTGGATCCTCCACAGCGAATGTCTTGCTGTGCAGAGCAGATTGAGGTTACTAACATAGAATTTGTTTTTCTTACTTCTTCCTTTATTCTCGTGCATTTGCAGGACGCCTTTGTAGCATTCCATGTTGACAAGGAGCTGGTGAGCAAATACTTGAAGTTGCTGCAGATTGGGGAGCTGGCACCAGATCAACCCAGTATTGAGCCCACTAAAAATGTAAGTCTATCCTCATAAATCAGATCAAGGATAGAATAAAGGGAAATATTCTGAGACTAGACTATGTTCTTTTATGAGCGTAGCCCCTGGAACAATGGGATCCAGCTTCTTCATAATTTTTTATGCTACTATTTAGAAACAATACATGAATATTAGTCTAAATTCACATTACATGTTTGAGAGATTCCTGAAGATGAATTTTTTTCTTACCACAGCAACTCCACATAAATAGCAGAGCCTTGTTTTGCTCTCATGAATATCACAGCTCTCACCTTCTCTTCTTTCCCTCGCTTTGAGAAAGAGCTAACTAAAAATTAAGTCATTTTTTCCAGCTGATAGTAAATTTTCAGACTGCACTCCATTCTGTGGTAGGTGTCTGTAGGGAGAGACTGCAGGTAGAGTGTTTTAGCCCTGAATTAAGTTTCACAGGGCGTATTGGCATTGCCCTTTTGGACAGCCACCTTCTAGCAGTCTCAAGGTCCAATTGCATGATCATTCGCAGAAGAGCTGTCGATGGCCCTGTTGAGAGTAGAGAGTCTGGTGTGTCAAAGAAAACCTCATGGGAGAAACACAAAGAACAGAACAGGAATAGTCTTAGAGTACAAATATTCCCTGGGCTGTTTGGTCCTCATTGCTTCCCACTATCCAAGACTATCTGTTTTCCCCATTCCTCCCAGCCTGTCCCGACTTTTCCTCTGCGTAGTCCCACACTGCCTGCTGAAGGGGGGAAAAATTATATACGGCCCATGTAACTCGGGCATTAGAAACACAATTCACGGCAGTCTGGCTCTCCCAGAGTGGCATGGCCATGCTTCCTATGTAAGTAGGAATCCCATGAACCCTCTTACCCATCTGTGGCCATGCCTTGCCTTCTTCTCGATCCCGTGGTTGACCTGCACCAGAGCCTGCGTGTGCCTTGCTCCATGCAAACTCCATTTCCCCCCAAATGATTGGGAAAGTAGGCTGGCAGGCGCCTTTGTGGGTTGGGTTGCATGGAGACAGGAATCAGGCTTGGGAGGCACCTGCAGAGCTGGCAAAGCCTAAGGTGGGTTGGTCTAGCTGTGATCACTTCTTCCATCCTCCTTCCTCATTGCCAACCAGCCTGAGGCCAGCAGAGCTGTAGGTGCCATTTTCAGATAGGTATTTAACCCTCTCCTGTCAATCTTGGGAAGGGTAAAGTGAAAACATATATTGATCTGTTGGAACCTGTGGCAGAAGAGGAATGAGTTCATTCCAAAGGCCTACCACAAGATGGCACGCTATGTTCATGTACATACAGCACACCACCTGCTGCACGCAACTTCCGTCTGAGCCCTGTGCTACCTGCCAAGAAGATGATGGAAGAAGCACCAAAGATACAGTCTTAGGGGTTGAGGGGTACAGACATTGCTCCACGGTGGCTGCTGCTTGCTCCTCTGCCCTACGTGCCTTATCTGGCAAAGATACAAAGAAGCTGTAGGAGAGCGATGATGAAGTTTACCAGGGTACAAAGCCATCTCTTGCCCATTTGGCCATCCTTTGCTCTTTCTTTCCTCCATTAAAGTGGTCCTTGGCTTTAGAGGCTGCAGTGCTACACTCTAGAAACAGGGAACATGTAACACTGGTGATTCCCACAGAAAATGCTGGTGAAAGACTTCCGTGAATTGCGTGCTGCTGTTGAGAAAATGGGACTTCTGGAGCCAAATCAACTCTTCTTCTTCCTGCACCTCGCTCACATCCTCCTGTTGGATACTGCAGCTTGGCTCATTCTCTTCTACTTTGGGACATCCTTAATGCCCTTTATTGTCTCTCTGGTGGTGCTGACCATTTCCCAGGTAAGCCACTAAATCCACAGCACGTACACGTGGACTTGGAATCAATTTTCATACACATAATACTATTGCAGTTTTTCCAGTCCCCTATTTCCTTACTTGGCATAGTTCTCCTTTGTCATAAGAAGACATCCCTGTATGGCATGTGTTTACAGAAGATCTAGAAGATCTGATCTAGTTGAAGATGTCCCTGCTCACTGCAGGGGGGTTGGACGAGATGGCCTTTAAAGGTCCCTTCCAACCCAACACATTCTATGATTCGAAGATGTAAAGAAGGAATTCTGCATGTGTGGAGCTCCCACTAAACCTAGTCTGGGATTCTTTCAGCAAGATATATTGTGGGGGAAACTTTAAGAGTATCAGGATCTCACAGTTCCTTTCTGATTGTGACTTTGGAGCAGTGTCTGAGAAATAAATGTTGATATTTCAAAGCAAAGGACAGGTGTGGCACCGTCCTGATCTCAGTTCTTGTTTTTGTCCCCGCCTAATGTCTTTTTGCACTTCCAGGTCCAGGCTTCATGGTTACAACACGATTTAGGACATCTTTCAGTATTCAGGAAGACCAAATGGAACCACTTGCTGCATAAGTTTGTGATGTGCCATTTGATTGTAAGTACCCGATACTGGGAAAACTTAGCTTTGTTGGCTTTCCTGTAAAAGTCTGTGTTCTGAAGGCTCTGGGGAGGGTAGTGTGTTCAGCATTGGGCAAAGGAGGGGAATTATAGACAATCTATCTCTGGAAGCACTGTGCTTTTCATACTTTGCTCTTCACTAAAACAGGGGGCATCAGCCAAATGGTGGACTCTCCTGCACTCCCGGCACCATGCCAAACCCAACTGCTTCCGGAAAGATCCTGACATTGATATGCACCCTTTCTTGTTTACTTTGGGGAAGAAATTCTCTGTGGAGGTCAGTGTGTGTGAATGCGCGCGCAGTCAAGTGCCAGGAGCTGGGAAGAACACCCTAGTCAACAAAAAGCACGCTGTACCGTAAAGATCTAAAACTAAGACGTGATGGCAGTTTCTAAAAAAAGGCGGCTTTCACCTGTGTCTGCTTTCTTCAGCCCTTGTAAGCAGGTCACAGTGCACATTAGGTAATTTTAAAAACTTCTAGAACAGTTGACAAGTAGCTCTAAATTAGAGAAGTTGTACGTGCACTGTATATAAGGTGGAAAATCCATCAGGAAAAAGACTATTAATAGTTAACTACTAGACTGTATTAGACTATTAATAGTTGTTATAGCAACTTAGTGGCCTAGTAGGACAACTTGGTAATTAATGATTATTAGATAACTTGTAAGCATTACTATAAAGCATGTCTGCAGTTGGCCTGGGATTACTACTTCAATATTCATGTCTGAGGCTCAGAAGAGATGGGTGGCTTTGGCATGGAATCGTAGAATTGCCTAGGTGGGAAGGGACCTTTCAGATCATCTAGTCCAACCATCAACCTAACTCTGACCAAAACCATCACTAAACCATATCTCCAAGCACTGTGTCTAGCCAGCTTTTAAATACGTCCAGGCGTGGTGCCCCGACCACTTCCCTGGGCAGCCTGTTCCATGGCAGGTCTATGCCTTCTAGGAGAAGGCAGAAGCCTTGCTGTGACAGGCAGCCAGCACAGCAGGACTGACTAACCAAGTCCTGTAGCTGCATAGGACTGGCTGTTGTCAGACCCCTCCAGTGGGCAGAAGTCACTTGACCACGCGGGATGTTCTCAGCTTGTGCTGACAGGCCTCTTCCAGGAGCAACACCCTAAGGAAATGCTGAACCCCTTTTGTTGTCCAGCTTCATCAGTTCTTGAGACCCTGTCAGAGTAGCTACAGCAGTCAATTATTTTTCTCCTTGGAAAACCTTTGCTACCATGAAACTGTCATTTACATGTACATAATCAGAGAAGATAGTAGTCAGGGGGGGGAAAAAAAAAAGAGAAAATACATACGACTATTTTTGACTGATAACTTTGCCTTGAAATATCTAATATTTCACCAAATGAATTATGAATGTGGTAAGACCACAAAACCAAGGAAATTCACTGGTTGAAATTCAGCCCTATCCACCCTCAAAATAATTTTAATCGTAACTTACAGATAACTTACACCATCTTTTGATGGATGAAATGTTTTGGCGTAGTTTCTACTACATCACTCCGTTTCAACCCTGACAATGGTGGTATCTGGGACAGTGGTTTCCTTCCTACCAGATATCAACGTAGGTTTTTCTTGTGGGCTGTTACCTCTGTTTTGGCTTGTCATAAGCATATCTAGAACTGCTTTTCAGCAATCACTTATTTATTTTCCCCTGCTGGAGAAAAGTCTCAAGCTTGCTTAACAGTTTATCTCTGAAGGACTTTACAAAGCTGTAAGTCATTTAAGCCTTATATTAACGGAACGAGTGTTTAGACAAAAGGTGTATTATGTATGTAAACTAATAGGAGGAGCACAAAAGAGGGAGACAGAAGGAACAAGGGTTGTGGGAAGAGTGGAAGGAGAGTGCCTCTGGGGAAGGAAGAATGGAAACCAGCAGGTTTTGTGCAGGTTGCTTAGTTCCCACTCGGTGCTTTTTTTCTGCTGTTTCTCTTCACAGCTTGGGATCGAAAAGAAAAAATACATGCCATACAATCACCAGCACAAATACTTCTTCATCAGTGAGTATCTCCATTCTCCTGCCACGAGGGACACCATGAGGGGTACTAATAGGGCTTGTAGTTCCTACTTTTTGACCTGTAGGACTTGAGCAGAACTAAGGTGCCTGCATCAAAGAACATTATAATCAGTTTGCATCAAATTTTTGGAAAAGCTGAAAACCAGACTGGATAATACCACGAGTAACCTGGTCTATCCTCATAGCTGCTACTGCTCTGAGATCCTGAGGTCCTTTCCAGCCTGAATTATCATACATTCCTGTGTGAGATCAGGTTTCTGTGCCCTTCTCGACTTGAAAGCCATTGATTTGGTTTGAGAATTTCTAGGCAAATGGGTTAAGTCTGTTCGAGGGTAGAAAAAGTAGGAGGGGAGAGTATACTTATCCCAGGCCATCTGAAAACTGTACAACTTTGCAAAAACAAGTCTACATAGAATCACGGAATCATTCTCCCCTACACCATATCCCCCAACACCACATCTAAACGAGTCTTAAACACATTCAGGGATGGTGACACCACCACCTCCCTGGGCAGCCTATTCCAGTGTCTGACCACTCTTTCCGTGAAGATTGTTTTCCTAATATCCAGCCTAAACCTCCCTTGTTGCAGCTTGCACCCCTTCCCTCTTGTTCTATCACTAATTACCTGTGAGAAGAGACCAGCACCAGCCTCTCTACAATGTCCTTTCAAGCAGTTGTAGAGAGTGATGAGGTCTCCCCTCAGCCTCCTCTTCCTCAAACCTAAACAGTCCCAGCTCCTTCAGTCGCTCCTCATAAGGTTTGTTCTCCAGGCCCTTCACCAGCTTCAAATAGAATACATCTATTTGGGCAGAGAAAAGGAGAAAGACTCTTAACTTACTAATTAAGGAAGTTACTTGGGAGAGTGTGATGAGGGCTCCAGGGACTCTTTATGTGAGCTGTACAATGTATGGCTAATAGAGTGCGTAAACTGAGCGGATGAAAAAAATAATCAGAATTTCTCCACTGTCAGTGCCCTGATCTCTAGGCTCGCTCCTGCCTCCGTCTTCTCATCATAGTGCAGCTTTATTCCTTTTGTAAAGCAGCACAATTCCAGCAGGAGACAAGGAGAAATCGCCTCTTGCGAGTCTCCGGAATAGTCTGTTCTGCTGCTCAGGATGCTTGCCTGAAAAAAGGACAGTATGAATTTGAAGCCTAAAGCCCAGCAGAAACGGGCACCTTCAAGGTGCAATTCATTGGACCCGTTTTTAACCTTGACCTGTGGAGATGGCAGGAACTGCAGTCCAGCAGCGGCTGTTCTCTCGGGTGGCTAGACACAGCTAGCAGGGTTGGTTCAGATGTGCCTACCTCAGGTACGCAACTCGGAGATGCCTGGCTAAGGAAGGCGATCCTATCCCAGGCCTTCCACATCCTCCACAGCGGCTCTGAGTTACAAGGTCATACCACATCTTTCAGCAGCATTCAAATTTAAACAGTAGTTTGTGGGGTTTTTTTGTTTTGTTTAAGTACAAGTGAGGTGTCCATTTGGAAGGTTGAGCTCTTGCGACCCAAAATTCCTGGTAGGCAAGGGATTTCGGATGTATTCCCACTGTTCTCCTCCCTTGAACACCTGAATGGGGAGCTAGATAAGCTTTGGGGCCGTGGAAGCCACTTCTGAAAATACTCCTCTGTGGCTCTTCCTCAGTTAAAAGCCTAAAATGAAAACTCGTGTTTGTAAGGACTATCAGATTAATGGACAGACCTAAAAATGTTCAGAAGCACTAAGGGAGCATCCTAACCAGTATCAGTCATCGCTTTCTTGTGAAGTGGTTACTGTGATACTCAAAAGGATTATTGAGTTTCTGGGGTCTTGTCCTCCTTATTTTTCAGGATTCAACACGCCTCTTTTTGTTTTCGCTCTTTTCTAAAAGAAGCTCTCCCTGAGGTAATGGTAGGCGATACTACCTGTGTTGGCAGGTGACATAAGCAGCAGCAGGCTGCCATGCTGAAGAGCAGGACCTGTCCTCAATCAAGCTCCAGAGAGCTTCTTGTCATACCTTCGTTTTACCTCCTGAGGTCAGCAGGCTGCCAGATTGCTTACTCTTTGCATTGATGCATACTGAGATCATCCAGCAAATTCTGCAGCCCGAAAGCTTCCCAGAATGTTCTCCATACTGAGCAGCTGTGCAGGGATCCTTTGCTTGAAGTTTGATTACCTGTCATTCAGCCCGTGACACTACCGGTGACAATGAATTCTCCCTTACAGCTCTTCCTCCGCTCCTGTTTCCCACCTACTTCCACTGCCACACGTTTTATATTGCATACACCAAAAGGTACTGGGCGGTAAGTATTGCTACTTGTGCGGCCAAGAGGGGGTCAGTCGTGGGCCTTCAAACGTTCTTCTGAACGTGAAGCCACCGTCTTTCCAGAGCTCAGTCCCTGCTGTGTGACACTGAATGCCATTCAGTTAGGTCTCATACGACGGTTGGTTTGTTGCAGTATTTGCAGCGGCTCTGCACGCTTTCTGCTAAACCCGTCATGTTCCTTAGCTCGATGATAAAGGCCTGAAAACAAGCAACAGGCTGTTTGGCTTCTCCTTGCTCTGCCTCCCTTGCAGAACCACAAAGTGTACTGTCTCCTTTGGTTTGGGAGGCAAATTGGAAGGTCTGTAGCGGTCAGGAACAAGAGGATGTGGATTTATAGGAACTGCTGTTGATTTGTTAGCAGTACACATGTACTTGGCATTACTTTCTATGCCAGGCGGCCGGAATTAATGCTTCATCCTTCCCCCCCTTGGCGTGTGTTAAGCGTACAGGAGGACAGAGCAACTTCCAGCCAAAACGCGATCGTTGGTCTAGCACTTAATTCACTGCGGGGTCCTGGGCACTGATGTGATACAAGTCTCCAACTCGTGTTTCTGAATGCGCAGTTATTTGCTAAGATATTAATCTACTTACAAGGTGTGAATGCTCAGATTCATCTCTATTATAACCAGCCGTGAAAAGAAAGCGATATTAGGTTATGTTAACTTGGATTGCTCCAGATGATTCAATTTGGCGAAAAAGCTACAGAAGTTGAAAGTAGATTGTTTTCTTGTACATATAACATGAAGTTTAGAGAAAGATTTCTACAAATGTAATTTATAATTATTTTCTTGTTGTCTCTGGCTTTGGTAGGACTTGGCCTGGATGCTGACCTTCTATATCAGATTCTTTTTTACCTATGGATCATTACTAGAAGTAAAGAGTCTCCTGGCGTATTACTTTATATTCAGGTGATACCTCTTTAGAAGGTTCTTCAGCCTTCCTCTACACATACTTTCCATCTGTGCCTGCCTGCCTTTCTCTGCCTTTGCTTATCTTTCCACGTTCTCCTTTATCATCTCATTTTTTTGCTTAGTTTTTTAATTCCATAAAGTTAAACTAAGACTCCTCAGCTCAATTGCCAGTTCAAGTTTTATGTTGCCTCATTGGCTCTGCCAGCAAAGAGACTTCACCGACCGCTGGCCAAACTGAGAAAGTGTTAACCTTGCACAACATTTAGTGCTTTGGGTGTTGGTTCTCTACTGGTTAGAGAAAGAGAACATTTAACAGAAACAGCTGAGCCTGGGCTTGCAAATGCCCAGGTGTTATCCAGCAGCAGTGGCTTGAACGGACAATAAACTCTCCATTTGGATCATTTTACTGATTCTAATCAGTTTGGTCCTTGGATACAGATAAAACAAGATGAATATCGGGCTCCATCAGTTTCATCACAGAATCTATTAAATAATCATGAGTTTCATAAGGAAGTATGAAACTTCCAGGTGCTGGATCAGCAAGGCTGGTGTTCAGCCATGTGTTTGTAAGTCTGGCTGTGCTGTTATTTCAATGGCTCAGCATCGATTTCCTTATTTGTTACTGAATTCTGGCCTCTTGTCTGATTGCACAGGATGCTGGAGAGCAGCTGGTTTGTCTGGGTTTCACAGATGAACCATATCCCTATGGATATTTACTACGACAACAATTTGGACTGGGTGTCTACTCAGGTAAAATGTTTTCCATTCTTAAGAATTGTGGCCATACAGGTTCAAATTCCAACCATAAGACAAGCAAGTCCTCTATTGTGTGAAGGGTGAAAACCTGCTGGCAAGTGGGAAGTGAAGGTTAATAGGATAACAGGATTCAGTTACGGTTACAGTAGAGGACAGCAATGACAAGTTCATGAGCAATCTAAAATCAAAGCTAGGTCCCAGCTTTATTTCTGAAACATATACCCACCTCCCCACTTAGAATCATAGAATGTGTTGAGTTGGAAGGGACCTCTCAAGGCCATCTAGTCCAACCCCCCTGCAGTGAGCAGGGACATCTTCAACTAGAGCAGGTTGCTCAGAGCCCCATCCAGCCTGGCCTTGAATGTCTCCAGGGATGGGGCCTCCACCCCCTCTCTGGGCAACCTGGGCCAGTGTCTCACCACCCTCAGTGGAAAGAACTTCTTCCTAATGTCTCATCTAAACCTGCCCTGCTCTAGGGGCTCATTGCCCCTCGTCCTATGGCTCCATGCCCTTGCGAACAGCCCCTCCCCAGCTTCCTTGTAGGCCCCCTTTAGGGACTGGAAGGCCACTATAAGGTCTCCCCGGAACCTTCTCTTCTCCAGGCTGAACCCCCCCAGCTCTCTCAGCCTGTCACTTACTGCATTGTTCTGTCTTGGACCTTTTCCACTTATGCGGAGATGGAAATTTGTGTCCTGCTCTTGCTGAGCAATTTTGCACTAGTAGAACACCAGCGTGGTGTCCCCTCTTTGCAGTAAAGGCCGACCACCACAGAAGCACCCTGCCATCTCTGCTTTTTCTGCAGACGTAGGTTTGAGAAGAGCCAGGAGGAACTTTTGCCCGTCTGTTCGTACGCATTCACAGGAGCACAGAGCCAGCTCCTAGTTTTACCGTGATCCATGTTAACCACTCTATGCGCAGCTGCTGGTCCACAAATCTGAAGGAGGGTTATGATCCCTGGCTTGAGGTAGCTCAGCTTAGGCTAGCAGAAAACAATAGACCAGAGTAGCACAGCATACTGTGCTCTTTAGACAAATGAGAAAGGCTGTAGTCACCGCTCTGTACTGACTTTGCTTTCCTCTCGCCTCCTCTAGCTCCAGGCAACGTGCAACGTTGAGCAGTCTCTGTTCAATGACTGGTTTACTGGGCATCTGAACTTCCAGATAGAACATCAGTGAGTACACACCCTGAGAGAGAATTTTCTTCCCTCTTCTCTTTTTTTTTTTTTTTTTTTTAATATTTTTTTCATGGCTCTTTTTTTTTCTTTTCCCTATTCTTTGCTCTGAATTCCACAAATAGTTGTGAGGCACCAAAGAGTTTGTCTTTAAAAAGACTGAAAACCCTAGAGAATCATAATCCAAAACCTTCACTGGACCCACAGGAAGGTGAGAAGGACTAGTGGAAATTGAACGTGGGCAGGCTCTATGAAACCATACAGACAGCAACAGGGTCTATCCAAAGTAGTAGCTTGTAAGCATTAGTGAAAACGTACGTGCTGAGGCATCCTGTTTATAGTCTGATACAGTATTTTAAGCTTGCCTGTACTAACTATTTATGCTGTTACTGTAGAGACTGAGATATGCAATGGCAGGATGGGCTCATCGCCTTTTCCCTGCTATGGAGATGGTTACTTCTGGAGAAAAGGGAGTGGGGGAAGTAGTTTCTTCCAGCTTACGACACCACTTAATTTGGAGAAATGTCACTTCAGAGATGCTAGAGACAACAGTGGAAAATAACAGAGCGGGGAAAGCAGGAAAGTCTTAAGAGTGACCTGTGCTGAAAGCACACCAAGGGGAAAGCAGAGCCAGGAGGAGATGGAGATGCTACTTAACGTGAGCTGGGTGGTTCCTGGGAAGTAACAATGAACGTGAAAACGTGAAAAGTGATATTCCTTATAGAGCACTGGAAGAGAATTTTTCTGTCTCCTGTTCACAGCCTATTCCCCACAATGCCAAGACACAACTACTGGAAGGTGGCTCCTCTGGTGAAGTCCTTGTGTGCCAAACATGGCCTGGAGTACCAGTGTAAGCCGTTGCTCACGGCTTTTGCAGACATTGTGCAGTAAGTAACAATGCACTGGCAAAAAATTGCAGGAGGACGTAGGGGAGACCGGAATGCTAAGAACAAGAGTTGCTTTTTTTTCTCCTCTTACAAATCAACACACACAAAACTCTCATTTCCCTTGTCCCCACCTACACTCCCTTAAGCAATCCTACATAACGTGGCCTCTTGCATTCTTTTTCTCTCTCTCAGCTCTCTGAAGAATTCAGGAGAGCTCTGGCTTGATGCCTACCTGCACAAATAAGAAGACAAGGCTTGATGGTACCATTCACAGCCCGCCACGTCTTTGCATTCCCAGCAAGCTGAGGAGCAGGGACCACAAGGGACTCCATGGCAGAAGAAAATTAATAAGAACTGAAGGATATGATTCCAATCGATATGAAGTTACCTGGATTTTACTTCTGGTCTTTCCTGGTGTTTTGGTTCAGATATGTTAAGGGTGGATAAGGCAAGCAGGACGTGACTGGTTAGAACAGAAGAAACTCTCTGAGGAAATATGACCAAGAGCATTTCTGAGCCTGCGTTCAAGTCAGACTAGGGGCTGGTGCAGCTGCACACACTTAACTTCACGTCAGAGTCCTCTGACGAGTTGTTTGGGTTTTTGGGTTTTTTTGTGGGTTGGCTTTTTTTTTTTTTTTGGTACTCCTCATGCAGGGGGTTTAATGCTTGAAACAATGTTTACTTGTTTGAAGTCATTCAAAATTGTACAGGATTTTGAATTAACAGGGTGTTCCAGCAATGTGCTGAAATCATAATAAATTACAATAAAGTACACATCACACATAAGAGTATAGGAATTGCAATCTGCAGTTGAATACCACTGCATTACTGTTCTCTACAGCATCCTCATCGTCACAGGGCCAGGCATCCCCACCTGTCAGGAAGAAATACAGGGGTTGAAACCAGCTCAAGCCCACTGCTCTCTTCTACGTTTCTTTATTTTTTTGTTTGGTTTTTTTTTGCGGGTCTGGCTGAGTTATTTATAACCATGAGGTCTCCACTGTCACATCTGTAAAGCGCAGACTATGCTGTCCTGTAACTTTGGGAGATCCAACTGGACCGTGACAGGCCCTAACCTTAATGCTGACCATAACCCCAATTCTAATAGGCCTTAACCCTAAAAACTCAAACCCTAATAGGCCCTAACCATAACACTAACCCTAAAACTAACCCTTACCTCAAGGGCCCAAACCCTAACATTAATAGGCCCTAACCAAAACCCCAACAGGCCCCAAACCTTACCTTAACCCTAACTCTACTGTCCCTAACCATTACGCTAATAGGCTGTAATACTAAGCAAAACTCTAACCCCAATGACCCTAACCTTCACCCTAATCCTAACGCTTATTAACCCAAACCCTAATAGTCCCTAACCCTAATGGCTGTAGCACTAAACCTAACCCTAGTCCGTTCAAAAGACAGATTCAAGGATTTTTTGACTGAAGCAACACACATATTTCACTTCCTATGCCTTGATACACGGCGGGGAGTTCATTTTACAATTTTTGGAGCTCGTTCATGTTGTGTGGTTACAGAAAGTCACATCGTGTTTCCAAGCACCCTAGGAAGTTTTGGGGGGCAGTAAGCTTCCTTGCTTCCCAGTGAGGTTTACAGCTCTGGAAAGGAACCAGAGAGTTGGGACAACAAATAAAATCCGGTGAGGAAGGTGGGACAAGAAAGCAGGGAAAAGGGTAGAGTCGGGCAGTTGCTTGTGCAAGTTTGGCTTGCAGGAACGGCAGCCACGTGAACCCATCATGATGCAAAGCTGCTCTTGCTCCAGAATAGATCCTGGCTACTTTTTAAATCCTCCCCACATGGTTGAGCGCCAGCTATTTGGACTCAAGCCCTGGCTCTATACCGTAAGGGAACAAGAGGACAGGATCCAGCAAGGCTTATTATTAAGCTCAAGCTTATTAAGGCAGTTTTGAGAGTTCAAGAGTAAACTGAGTTACCTGAGTGGACGCAGATTTTGGCTCTATCAGGCACAAGGTGAGCCAGAGAAAGAAGCCAACCCAGGTACCTTGATTCATCCTTGAGAGGAGGCAAAATCTTGCCGTTAATCAGTAAGAGAGCACTTTGTCTGGAGTGAGTACCATCACGAGTGCATACAAAGACCCTGAAATAAGAGACTAAATTTAGGAAAGGGGACTTTGGGAACAAAAAAATTCATTTGACTCCATTTGATAATATCAGCAGGTAAGAACGCTTTCTTACAATAATGAAAGCGATGAGGCTAATAAATAGAGACCTCGCCTGGTAAAAAGAAAGACACAAAAAAAGTCTCTGATTAGATAATGAATGGACTTTGTATTGTTTGTGCAATGATTGTCTGAATTACACATGCCATGCTCAGCACTGGCTTTTACTTAAAAACCTTTAACCTGGTACAGCCAGGCAGAAGATTTGTTATTAAACCATTTTCGGCCTTGGAAAACATGCAATAATATTTAGAGGTTCACAGCACCAAGTACCATTCCCAAACCACGGGAGTAAAAGAAGCGATTCCTGAAAACTCTGTGGGAGAGGTAAGGAGCAAAGCAGGACTTGGAACGCTCTCAGTTATTCACAAACGCACTTCCACTATTTTAAAAAGCCTTTTAAAATTACTATTAGTAGCCTCTGAAAATAATTTCTTTGGGCAGATGAGAGGCCCGATTTTGAAGACCAGCATTTGATTTTTGGACCTTCAACATCATTGGGCTTCTAGTGTAATTTGCAGTCAGGACCCCTGAGAGTAAAAATGCAATTAAAAAAAAAAAAACAAGCCGCAAATATTTTCATTAGTTGAGGACCCAACGGTGTGCAAATGAGGAAGGGTGTGCAAGAAGGTTGAGCAAGACTGAGACGAAGGGCTGCGCATAAATGTGGAATAAAGCCTAAGCAATATGGATCAACGCCAGAGCAAACAGGAGAGTTGCCAATTTTTTCCGCGGTATCTTCGAGCAATCTTAAGAGTATGGTAGGTAGTATTGGCTTAGATGAAAGGCTGCCTGTATTACCTCAGGAAAACATTTAATAGCTTGGTGAGATTTTACAAAGAAGATATCACTGAGAGGGCCAAAGAAGGAAACATATACAAATTAGTTACACAACCCAACAGAAAGGCATAAAAAATAACAGAGTCTTCACGGTTGGAAAGGACCTTTAAGATCATTGAGTCCAACCAAACAACCTACAATCTCTGCCACTAGAGCATGCCCTGAAGTGCCACATCTGGACCTTTCTTCAACACCTCTAGGGATGGGGACTCAACCCCCGCCCTGGGCAGGCTGTCCCAGTGCCTGACCACTCTGTCAGTCAAGTCATTCCTCCTCATATCTAACCTAAACCTCCCCTGCCGCAGCTTCAGACCATTTCCTCTGGTCCTGTCATTATTCACCTGGGAGAAGAGGCCAACCCCCACCTCTCTCCACCCTCCTCTCAGGGAGCTGTAGAGGGCAATGAGGTCTCCCCTCAGCCTCCTCTTCTCCAAGCTGAACATGCCCAGCTCCCTCAGCCTCTCCTCATACGACCTGCTCTCCAGACCCCTCACCAGCCTGGTAGCTCTCCTCTGGACACGCTCCAGCACCTCAATGTCCCTCTTGTACAGCGGGGCCCAGAACTGAACACAGCACTCGAGGTGAGTACTATAAATAATATAAATAAGACTCTTACATAAAGAAGTTACGGTAAATGAAAACAGAGTGGAAATAAAATCAGCATCAACAACACCAACAGAGTATCTTCTCTAAATGTGAGGAATGATGGAAATAATACAAAATATTAACTGACTTATCCTAAAATACAGCCTTTATGCCTGCAACTCTGAAATGCGAATTCTATTCTTTTCCAATGGTCGTATCTTGAATTCAGAGGTCCAGGGCAGACAGTTTCCACTGGAAATAATATCGAAAGTTTGAATTTAAAATGAAGTGGGGGTTTTTTCTGATAAATTTGCTTTGGAGAAGGGTACGTTTTAAGAAATATCAGTGTGCGTGAAAAAGTTTTGTTTTATATATGGCACCTCATATTAATAGCTAGATATCAAGTAAACAAAATAAGCACATTCATTTTCTTCTGTTTTATAAAGCTGAATAGTAAATATTTTTTTAAAAATCTTAATCTTTAAACAAAAAGCTGTATCTGTTAAAAGGTTGACAGATCATAGACAAACTTCTTATATTACAATCCCACTGTTTATTTCATAGAAAACTGCTGAAACTATTCCTCATCCTGCAGTCTTCACAAACTCGTACATACACAGGTATCAGATGCACAACTTTATTGAATAAAGATTGTAGCTTATTGGTTTGAAATCTAAAGGAAGAGCAGCCTTTAGGAAAAGTAATGAGCGTCAAAAGCACCTTGGACTTAGCACGTACGCAGTAAGTAAAGCAGGGAAAACGAGCAGAGATTTCTTCACCTTTGCTTTTCCAACTTCCCCCCACAAAGTCAAGAGCACTGTCAAGACCCTACAGACAATCAGAAAGCTACAATTAGGCAGAGCTATGTGCTTTCATCTCCTTCCTATATATTCTATATATTTTGATTTTCACCCTCATCTCAAGCTACACAAAGAGGAACCCCAGACTTCTTGCCTTATTTAACCGGGTTCAAGAGAAAGATAGAGGAAAAAATGCAAACGAGGCAAAAGTATGTTGGAATTCTGTTAAACATTGCACCTTTGGGCAGAGAAACCATTGCATAATGTAAAGCAGCACTGGTTTGGGCAGCTCGTGGCTTCGGCAGAGCCGGCTGGGAACTGGGAACAGGTCGCGCAGACCTCTGCTCGGTCACACGGTCCTGCCCCGTTGGGGCAGATGGTTGCTAAAGCACTCAACGAAAGATGATGGTTGATCAAACAGGCAATTTAGTCCGCATATTTTCCTTTGATCTATTATGTCAAGACACTGCTAATGGGAAGAAACAACTTGTTTAATTACATTGTTTTCTAAAAGTGAGGAGGAACCAAAAAGAAGGCTGGATGCGCTCTGTGAGGGTGAGGTAACTGCAGTGGACTAAACAAAGCAAGCTGAAGGAGCAGTGGGAGATGGGTGTTTGGACTCAGGTCTCCCAATGGTCTCTGCCTCCTTGACACCCTCACCGTTTCACAGTCTTACAGATCAACGCAGTCCAAATAGAGAAAAAGAGATTTCACCTTCCACAAGAACTCAGTTCCCTGCTTATTCACACATTTCCAAGGGCAACTCCGGCAGCATCCGTGAGCGAAAGCCAGACTTCAAGCTGAAAACCGGCCCGGCTGCCGCCCCAAGCGCAGAGGCAGGGAAGGCTGCCTTAAGGCATTTTGTGTTTTCATCCTGTTTGGGGAGTGTTGCAACCGCAGCTTAGTCTGTAAACTGTATCTCCCACCACCCTTATTCCTCAATAATTCTTACAACATACATGCACAAGGTCAAAGATAAATTCCTGAGACTTAAGTGTAGAAAATAGGAAAAAGATGATCCTTCCTCAGCTATCTGTAAAAGAGTGTATCCACTTGTGTGTCAATGCTCTTGCTGTCAATCTTGAATCAACAATCACTGTGAGACAAGGATTTATTGCACTGGAAAACAAAAAAAATCAATTAAAAAAATAACAAAGTTCTCAATATGGGTCAAAGTTTTTACATGGTGAAATCTGAGAGGAAGGAGCAAAGAACAAACACTGAAGTTACGAGACACAGCAAATCAACATAAAGCATTTTTGTGATTTATCACATGCTCTGAAACAGGAAATAAAGTTTTTCTTCTGACTTGTTCCCTTATAGCTTTACACGATTTGAACGGGATCATTGGATCCAACTCTGATTACAGCAACCAAGCGGAACACCTTTTATAATCTTGTACCGATTTGAATGAGAGGGATTAAGATCCCGGTGAACGTTTCTGAGGTTTTCAAGAAGGTATCAAGACATTGTCCACAAGTTCTTCTGGAAAAAAAAACAAAGAAAAAAAAAAAAAAAGGCAAAGTAACCAGTGTCTACTGTTTTGTTTTTTTTTCAAGGTAAAGAGCAATGTATCATCATATAATGAAACAGGTCAGGTTGCAACTTATAGGCTGAAAAATGTCACAATGGATCACATAACAGTACTGGACCTACTTGATCCAGCTACTTTGCTCTGGTGAACAGTAAAAATTTTATTGTTTTTTGTTTTTTGATTAAAAAAGTACAACTATCAGTTTACCAAGTTTCAGTGTGTGACCTGAAAATAAATTTCAGCGCAGCTCCCGAGGGCCTGTTTACTCTCGGACGGCAATGCAGTGAGATTTCCAGCTGCACTGGGGTTGAAGTTTGACTTTGGGTGGAACCCCACCACGGCAAAGTTCGAGCTTTTATCACGCAACTAAATCATCCAGGCTCTACACAGCAATCCAGGCTGGAGAAGTGTCATCGTTAGCAGTGAACTGAGTATTAAGCTACTGCACTTATTATTTTTACACTGCTGCCTTGTTTTTTAGCCTTGATTAACTTGCCTAGACTAGGTAAATACGCAACCCTTTACAACCTTTTGCAAACGTCGGGCTTTGTCAGGAGTCTTTCTCATGATCCATCCCCACAACTGAAACCATCCTGAACTAGAGAAGGACCTCAGAACTTCTCACGTGGAAGTTTTCACAAGAACTGTACATTGATATTTGCTTAATGGGACAGGAGAGAATGGGAACATGACAGCTGCTCTGCAGGTATCTTAAACAGCTATTTGCGAGACGACGGCACAGCACAGAATCCCAGACTGGCAGGGGTTGGAAGGGACCTCTGGAGACCATCCAGTCCAACCCCCTGCCAGAGCAGGGTCCCCCAGCGCAGGTGGCACAGGAACACATCCGGGTGGGTTTTGAATGTCTCAAGAGATTATAAACATCTTTTAATTCTTTGTCTGGAATTCAAGAGCTAAGCAGGAATCTAGCAATTACTGACAGACAAACCACAAATATGGCAAAATTGCCTTTATTTCATTTACAATCAAACTACAGCCTTAGTTCTTTTCCCAGTTCTGTCCAAAATAACCTTATGCAACTACTTAAGCTACATCCTCAGCGCCAGCTGAGTCAAGGCTATGCTCAAGTCCAGCTTTGCATGTCACGGTCCCACAATTGAGCCCAAACATAAGCTCAGATTAAGCTCTGCAATATCGCCCGGGAAGAAAGGTCAAGCTTTACCATGCACCGCGTATCTTCGTGTCATCTACCATCAACGAGAGATAACAACATGCACATCCACTTCTCCAGCTCTGGTTTGGGGCCCTAAACCCCATAGCAAACAAAACTCAAAGTGCAGAAAGAATCACAGACTGGTTTGGGTTGGAAGGGACCCTTAAAGGCCATCTGGTCCAATTTATGTAATGGATGCTAAAGTCATAGACACCAACACACTGCTTAGTAGACAATTTCCCTCAAAGCCTTTCACCGGGTAATGCACTTCAAGAGAGGAATGCAGGGATAACTTCTTCCAACATACTCAAAGCAGTGACTATCTGATCCAAACCTACCTTACCCTTTTTCCCCTGGAGAAGATTTAGCAACTCCGTATACTCACTCATCTCCCAGCATAGCCCACTTCAACAAACATCCACCGAGATTCAGGAATCTGCTGCTGCTTTTGGCTACTCCAGTCCAAACGTTTTGGAGAAGTGAAAGCAGCCAAGGAATAAAAGGGAAGGACCCATGAGAAGGAGAGGTGCTCCGGGAGAAGCTGTCATTAATAAGTTTCAAATTCATCCCCAATTCCACAGTAACAGATGTGCATCTAAAATAAAACTGTAATAGGAAGATGTTGAGCAATTTTTTACACTTAACTGAAAATTGTATCGCAACAACCCGTCAAAGGGACATTTGATTTTACTTGAGCAGAACACCAAGTCAAAACACAAGTGAGGTCGCGTCCTGCCGTGTAAAGGGTCTTATTATTCTCGTGGTAAGTAGCCGTTAATGGATTTATCTTGTTTATTTGAAGAAACAGCATTATTGTTCTGCCAGCATTGCCTAACCCTCTCAGTGCCTTTTGAAAAAGCAGAGTTTAACTGTACAATACTTGTCACGGCCAGTTTAGCAGCACAGAACATGGATCAGTCTTTTAAGCACTGAAATTGTGAGCTTTCAAAACAAAGGTAGCTGGAGAAAGCACGTACTACCTACCTAGCCCATTCTAGGTCTTCTCAACATTATTGCACAAGTTTCCTCTCTCTTCTCCATTCCTTAGCGCTTGATTTTCTTCTCTGACTTGACACCAACCAAATTTCAGCCTAACGTTTACTCGAAACTATCGTAACTTACAGTCGAATTTATTAGTGATAGTCATGTATGGCTACAGTCAGATAAAGGCCACCTGGACAAAGTTCAGAAAATAGCTGCTCATGTGAAAGCTCTACTAGAGCCTCCAGGAGTTCGGGTCACAGTGCCCTTCCCAGCAGACGCTCAGTCGCTGTACTTAGCCACTTTTGTAAAGGTTACCTTACGACGTACAAAGAGGCACGCAGTTCCTTACCTGTCAAACAAAGAGTAGGAATTTAGGAACAAAGTAACTGCAATAAGAAAAGCAGAACCCAACACTTGGGGAATGCTGCATTTCAGCTTCGCGGCCTCTGGTAAACTATTAAGAACTGCCCGCTTCACTAAAATGTGAGTGAACTGTGATGAAAAACTAGATACGCTTGTGACAAGTCTGTAAATTGCCACCAAAGTTTTTGGATCAAAAATAACAAGAGGTTCTCCAGCAGAGGCTTAAGTACAGCATCATCAACAAAACCCATAGTAAAACAGGACAGCAATTTTTTCCTGTTTGTATGGTGCACAATTGTAGGCAACACTGTACCACAGACGTGAGCAGCGTTCCCTTTTCTGAAGGCTTGATATAAATTCTGATATACATATTGATAAAAATATAAATTTCTATTCCTTCAGAATATAAATTCTGAAGGAAATTAAAGAGAAGGTTCCTAACAAGTAATTTCACATACCAGACCCGAGCAGAATTTAGTGTTTGGCCCCTACGCAGGAATTCCAAGCAGCAGCCTTGAGTCCAAGTCTATTGTTGGCAGTCAGGGCCTGTGAAGGACATGTAACTGATTTCGGAAATAGATACCGATTACCCAGAACTTCAACAGGTTCTGCACGATTTAAAAAAAAAAAAAAAATATTTCAGATGAAGGTATGAACTTCCTAGACTAGAATAAGCTATTTGAAAGCATTTACACAGAAAAACAGACAACACGTTGCCAGGAGATCTTTAATTTCAGTTTTATTTCAGAAATCAGAGAAAGACAATATAATTCATTTAGCAGACACAACCAAAATTAAAGATTAAGCCTTGGTTACTCTTTTTCCAAACTCATTAGGATTTGTGTTCCAGCAAGAAATATTCCCACCCATTCGTGTAGCTCCTTCAGCTCCCACCTGCCCGATCAGGTAAAAATCCAAACGAATCCCAGAAAAGAGCAGGCTATCGGTTCATATTATTTTATTGCAGCTGTATTACAGCTGATTTTTCACAACAGGTTAATAGACAAGTGAGTGGGAGAAGAAGTCCTACAATTTAATGGAACAGCACTTACCATCTACTCTTCTTTACCATTCGACCTCTTGGAACGCTAATTCACATTTAAATGCCAAATCAGAAAGTACTCCTATTCAAAATACAACTCAAGACAGACCGAGAAATGCTCTGAATATTAAAAACTGCTATGATTTGAAGTTTGCAGAACATTTGCTTGAGTTTAGAGCTAGTGGTTGGACTCTGACATCCTTTATACCAAAATTCATGCTTTTTCCAAATGCAAATGAGGCAGCATCAGCAGGCAAACAAGGAAAGCAAATAATTCCAACAAGGGGTAAGGCAGCACAACTAGGATCTGGACTAATTACACATACACACTGATCTTTCTCTTTGGCAAGAGAAGAGGAAGTAGTAACAGGCAGAGCAGTTATTAAAACTTGCCAGGACTTCAGATGCACGGGGAATTGCCTGATCCGACTGAGTGCACTTCTGAAACTCTTTTGGTCTGTTAGGACTAACTTCAATGTCCAACAGACAGGACAGATTTTTATTCAAAACTCCAACAGTCACCTTGGACACCAATTACTCCATAACCGGGTAACACTTTCCAAATTAAGAAAAATTACTGAGTGGGATTTTGGCCTTTATAAAACAATAATCTTAGTTTTGTATAGTAAAGTATTCAGACGCTGACAAGGTGCTTTCTTAGGTGATCACTACTCATAGTCAACCAAGGTAAGCTTTATACCTATATCTAGCTACAGATACCCACATTCATTCAAACTTGCCACTTGAATTAAAGTCAAACTGAAAACTAGCTCTGGCTTGATCAATATATGCATTATTAGATTATGTCAGTAAAACAGCAGAATTTCAGGAACCACTGAGAATAGTTCTTAAAGTCCTTGAGACGTAATTTGGCCAAGATAAGACTATTCATGTATTTGGAGGTTAATTTCTCAGACACTCAGAAAATGAATATTTTTTCAATTTAAATTCTTACAGATTAGAAAGAACAATTTCCTCCCCGCTAAAGACCTGGATGATGTAATCAATTTAGTTTTAAAGTGTATGTAATAAGATACCCTTTCTTATCTCCCTTAGGTCAGCTATATCCCAACCTAGCATTAATAAGCATAGATTATCTTAAAATATATAGTGGGAATAAAATTTACATATGTTGAGATTAAACTTTCTAGTTAGCTTCATTTCAGTCATAAGGAATACGACATAACCAACACTTTACTCAAACTACTACGTATCATTTTCCCTTTTTATCATTTATCACATTTAGATAGCCAAAAGTGAAATTCAAAGGAAGTGTCTACAAATGCATACAAGGTAACTATTTTACTAGAAAAATCAAGCGACTTCAACTTCTTAACATGAACACATTTATCTGTGAAGATAATCACAGTGTCCTTACAGAAGTTCTATTGCATGATTTAGCCAGGGAAGTTTTACAATGAAAAAAAAAAATAAGTGAAACAGTATTTTGATTAAATTTATGTTTGCTTCTAGAAATAGAGACAATTTTTAATCATGAATTTCCTGAAAAACATCACATGTTGTTAATAAGCAGCAAAGCACTAGTGTTGAAAGGCACTAGGATTGTTAGTTTGTGTTACCTAGTTTCCAATACAGATACAGGCACTTGAAAGCTTAATAAAAATCAAGCCTGTAAAACACTTCTATACTTGTGCGGAAGTCTGCTACATTCATCAACATCTTCAACAGGTTGTCCTGCAGTTGTAGGGACGGAAAATTCATACAGTAAATCTCTGCAGCACACTTTACAAGTTGGATCTTTCTTTGGCAGACACACGAGACGTGGACTGTGAATATGTCCTAATTACATCCTATAAATGCCAAAAAAAGAAATAGTCAGAGGAAGTCCCATTGAAAGCAGAGAGGAAAGTTTCAGAAAAAAAAAAACCTAACAAACAAGTACTTAAAGCAACACTGTTATTCTATGTAGCAAGCAGGGAGCCCAAGGAAGGCTTGTGGAAATGTTGCATTACCATTACAAGGAGCGGGTAATCATTTGGTCTGCATGCAGAACCAGCCCGAACACGTTGCATGTCGGTACACTTATCTTCCAGAAGCCTCACAAAAACCCAACTGAAACAACTGTACGTCATTGGCATGACTGGATGGATAGATGAGGGGAGGGCAGTGGATGTTGTCTACCTCGACTTCAGCAAGGCATTTGACACAGTCTCCCCCAGCATCCTCCTAGGGAAGCTTAGGAAGAGTGGGCTTGATGAATGGACAGTAAGGTGGATAGAGAACTGGTTGAAAGACAGAGCTCAGGGGGTCGTGATTAGGGGCACAGAGTCTAGTTGGAGGTCAGTGACGAGTGGTGTTCCCCAGGGGTCAGTACTGGGTCCAGTCCTCTTCA